>CAMXCT020005890.1:895762-1191699 GCA_947184155.2 Cladocopium goreaui
CAAAAGTACAATCGCTTGGGTCCCTATCTGAGTGGCTTCAATCCCAA
Organism: Cladocopium goreaui; assembly: GCA_947184155.2. Classification (NCBI taxonomy): domain Eukaryota; class Dinophyceae; order Suessiales; family Symbiodiniaceae; genus Cladocopium; species Cladocopium goreaui. The sequence goes on from CAMXCT020005890.1 coordinate 895,810, forward strand.
TTTTGGGTGAAAACTTCGGTGAAATCTCTCTGACATCGGCGCCTCAGGGCAAAGCCACAAGGCGTTCAATGGCAAATCGACAGGGTGGAATCATGGTGTTGCCTTGGCCGCGGCCGCTTCAAACAGCAGAAAAAATCTGTGCATATTTGGTAAGATATAATCTTACTAATATTAGGGATAGAATGGTCATAGCATGGTATGATACTGGTTGGTGGTTGACCTACCCCTCTGAAAAATAAAACGTGTTCCAAACCACCAACCAGTAATGCGAATATCATGGGCATACTTCAGGAGGAACAAAGTTTATGCTTCTTGACAGCTTGACAAAGCATCCATCTCGGTCAACCGCGGATCACATTTCCAAGTCCATTTCGTGTGGCAGGTGTGGGACGGTCAATTATCACCCGCTTTTAAATCTATAAGATTAAAAGCTTTTGGAGGGTGGAAATTCGACCGGGGTACGACAAAGCTCCATGCTAGGATTCTAAGGGGAAAGGGTGTGCAGAAGAAGAAACCGAACATGTTCACCGTCGGAAGCTCAACAAGCGCAACTTTTGTCCTACCAGTGTATACCCTCCGTCAGACGTGGCGGCTGGGAAATCTTCTATAAATGGACAGTTCAATTGGAAAATCAGGGAACGAACTGGAGAATTGTCCAATGTTTGATTAGCGGGGGCTATTTCAACAGAAATTGCCATCATAAGCCTTATTTTTGGGAAATTGATATCCTCATCTATGATTTTCTATGCATTTCTTCGAATCAGAATATAGTCCCAAACATCTTCCATTTGCTATCAGACCACGGGGTGATAAAACCCCTTGGCATCTGTGAGCTGTGACCTGGGAGATCAGGGATATCGAACACATATTCAAATGGAATATCTAGATTTGCAGCATGAATTTTAGTACTGTTTGACTGTTTGGTATATTTTCTACTATTTAGATCTATTTCTATGATCTGAGGTCTTTGCACCCAAAACAACCAGCCCCAATTTTTTCTCAGCTTTTCGGAGCAGGGAAGAAACAACATGGGCCAAGGCGGCTCACAGGCGAACCGCTACCCGTTGGCCAAGTGTGGATGAAATGCGGGATTTATGCCAAGGTGTTCCAATTGAAACTGGACGAATGAGGATTCATCCACATCATTGTTGGTGACATTCAAACTGTAGGTGGAAAACCACATCCCGACCATTCTCAGGGAAATCAAAGTGAGGGCAGTTGTTCCCAGCGGCTAAAAACGATGAACAATTAAGGTGATCAAGTTGCATCCCACTCATAGACGCACAATTACAGGCATAAGAATAATAAGTATCCCTTTTTTTGAGTGGGTATAAAATATCATTGGGTATCCCTATATAAGTATCCATAATCATTATTTTGCAATTACAGGCAGAATAATATGCAAATTGGTACCAAAAACTTGCAAAATGGTCTCCCTATCGATTCGATGTCGACGATACCTGGAGAAAGCCAAGTTGCGATGTCGCGGCTTCTCAAGCTTCTTGGTGGGCTCCGGAAATGGCACCTCCGTCTCTGTCGCCAAGAAGGTGAGGGCTGGTTGAAAGATCCTACCCTGGACCCCTAAATAGCTGGTGCACGGATCTTCATCTCCTCCAAATATGGTTCTGATCTATCCCGATGAACATCCCCATGGATCACTGATCGAAAAAAACCTCAATGTCCTCATCAATATCTGTTGAAGGAAACGGATCAGCGAAAGATTCACCAAATCTACGTTGCAAACAAAAATCCCAACGCTATTAAAGCCCACTTGGAGGGGAATTGAAGTGGTGTAGGGCAAGAAAGGCTAATAATTTACAAATTCCATCAATTTCCTGAGGTTATATATACTTGATAGGCACGGCCACAACCCCTGGGCAACTTTCTGAAGGATGGTCCTCCAAGTGTAAAAACCAGGTAGGTTACCCACCCCTACCATCATCTATCAACACTTGGAGATGGATATTTTGGGCACTGAACAATTCTAGGATACCCTCTGGTAATTTGTTACATAGCTATTGAAAATGGTGATTTAGAAATAGTGGATTTTCCCAGCTATAAAGTGGTGGATCTTTCCATAGTTTTTTGTAAACGTTTACCAGAGGGTAAATTTCAATATTTCACCAACCTGAAGCAAGGTTTCGGGGATGAGGACTCCCCATAAATGTGACCATTTTGCGCGACGCGCGACGTGAGGATTTTTTCCAACCTGACATTTTGGACGACCTGACTCCAGGAATCAAACCGGGCGCGCTGGAAAATCCCCCAGATATATATGAGATTCCCAGCTATAAACCTACATTCCATATATCATGATATTCCCATAGAATCCCACATTATCACATATAGATGTAGATATATGTATATATACAAATATATATATATAATTATATATATAGAGAGAGGGATGATATTCATTGATATTCCATCTATAAAGAGGATTTCCCAGCCCATGTTTGATTACCCGAGGGTAGCAGGATTGATCATCATGCGCCCCAGTTGGCCCCAGCCCCACCTCTTCACCATTCTGAGGCAAGATGGGTTTGCACTCCGCAGGGACAGACTTGTGCATGATCGAACCTAGCCGCCATGGGCAATCGAATGGTGCTTCGATTGCATCTTCTAGCTCTAACCCCACGAAGAGGGACGACTCAAAAAAGATCTCTCCCTCTCACACTAAAGGGAGGAATCGAGGATTGGGAAAACTTGCCCTAGGACCCTAGGAAATTTATGAAAATTATTGAAAATTGATGCAGTTAAAGGGCAACCTCATCAACTACAGATTTTCCAATTTCCCAACAACATGGGACTATCTGAGGCCACAGTCATCACACAACCATGAGGCCAGGCCCAACAAACCACATGTGTGGGTCAAAACAGGGTGCAGTATTCAATAGTTCAGCCCGGTTCGTACGTGGGTTACCCCAGCTATAACTGGATTAATCCCACTTACCCTACTAATAACTGGATTTGGAACCGACTGGGGTGAGCCAACAAATACCCTCAAAGTTCGAAGTCATCAATTGAAAAAAAAACAAAAACGACATCTGCGGGTCCCAAAGTCGCAAATGTTGAACCATGGACAGATACTTGTAGGTCTAATGTGCTAGAAACGTGCCCCAAGCCTCGAAAAAAACAATGAGAAACCATTTTGCACATTTCTTGCAAGTTTAAATTTGGCACCCCTATCAGGTTTCAATCATGTGTATATATATATATATATACATAGGTATGTATGTATGTCCGTCTGTCTGTCTGTCTGCATGCATGCATGCATGTATAGAAACACATGTAGTCACATTTATTACAAAGTCTAAGTGAACACTGCATTTGTCTTTATAGAAAATTCATCTCCCAATCAGTTTTACATGCGTCAAGTCACAGTTTCGGTACTTCTCGACCAAACTTTGCAATCCTGCCCGGCAGTGGTCATGTTTGACTCATGCTGTTCCTCATGTTTCAATATGTTGATATATTCTCCCAGCCCCGGATATGGTTCCCCATTCATGAACAGATCCAATTTGATCCAGTAAACCTTTTAGCTTCATTTGGATGGTATTTCATGTAGGGGGAAGGGATTACATTGCAATTACATTGCATATCAAATACCTCAAAGGTTGAAGCATCCATGGCTTGCGATTGAACAACACCCGGCAATAGTTCGATGATAAATTCCCAGCGACAGAAACCTACATAACCCATATTTTTGGTGATATTCCCATGTATACAGTATATATATATATTATATTATATATGTATAATATATATATATATTATATATTATTCATTATTATTCCATATTTGTCGATGAGTTTATAAAGCCTCCATCCATACAACCTCGGCCAATGCCAACCCCAGAGTAACCCCTTGGTGTTTTTTTGATTGGGTGGTACCACTTTAAATTTTAGTGGTACAATTATCACTTTACTATAGCACTACATGGAACCAGAACTTAGTATTTGTTTAGCACTAAAATTGGTTTTTGATTCAATTATCAGATTTACTGCTACCCCCCCCCAATCAATGGAACCATAATTTTGGCCTTATCCTTGGTTGATATTTGTGTGATGTTCACGTCTCTAAGCCCCGTAAAAATGACATGTGTTTTTTCCATAGCTTGCCATGGAACCTGCCCTCTGGTGAACTAACATAGCAATGGAAAATGGCCCAGTCGAAATAGTGGATTTTCCCAGCTATAAAATGGTGGATCTTTCCATGGCAAAATGTTAGTTCACCAGAGGGTACGGCATTCCCACCTTGAGTATTTGTGGACCATTGCACCTTTAGCGACATCGAGGCATTCTCCGTCCATGCCTCTAAGGGTGCATCTGAATTGTAGCTGGCTATGGTAGATATATAGATACTATATCGTATGTCATGAGTAGATATATCATGATATATCATGATATGAACAAAAAAAACTCTATGTATAAATACATATATATAATATTCCGTTCAATGAGTGGTTGGACTCAAGGACCCATTTTGTACATAAAAAATCATCTAAACTGTTAGGCTATGGCTGAAACTTACCAAAATGGAACGCTTCTGGAAATGGCAAGGCCTTCACCAAATTCTGCTTGGTGGTGCAATGTGCCCTTGAAAAATGATGGAGTGAAAGTCAATGGGGTTAGGATGACATCCCTTTTTTATGAAATGGAAAATGAAATTCATGTTTGAAACCACCAACCAGATAGTCATGTATATAGATGTTGATAGATTCTGATAGATGTTTGATCCCATATATGAAATGGAAAATACAATTCATGTTTGAAACCACCAACCCAAAGCACTTTGTAGTCACATTGTAGTGCCATCTCATCCAGCCTCTGCACTCAGCCTTTTCACCCTTTTCGATGCTTATTGGTTTGCCATGACGTTTTTTTGGGCGAGATGTCTTTAGCCATTTTGTAGGCTTTGATTTTTCCTTGTGAAACACACTTCTTACCAACCAGGATGGATCAATCAATCTGCATCTAAATGTACTTCCTTGGAGTGATGCCCACCAATTGACATTCTATTTGGTTTTGTTTGATTTCATCTGACATCTTTTCTGACATTCTACCTGGCATTCTATCTGACACATGTTCTGGCATTTTTTCCGACATGTTTTCTGACATGCTTTCAAAACTGTCCACTGTAAAGCAAGGCACTCAGATTGATTAAAGATATTAAAGGCTCTTTTTCCAGTGGCCAGTCAAAAGATTACTTTCTTCCAGTGATCCCCACCCTGACACACTATTCTGACATAGTTTCACATACCATCTGACATTCTATCTGGAATTCTATTTGGCATCTTTTCAGGCATTCATTCTAGCATATGGGTATGGGTCAATACCTATTAATACCATTTTTAGTGGGATGAACATCCATTTACCAGCTATTTTGGGGTTCACTAGGTACCAGGGTTTTGACCAATCCCCATATATTCTGACATTCTGTTTGCCATTCTGTCTGGCATTCTCTCTGGCTCCAGGCGCCCTCCACTGCGGAGCTCGCCACATGGCTCGATTCCGTGCCCGTCCCGGCGAGCTACCGCCTTGCTAAATCTAGAGACCCTCACCTGGCAGGTGGGGAAAACATCCGATTTCACCAACAAAACAAAATAGAGGAGCTTACTATCAAGAAGAATAATGGGGCACCTCATTGGGAAATCCCTTTGCAAACAACTAGGTCAGACAGTATTGACTGGGCATAGCTACCCTTTTATACTGAAACCTTAACACAAACAAAAATGATTGGAATAGGACACATACACACTCACTCTCCAAATGTGTACATGTGAACTACGTGTATGTTATATATATATATATTATACATAAATAGGACTACATATGTTTTTATGTATATTCTCTATGTGTACATACATATATACCGTTATATACCTATACCATTATATGTATCTATGTACATGCATAGAAGGAATATTACGTTTCAGCCAGCTCAACATGTGAAGTGTGCTGACATGTGCTGTATCTGCAGCTTCTATCAGGACGAAACCTGAACATAACATGCCACTTGCCCTGAGGCAATTTGAAGAAAAACCATGGAAAATTGCCCATTTGGTGATGGAAAATCCATGGAAAATCATGGAAAAATCATGGATGTACTTCTTTAAAAAATGTAATTCTCCCTTAACTCTGGTAGAATCCCAGAAGGCAAAGCAGGAAGGTATTGATACATGATGATACATGCATATACATGCCATTTCCCATTTAGTATCTGGTGAGTAAGCATGGCTACTAAGTCCCCTCACAGGGGGTCAACAAGGTATGATCCATGCATATATCCATGTCATGTGTAAAGCTGAACTGCAGCCAGATTTCCTAACCACTTAAGATTCTGCATCCATCTGCATCCCGTTCATGTTGCAACCGGAACCATCCCGAAATTTGAATGACATCTCTTGAGCTTGTATTCATGTGCGTTCGTATTTCCTCTCAAAATATCTCAGATTTCCATAGATTTCCCGGTTTCCATAGATCTATAAATCAAGTTGGCCGATCCCAAATAGTCTCAAGAATTCGCATGGATTTTCCAAAAAAAACACCATGTTCCCATGGATTTTCCCCAACAAAGTGCCCAGAAATCGATGATTTTCCCATGGCCATGGCCATGGCCATCCGAGCGGCGGTCTTGCCATGAAATAAATGCCACATCGCCTCCACCGCGGCCCTTGAGGTGCAGTTCACCTCAGAACGTGGATGTTTAAGGGCAACATGGGCGATGCTAATTGCTATCTTAAGTTATCTGAAGTTATCTTGAGTTTTGTTTGAATTATCTTAAATTACGTGATGTTTTCTTGAGTTCTCTTGAGTTACCTCAAGTTATTTGAAGTGATATGATGGTGTCTTAAGGTATCGTAAATTATCTTAAGTTGTCTTGAGCTATCCTAACTTGTCGTAAGTTATATTGAGCTATCTGAAGTTTTCTTAGATTGTCTTATGTTATCTCAAGTCATCTTGAGTTATCTTGAGTTGTCTCAAGCTATCTTAAGTTATCTGAAGTTATCTTGAGTTTTGTTTGAATTATCTTAAATTACCTGATGCTTTCTTGAGTTCTCTTGAGTTACCTCAAGTTATTTGAAGTGATATGATGGTGTCTTAAGGTACCGTAAATTATCTTAAGTTGTCTTGAGCTATCCTAACTTGTCGTAAGTTATATTGAGCTATCTGAAGTTTTCTTAGATTGTCTTATGTTCTCTCAAGTCATCTCGAGTTATCTTGAGTTGTCTCAAGCTATCTTAAGTTATCTGAAGTTATCTTGAGTTGTGTTTGAATTATCTTAAATTATTTGATGATTTCTTGAGTTCTCTTGAGTTACCTCAAGTTATTTGAAGTGATATGACGTTGCCTTAAGGTATCGTAAATTATCTTAAGTTGTCTTGAGCTATCCTAACTTGTCGTAAGTTATATTATTGAGCTATCTGAAGTTTTCTTAGATTGTCTTATGTTCTCTCAAGTCATCTTGAGTTATCTTGAGTTGTCTCAAGCTATCTTAAGTTATCTGAAGTTATCTTGAGTTTTGTTTGTGCTGTGTTCAGAGTACATAACATGCATTCCAACCCCCATTTTCCATGTCAATTCAGACTCAGCTGTTTTCATTTGCGGCTGTCACCGAAGCTGCTTTTGATTCAAGCCCAACCGCTGCCGACATGCAGCTATAGCGACCTGAAAACGACCAACAAGCAGGTGCGATTTCTTGGTGGTGGGGTTTGAGAAGATCAAGGATCTGGGAACCTACAACAGTAGGTTATGAGCCCAACGTGCCACAGTTGCTCCAGATGATGATGCAGCGAAGAAGGGCTACACCGGAAGAACTAGCTCAAGGAGAAGATGAAATCCGACGAGCTAACCAACGTATGGAGGCAGAGCTGGCCAGTGGAGCTGAGCCGCAGTTAGAGGACAAGGAAAGGTCTGAGGCAGAGGTTTTTGAGTCCCCCGGAAATCCAAAGGATAAAAGTCTGGGAAGTGAGGAGAAGCCAAAAAGTGCCCCGAAATCTTTCTTTCCTCCTGGTGCAGAAAAGGCATTACAGGAGTCAGCTGCGAAGTCGTCAGGTTCAGCGAAGTCAGTTCCTGCCACACCAAGGAAAACTCAGGTATCGCCATCAGAACGTTCCGAACTGCAGCAGAACCCTCAGTCTGCCCCAGGTTCAAATCAAGCGGTTGTTTTGGCATCCACCGAAGTTGTCAAGACTCCTGAGACCTCTGCGGCAATGGTGGTATCGAATGTGCAGGGCATGTCAAATGGGCTTCAGTATGCGGAAAATGATTCTGGGCGAGCGCATCAAGTTGTTTCTGTGGAAGCCACACCTGCTGCCCAATCCAATGTTTCTTCAGTTCCTCTTTTTGATGAAAGCCAGATTCGAAGATTCCAGGAAATCTACAACCAAGCACCTTGGCTCTATCCAGGGAATCAGCTGTTGGGACCACCCGCAATGGTGCCACAACCGATAACAAGACCTTTGTTTTTGGAGCAAGATGAGCGTAGAGTCCATGGAGTTGGGATGGTTGGGGATCAAGCTTCATACCTGTTTCCATACATGCCTCAACCTGGTCCCTCTGAACATGCTGAACTTAGAAGGGAATTGGAAAGAATCATGGAAGAAAATCAAAAATTGAGGGCTAGAATCGAAACGTTGGAAAGCATGCGAGTAGATGTAGATCAGAAGTTTTCCACCCCCCCAAAAAGGAGGCTGCAGACCCCCACTCAAAGGAGGTTGCAGGCTCACCCTCAAAGGAGGCTGTAGACCCCCACTCAAAGGAGGTTGCAGGCTCACCCTCAAAGGAGGCTGTAGACCCCCACTCAAAGGAGGTTGCAGGCTCACCCTCAAAGGAGGCTGTAGACCCCCACTCAAAGGAGGTTGCAGGCTCACCCTCAAAGGAGGCTGTAGACCCCCACTCAAAGGAGGTTGCAGGCTCACCCTCAAAGGAGGCTGCAGACCCCCACTTTAAGGAGGCTGTGAGACCACCAAAGACCGAAGCTCAGGATCCACGAAGTTTCAAAGCTGAGGAGGCTGTGAGACCCCCAAAGCATGAAGCCGAAGATTCGAGGAGCTCTCAACCAAAGGAGGCTGCAGACCCCCAAAGTCAAAGACCCAAGGATGATGGAAGTGGAGCCAATACCACTTTCACTGAGCGATCTTTGGAGTTCATGGCACTCATGATGGACTCCATGAAGGAGATGCATAAGCGCCTCAACGAGCCAAAGGACGAAGGCGTGATCAAAGGAGTTGAAACGGTGAGGTCTGGAGCTCCAGATCTCCCCTTGCTGGCTCCGTGGGAGCCCCAACAAGGACCCTTGATCCTTGGAGACTGGCTGTTGATCATCGAGCCCATCATCTCAGACCTCTCAACGTCTGCGAGCGTGTGGTGGAAGACATCGGTGTCAGCAGCTGAAGCCTGGTACAAGGTGCACATGGCCCTGTCTCCTCTGGACAGGATTCAACACAAGGTTGAGACACCTGAAGAAGTGCTTCAACAAAAATGGGAAAGGTTGGAAAGAAGGGTTGCGACTATGCTTCTTCAAGCCCTTCCACAAGAAGTTCGTGGTGAATTGGTGGCTGCCAGAAGGCTCACCACCTTTGGTGTCATCACGCACTTGCTGGTGACGTACAGCCCTGGCGGAATCTCTGAGAAACAGAACTTGCTCCGGAACCTTGAAGACCCTCCGGAGATCCCAACTGTCCAAGATGGTCCAGCAGCTCTACGACGTTGGCTCCGCTGGCGACACCGAGCTAAAGATATCGGGGCGATAGCTCCTGATCCGAGTCTCCAACTTCGAGGACTCTTGAAGATGTCAAAGAAGACCCTTGAAGCGCACCGAGAACTTCAGTTTCGTGTGAGCCTTGTGAGGAGTGGTTTACAAGTGGACACGGTTCCCAACGACACCAATGTGGAGCAGTTCGCATACCACCTCCTTGCTGAATATGAGCAGCTCTCGATCTCTGAAAAGCGCCCTGGGGGAAATGCAACTACATCCAAGCAGGATGCCACAAAATCCAAACAGAATGAAGTCGAAAAGCCGAAGGCTGCGAAGCTTCGAAAGTTGGAGGAGGATGCAAGGTCCCCCACAAAGAGAAGCGAAGAAGGAGAGACAAGAGGAAAGTGCAAGTTCTACCTTTCTGATCAAGGATGCAGAAGGGGAAAGGCTTGTCAATGGTCTCATGACCAAAAAGATGAAAGGAGAAGATGTTGGAATTGCGGGAGTCCAGAACACATGTCTCCTGCGTGCCCAAGACCGAAAGAAAGAGGAGAGTCCTCACCGCAGAAGCCAAAGGTTCAGAAGGTTGAGGGGGAGGACACTTCGTCAACAAGCTCAAAGTTGAAGGAAGATGAAGGGACTGAAGGTCCAACCATGAAAGAACTGCTGGAACAGGCCAACACTATGTTGAAGTCCTTGACCACTTCCAGTGCGACTTCCTCCCAAAGCCAATCTGGTGGGGAATCAAAAGAGGAGATGATGGATCGTCTTCAACAACAACTGGATCGAATGAAGCTCAAAGGCCTCAAGATCAACCAGATCAACTACGGCAGCCAACAGGGATTGGTTGACTCAGGTGCCACACACCCATTGCGTCCAATGCGTCTGGGTGAATCCAAGAACGACTACAAGAAGGTCTCTGTGACCCTTGCCAACGGTGAGAGCACTGCCCTTCAAGTTACTCCAGGTGGTGTGATGGTCTCCGAGTGCAAAGATGTCGAGCCTATCATCCCCATGGGTATGCTGGTGCAAAAGCTTGGATGCAGGGTTGATTGGAACCAAGGAACACTTCAAATCCATCATCCTGATCGTGGACTTCTACCAGTACAATCTCAAGAGGGGTGCCCTCAAATCCCAAGAGCTCTTGCTCTTGAACTCATAGATGAGCTGGAGACGAAAGCACTCCAGTCCAAGCCTGAAGAAAAGAAGTTTGAGAAGGAAAAGATTTGGATGCAAGCTCTGGTCGAAGCTCACCCTGTCCTTCGACAACTATCAGCGGAAATCAAGAAAAGCTTGGTGGTGGATGTTGGATCCTGGCGTGATCTCCCTGTCAACCGACGTCAACGACGAAGACTTCAACGGGATGGCTTCATTGCTCACCTCTATGCGGGGGAGTCTGAAGGGTTCACATTGACAAGAGCCTACCAGCAACAGGGTGGGAATCCAGCTGACATCCTCGAGGTGGACATCAAACGTGGGGAGAATCACAATCTCCTCATGGACTCTGGAGTCTATAGCGGTTTGCTGTGCGCTGTGATGAGCGATAAGGTCGAGGCCTTCATCGCTGGACCCAACTGCAGAACAAGGTCAGTTTTGAGGCACTATCCAAAAGAAAATGCTCCGCGACCAGTCAGGGCGTGGGGAGGTGAAGAATTTGGCCTCAAAGATCTTTCTGAACAAGAGCGGTTGCAGGTGTTTGAGGACGACGTCTTGATGTGGAGGTTCATTTCTCTTTGGATGGTGGCCACATACATCAGAGAAGCCAAACAAGTTCAACGACCAATTGGATTCCTCTTGGAACAGCCTGCAACGCCCAAGGAGTACATGCCTCAATGCGTGTCGTTTTGGGACACCAACGAATGGAAGCTCTTGCGAGATGAGTTCAACTTTGAGGAGACCACGTTCTGTCAAGGACACCATGGAGGAGCGGCCTTGAAACCAACAACAATGGGTGGTAACATACACCTCAACGTCGACAGCCATCGAACGAGAAGACCAACTTCTGTGGACATCAGGTCTTCTGCTCAGCTCTCAAGATGGGCTCCGGGCACAATGAACATGGTGGCCGAGTCTTTGATGCTGCATGTGAAGTGCCAACCTCTGAAGATGTGCCCTCTCAGCTGGGATGAGCACATAGCACACGGCCATACGCCATATCGGCGAGACTGCCTGGTTTGCCAACAAACCATGCAACAACAACACCCACATCGAAGAGTACCATATCCAGTCGGAGGAGTTCTCTCGCTGGATGTTGCAGGTCCTCTGATTCCTGCCAAGGACCTGGGTGGCTTGCGAGCTCGATGGATGCTGGTTGGAACTCTGACATGGGCCGTGCCAGCCGAGTCAAACAAGCTCCAAGATGCTCATGTTCCACAAGCTGACGGAGATGAACCTCACTTTGAGGTTCACCCTGAAGAAGAAGAAGGGGCCCAAGCCCTAGAAGATAAAAGAGAAGAACGAAGTGAGGCTGAAGAAGAAGAAGGAGGAAAGGTAGAAGTTTGGGGTGAAGAAGATGGGGAAAAGAAAGAGGATGAGCTCTCTCAAAAACCTCATCCAGTGCCGCCATATCTGCTACCACCTTCACAACCGAAAGATGGAGAAAAAGAACTTCAACCAGGTGGCTTTGACACCAAGATCTTCCGCCTGGCCTCTCCGATGATCACCAAGACGGCAAGGGAGGTGACAAGAACCACAATGGACATGCTCCTCAGGCTTCGCATGGATGGTTTCCACATCGGTCGCATCCATAGCGACAGGGGAAGGGAGTTTGCCGGCCAGTTCAAAAAATGGGCCAACTCGCGGGGCATAGCGTTGTCTCGCACCTCGGGCGATGATCCCAGAGCAAATGGCCGAGTTGAAGTAGCCATCAAGACCCTCAAGACTCAGGTGAGGCGATTGCTGAAAGCTGCTGATGTTGGCAGTGAACTCTGGCCCCTTGCAGCTCGATATGCTGATGCCCTGAACAGAAGCTGGAGGATTGGAGAAGAGCCGAAGTTGCCACCTTTTTTGCAAGAGGTTTTGGTGAGGAGAAGAACATGGAGAAAGGGTGTTTTTGAGCCTACAACGGAAACGGTTCAATACCTTTTTCCAGCAACAGAAGAACATGGCCACTGGATCCTTCCGAAGGATGAGCCGCCACGAGTGACGAGGTATGTCATGAAGAAGGCCAAAGACCCCGTCTCTGAGCACCAATGGCTCGCCTTGGAAAAGGACACCGTGGATGCCCTCTTGGTCCGCCGAAGACTTCGAGGAAAATCAGCGATCAGAAAGATCGAAGAAGATGATGTTGAAGAGAAAGAAAGAGAAGATCAAAAGAAAAGGAGGATCAACTACATAAGGGTCATCGAAGATGAGATGAAAATGATGATCAATGATGATCCTGAAACAGTGATGGATGAGATGGCCATTTTGGCCAACATGAGGAAGATGGCAGCTGAGACGAATGAAGAAGAAGAGGTCTTGCAGACACGAATTGTGTCACCACGTGAAGTGGCCGAAAACTGGAGCGATTGGCTCCCGGCCATCACCAATGAGGTTGACTCCTTGCTCAAAGAAAAGGAGGCCTTCAGAGAAATCTATCCAGAGGAACTCCACAAGATGCAGAAGGAGGCTGAAAGGTCAGGAAAGGGGATTGAGTTCATCCCATCCAAGCTGGTCTTTACCAGAAAGCCAGGGCCAGAAGGAGGGAAGAAAAAGATGAGGTGGGTTGTTTGTGGCAACTTGGAACCAAAGAAAGAACAGGAGGACAACTTCAGTTCAGGTGCAGATGCCTCCGCCCTACGCATTCTATGCTGGTGCTGCGCACTTTACCAATGGGTTGCTTCAACTCTCGATGTGCGCACAGCCTTCCTCAACGCCAAGATGGTATTGGCCGATGATGAGGATCCAATCCTGATCAAACCTCCTGCTCTCCTGGTCGAGAAGAAGTACCTGAGAAGGGATGTCTACTACCTGCCTGAAAAAGCGATCTACGGGTTGCGACGGTCTCCAAGACTGTGGGGCCTCACCAGAGATGAGACCATCTCTGACTTCTCAATCCAGGGGGAGCACAATGGAAAGCACATGGAGTTCATGCTGGAGCCTTTGCAGTCCGAACCCAACTTGTGGAAACTGCGAAATGCCCTTGAACCAGAAGACACCACTCTGTATGGTCTTTTGATGACTTACGTGGATGACTTGATGCTGGCATCATCTCCAAACTTACTCCAAGCCATGCAGGCCAAGATCCAATCGACATGGACCACTTCAACACCAGAGTTTGTCGGCCCGGAACCTGTCAGATTTCTGGGAATGGAGATTTCAAAAGAATGGAAAGAGGAGTTTCAAAGAGATGTTTGGATGGTGACGCAGCAGTCCTACACCAAGGACCTCACACAAAAGGATCCTGAAGTCAAGCCAAAACGGATCCCTTTGACCAGAGATCAATCAGCCATGGAACCAAATGAGGCTGAGATCACACCTGAGCTGATTCGCTCCTGTCAAAAAGCTGTTGGCGAAGTCTTGTGGCTGACAACCCGGGCACGGCCAGACGTCATGTACGCCGTAAGCCGCATGGGCTCGTCTTCAACAAGGGCACCACATGCTGTTTTGGCAGCCGCACTCCAGCTCAAAGGCTACCTGATGGCCACTTCGGATGAAGGATTGATGTTCAATGTGAAAGAAGGTGAAAGCCCCGTTTTGACGGTGTACACTGATGCAGGTTTTGCGCCGGATGCACAGGAGAGCCATGGATCATTTGTGGTCCTGCTGGGCACAACTCCAATTTTCTGGAGGTCGGGCCGCCAGAGCTACATCACGCTCTCAACTGCTGAAGCAGAGCTCACTGAGATCGTGGAGGGCATGATAGCTGGTGAATCGATCTACGTGATCCTGGCCGAGCTCTTCCCTGTGGTCCACAAGCTTCTCAAAACTGACAGCCAGTCAGCACTTGCCATCTTGTCCAATGATGGTGGTAACTGGCGAACCCGCCATTTGAGGCTGAGGTGCTCCTTCGCAAGGCAGTCGATCCTTGCGGGTGAATGGGTCATTCAGCATGTGGCTGGTGAGTTCATGATTGCCGACATCGGCACCAAGCCACTCACAGCGGCACGACTTGAGTTCCTCAAAAAGTTGATGGGGATGGGAAAACTGGTAATCAAAGATGAAGTGAAAAGTATGGAAGTTGAAGAAAAGAAAGAAGGAGAAAAGCAGGACGGTCTTTTGACCACCAAGGAAAAGACCAAAGTCGCGGAAGCAGCCCAAGTTTTGAGGCTGATCACTCTTGCAGCGTCAATTGCTGCAGCCAAAGCGGAAGAGGGGGAGAAGGAGCACGAAGAGAACTATCCTTTTGAGGTCATCATTGCCTACACCTTGGGCATCATCATTTTGACGTTGGTGGCGCAGCGAATCTGGAATGCAGCAGTACGAGGGGTCATCGTCGTACGACAGTATGTTTTGGCCAACCTTGGAAGACTCTCCATGAACGCTGTGCGAAAGGAGGAAGAGATCCCCGAAGGAGATCAATCTGAATCGCTCCCGGCATCAAATGAAAGCCGGTCCACCGACTCAAATGATGGTGATCAAGTACCACCTCAAGCTCCGCTTCCAATTCCTGAAGATCCGCCCTCAACATCAGAAGCTCCGCGACCAGAACAGGCGATCAATGTGGTTTTACAATCAGAAGCTACCCAGACTGGAATTCTTCCTGGGTATATTGCGAACGTGGCCCAGACTGGAATATTTCCTGGGCCTGAGTCCGAGGTGATCCAGACTGGAATAATTCCTGGATCCGACTCACGAATGACCCAGACTGGAACATTTCCTGGGTTTAACGATCGCGATGCCCAGACTGGAACGATTCCTGGGCATGAGACATCGGCACTTTTTCAAGGTCAAGAAGAACGAGCCGCTGCTCTCGAGATGCTTCGTCAACATGATGCGACGATGGTTAACTATGAGGCTGAGTGGAATCAAATTCTCAGAGAAGAAGATCGAGTTCGTGATGAGCTCACCAATGCTCAGCCGGGACATCCCATTTTGGGACCTATGAATCCTCCACAAGCTGAACCAGCGCTACCACTCCTGCCCTTCGAAGTGATCACTACGCGGCATGGAACCGTGTATCACAATCGGTTGGACTGCCGGTATCTCACTGCGCCAATGACTGGACATGCGCGACTCCATCGATGGTGCACCAAGTGTCGAGCCGAAGCAGCCCAGACTGGAAGAATTCCTGGGCATGGATTTGCAGTGCTGATCAGCGGCCGAGAGATCGATTTTCATACTGATGTGACATGTGAAGAAGCTGAAAGAGCTTCCACTTTTGCACTCTGCACTGCATGCCTTGAAGGTACTTGAATATAGCAGCTTGAGCTGGGCCGAATGTATTTTGGTTGAAGTGCCTAACGGCTACTTCAAAGGGGGAGTGCTGTGTTCAGAGTACATAACATGCATTCCAACCCCCATTTTCCATGTCAATTCAGACTCAGCTGTTTTCATTTGCGGCTGTCACCGAAGCTGCTTTTGATTCAAGCCCAACCGCTGCCGACATGCAGCTATAGCGACCTGAAAAAGACCAACAAGCAGGTGCGATTTCTTGGTGGTGGGGTTTGAGAAGATCAAGGATCTGGGAACCTACAACAGTAGTTTGAATTATCTTGAAATATTTGATGTGTTCTTGAGTTCTCTTGAGTTACCTCAAGTTATTTGAAGTGATATGACGTTGTCTTAAGGTATCGCAAATTATCTTCAGTTGTCTTGAGCTATCCTAACTTGTCGTAAGTTATATTGAGCTATCTGAAGTTTTCTTAGATTGTCTTATGTTCTCTCAAGTCATCTTGAGTTATCTTGAGTTGTCTCAAGCTATCTTAAGTTATCTGAAGTTATCTTGAGTTGTTTGAATTATCTTAAATTATTTGATGATTTCTTGAGTTCTCTTGAGTTACCTCAAGTTATTTGAAGTGATATGATGGTGTCTTAAGGTATCGTAAATTATCTTAAGTTGTCTTGAGCTATCCTAACTTGTCGTAAGTTATATCGAGCTATCTGAAGTTTTCTTAGATTGTCTTATGTTCTCTCAAGTCATCTTGAGTTATCTTGAGTTGTCTCAAGCTATCTTAAGTTATCTGAAGTTATCTTGAGTTTTGTTTGAATTATCTTGAATTATTTGATGTTTTCTTGAGTTCTCTTGAGTTACCTCAAGTTATTTGAAGTGATATGACGTTGTCTTAAGTTATCGCAAATTATCTTAAGTTGTCTTGAGCTATCCTAACTTGTCGTAAGTGATATTGAGCTATCTGAAGTTTTCTTAGTTTGTCTTATGTTCTCTGAAGTCATCTTGAGTTATCTTGAGTTGTCTCAAGTTATTTTAAGTATCTCAACTTATCTTGTGTTATCTCAAGTTATTTGGACTTATTTATCTGAAGTTATCTTGAGTTATCTCGAGTTGGCTGAAGTTATTTGAAGTTACTCTGAGGTTATCTGAAGTTTTGCGAAGTGTTGCGAAGTTGTCTGAAATCATCGTTGTTTGAAGTTATCTTATATAATTTATCTTGAGTTCTCATGAGTTATCTCGAGTTACCTTAAGTTTTATTGACTTATCATAAGTTATCTTAAGTTGGTTTAAGCTATATTGGGATATATTAAGTTATTTTGAGTTGTCTTAAAGCATCTTGTTTGTTCACAGGTTGTCTTGATTTCTCTTGCGTTATCTTAAGCTATTTCAAGTTATCTCATGTCATCCTAAGTTATCTTATCTTAACTGAAGTTCTCTTGAGTTCTCTTGAGTTATCTGAAATTCTCTGAAGTTATCTTAACGTTGTTACGTTACCCAAAAAAAAGGTGTCAACATTGCTTATCTAAAGTTAAAGCTTATCTAAAATAATTACTCACCAAAGATTTCCGAAGATTGTTTTCACATAAATCCATTTAAACAGATCGTAGCAATCTTTTCTAGATAGGTAACCATTGAACCATTATCCACACTGTAATAAATCACTTAATCATTATCTTCCATTGGATATGGTTACTTTCATCGAATAATGATAATGGTTATCCGTTTAGATGGTTGCTTATCCTAAGTGATTTAATGATAATATATGATAATGATATTAACCATTGGATAAATAGATATAAATAGGTTATCCTAAGCTGGTTCCTTTTGAGATCTGTTCAAACTCGTCGAAATTTTTCTGTGTCCTTTGGAGGGCCAGATCCAATCCATCACGGGACGAAGTCGGACGACACGGGACGAAGCCGTAGCCATAACTGCGCGCACCGGGAAGAAAGATCGGCACGTAGACAAAGTCATAGCAACCTCCGGTACCGGTGACCCGTTGGGCGAAATAAAGAAATCAACCAATTTCTATGGATTCAACGGCCAGCCGGGCGATGGGGCAATGTGGAATCAATGAAATTCAAGTGGTCGTCAGGTGGATTCGTTTGCATCTTCAACTGCGAGTAGGATTCGTTTGCATAATTCTGAAAAACCGCCTGTAGGTATGCGAGTGGTCGGTGTCCTTAGATGTCAGTAGATGTTTAATGGATGTTATACTCTTGTAATCGAACATGGCAACGGGAAATCCCCAACGGCAATGGACCAGCTGGTTGGACCAGCTGGATTGCCTCGCTGGAATCTCAGTGTCTGGACACGCGAAATAAGGCTTTACTACGTAGTTTCAATGGATTGGTTTAAGGAAATGTTGCAGGAAAACTCCATGTTTTATGGGAAAATCATGGAAAATCTATATATGGTTCCCTGTAGCTTTTCCCTTAAACCATTCCATTGATAGTTGTAATACAAACCCTTCAGTTTGCTTTCAATTTCAAGCAATGTCAACCTTGCATTGACAAAGTCCTGGAGAGCCAAAAATCCATCAAAAATCCATCAGGGTCTATCATGGTCCAAGATCCAAGCGACCAAACTCTCTAGAACTGGCGCCAAAAACCTGCCGATTCATAGCGTTTCTAGACGTTCATCATAGGGGATCATCTCCTATGGTTGAAACAATGCGACTGGAAGCACCCTCCCATCATATACTTATGTCAAGACTTGTGTATATGATGGGTTGCCACTTACTAGTATGGATGATGAATCATAATCATCATCCCCAAAAAAACAGGTAGTATAAGTCCCTATATTAACCAATTAACTGGGATTTTTTATGTTCACCTTAAAATTTCAGTAAATCCCAACATCAAATATCATCTTAAAGTTCCATGAAAGATCCCATGAAAAATCATCTTAACTCATCAATCATCTCATAGAAATTTCCCATGAAATCCCATTAAATCCCATAGAAATTTCCCCATGAAAAAATCTGGGGCCTTCGAAACACCGCCTTCGAAAGGTTCGACCGGTGCACCTCGAAATCCACAGCAGTCCAGCAACTCCTTCAGCATTGGTCCAGTGAAATCCTCCGGAAAGCCACAGATGCGGAGACCTCGGCATCGCGGCGACAGTCATGGGACATGGATGGGACATGGGGATACAACATTCACCAATATAAAATAAGGTGTATATATATATATATAGATCTAGGTACATAGATCTAGGTTTTTTTTGACCTGGTTCATAATAAATGGATCAATCATTCTGAATCATGGATAATGGGATAATATGGGATAATAATGAATCTGGGCAAATTATATATATTCGTATATTTCACACACCTGAAATCTGAAAAGTTCGGCTATTTCGGGATAGTTACCCCAATCCTAACCATTCCAGTGAGGGAGAACAGTGAGGTCCACACATAAGTGACCCAGATAAACGGTGATGTTCACCAAACACAGGGATGTAATGGGATACAATGTGGATATAACCAACATTCACCAACAATATACCAACAATATAAATCAATAAAAGGTATGTAGTGCGTCGGAAAGAGGAGCATACCCGGTCGGGCAAAGCCAAATTTCGTCACACTTCTAGAATAGAATGGAATCAAACATTGACGCGGGGCCAAAATTGGATAGTTGAAGACTGAAAATGACCGTGTGTCCATATTGTTACCCCATGTTTGGAGTCGCATGCAACATGGTTTCGTTACAGTACCATCAAACACATTGCCCCTCTGACCACAACTGTCTGTGTCTCTAACTTTCGACCAGCAGTATCAACTGTATCCCAAACATTCCCAAACTCAGAGTATGTGCCCAAGCATTTGGATCCAATCCATGGGGCTACACCTAGTCATCCATGTTATTTTCGGAGTTTCCATCATAAACCATCCAGCCATTGGGGTACCCCCATGACTATGCAAACACCACGGCACTGGTGCGTGTGTCTCTCTTCATCTCAATCTCCTGGCGGTTTGTTGAGCCCTGGAACGTTTCATGGAACCAGCAATGGCTGGAAAAACCCACTATAAATGGATGTTTTCATGGGGAAAATCTTCCACCAAGATGTTTTTTTCCTTGATGGGTGGTGAATGATTTGAGTTGTTCATAAAATTTCAGGAGCCACACCCAGCTGAAGTAGACACTAGACCATGAAAGGTAGGATTGAAATGGATTGGATGGGTTCACAAGTTCATGGTCCACACCTTTCTCAGTCATCTGCATGAGTCTTTACCCAAACTGGATCGAGGTCCGCATAGAAAGTCGGTGACTCTTCGTTGCGACTCGACTCGAGATCCCATGTTCCAAAGGAGGCCCAGCAGTAGCTCTGACTCAGTATGGATTGGTAGTTCAACCCCATCCCCCCCAAAAAATGATGAAAACGTCACAACATGTCACAACAGCAAACGGCTGGTGCGCACACAACCTTGGCACATCTCGAAAAGATTCTAATTTCTTCAGTGTTTAACATGCACCCTGAGGTAATCAAACATGGCAATGGCACATCACCTATTTGTAGGTGAATTTCATTGATTTTCCCACTAAAACCTCCATTTTAAGGGGATTTTGCAGCCGGCCATGTTTGATCACTGGAGGGGGCTGGGTCCAAGCCTTGATGTGGAGTCGTAGCAAATCGCACAGGGATTCCCTTGCCACATGGAACTCGATGGTGGCTCCTCCGCGGCACACCACGGATCTGTTTCCGCGGCGCATCTGGAAAGGACGCCCAGGGGATGCAGTTCCATGGAGGAGTTACCTTACCAGTACCATCTGGTTATGACTAACATAGCCATGGAAAATGGCCCATTTATAGATGGTTTACCTATTAATAGCATGGTGATTTTCCATGGCTATGTTAGTCATAACCAGAGGGTAAGAGCAATATTAAGCTGCAAAGAGAAACACGTCCCGTCCTGCAGTCTGCATGGCGCAAGTTGGCTCCCGCCAGTTGTCAGAGATTTGGGTCTCAAAATGGCTGAGGATCCCACGGAGAGCTTTCCTCTGACAGGAAATTCACTCTGTAATGATCAACATGGATAAATATGGCATCAACCTCAGATGTTGGGATATCTTCAACGTCAACATATGGGATTTCTATGGATTTCCCATGATTTCCCGTTGGAAACGTGAGGTCCTTGAATATCTGCTCAGATCCAATGGCTTTGGGTGTCCCTCACCATTCTGTCGAGACTTGAAGCCCCAAAAATGCCTGGGGCGTTCTTTTTAGAAGCACTTCATTGTACATTCGTGAGAAACAAAATGACTACCGTCCCTGGAAGGCTCCTCTCGGCGAAGCACGGGCACCGCCTCAGATTGCGCAGATCGGCACGGACCCAATTTGGAATCCCATGCTGTGGGCAGTGAAGGTTAGAGGACCAGCCCAGCAGTATAATAAAAATTACTTTACTTCGTGTGATCCCCACCATGACATTTATACATTTTCTTACTGGCAAATCTTCTGGCATTCTATCTGACATATCTTCTGACATTCTATTTGACATTCTATCTGGCATATCTTCTGGCATATGATCTGGCATATCTTCTGGCATATCTTCTGGCATTCTATCTGGCAAATCTTCTGGCATTCTATCTGGCATATCTTCTGGCACTCTATCTGACATATCTTCTGGCATTCTATCTGGCATATCTTCTGGCATATATTCTGACATATCTTCTGGCATTCTATCTGACATATCTTCTGGCACTCTATCTGACATATCTTCTGGCATTCTATCTGGCATATCTTCTGGCATATATTCTGACATATCTTCTGGCATTCTATCTGACATATCTTCTGGCATATATTCTGACATATCTTCTGGCATATCTTCTGGCATATCTTCTGGCATATCTTCTGACATATCTATCTGGCATATCTTCTGGCATATTTTCTGGCATTCTATCTGGCAAATCTTCTGGCATTCTATCTGGCATTCTATCTGGCATATCTTCTGGCATATTATCTGGCATTCTATCTGGCATATCTTCTGGCATATCTTCTGGCATATCTTCTGACATTCTTTCTGACATTCTTTCTAACTTTCTTCTGCACATTCTTTGTCCCATATCTTCCTACATGAGGTCCGGCAGGGAACACTTGGCGTGGATACTCGCGGTTGAGGTCCGGCAGGGAACACTGGGCGTGGATGGTCGTGGTTGAGGTCCGGCAGGGAACACTGGATGGTCGTGGTTGAGGTCCGGCAGGGAACACTGGGCGAGGATGGTCGTGGTTGAGGTCCGGCAGGGAACACGTGGATGGTCGTGGTTGAGGTCCGGCAGGGAACACTGGGCGTGGAT
The DNA here is from genome assembly GCA_947184155.2 of Cladocopium goreaui. Lineage (NCBI taxonomy): Eukaryota > Dinophyceae > Suessiales > Symbiodiniaceae > Cladocopium > Cladocopium goreaui. The sequence goes on from CAMXCT020005890.1 coordinate 918,127, forward strand.
GGTCGTGGTTGAGGTCCGGCAGAGAACACTGTGGATCGCGGGTCGCAGTTGAGCAGGACGACGAGGACGACGAGGACGACGAGGACGACGAGGAGGACGAGGAGGAGGAGGAGAGGAGGACGAGGCAGGAGGAGGCGGAGGAGGAGGAGAAGGAGGAGGAGGAGGAGGACGAGGAGGCAACTGACATAAAATCTAACAACCCTCACCTGGCAGGTGGGGAAAAATAAAACACCCTAGAAAATTGCAATGAGAGTGAACATGTTGCTACAGGGCTTGGATAAGCCTTTCAGTTACCTGTATATCCGGAACCGCGGCAGTTACCAACATACTGTATTAGGTAACCAAGTTTCAGTTACGGAACCAGGATTGATAACCACAAGACGGATCTCAATCCAAAAACAATGATGCCATGCAAGCCACCATTACACATCCCAACGTGTCATATCGCCATCTTGTTGGAAGTGTTCAGAACAAATAACAGCCATTGTTGAAGCTTGAATTTGACCGTTGCTGTTTAAAACCACCCGTGGACGCTGTGAACTTGTCACCGTATGGAGACCCCACAACCATCTAAAGTCACTCCGGAACCGTTAAAAAGGGGACCGGAACCGTTAAAAAAGGATCGGAACCGTTAAGAAGCGACAAGGATTTTCCGCATTTTTCTTCCATGGGCTACATTAAATCAGTGGTGCAAAGCACACCTCAAAGTAAGAAGTTTAAGTCTAAAGTGCTTAAAAGATCTTAATGGGGCACTTTCTAAGGCGATGTCAATCGCATTTGGTGCAATACAACACCTTTTGGATCCTTTTGGATTCTTTGGGGATGAAGAAACAGCATGGAAATGCCTGGGCAAGGGTTCTGGTTCATCGCCACAGTTTTGGTTCCAGAAAATGCCGGAACCAAAGCCCAGTTACCAAAAATAGAGGTAACCAGGAAACATAATATACATATCCAAAGTTAAAAACAATTTACAAATCAAAATGCACATCCAAGTAGTCTACCTTCAGTTCTCAGTACTTAGTCCGTCCAATCTCATCCAGAACTGAAACATCAGTAAAATGAACTACGCATGAGTTCTCATTGGGTTGACCACATGATATAAATGCTTGGTTGCATAGTACGTTTTACTCTTGGGTGTACCTTATGATACTACGACTACAAGTAGGTTCTACAGTACCATGTCGTTGTACCCATCTACTGTATACAAAAGAAAGATCTACAATCACAAAGAACAATGTGTCTTCTTTCTAAGAATATCCAAAATTCATCAAAATTCAATGATTCCGTGATGTTCCGTCTAAGGGAAACTCTACGGTTGAAGGCATGGTTTCACCCCCCCCCACTGCTGACTCAAGGGCTTTCCCGTCGGTCGAGGTGCCGAAAACAGCACTCCACAGGAGGCAGAGGGCCTTGGATCAGCAACAAAAAGATGGCTGCGAAAAATGAAACAAACGAAGAGTGAGAATAATACACCATGAAATATGATCATATACAAGAATAATGCGACTAAAATGGCAACAATAAAAGTAGTAAACTTTAATAAACAAAAAATAACAATGATAACAAGTTAACGCCATATAACAACAATACGTATAATTAATAACAATAATAATGATAATGATATGGGTTGAACTGCATGAAACCATATGAAACCCACAGAAATGGGCTGAAACCTTGACATAAAGCAAGCTTAAAAAGTTGCAAAATGCCTCGGTAGCATCAAGCCTCGTCCATCCATCAGTTGCTGGGAACCATATTTCCAGCGGCAAATCTCGGAAGATTGGATTTTTTTATGCCACAAGACTCATGCGCTACAGATGCCAAGGCCCTTAGGCAAAATCAGATTCAAAATGATTCAAATGAGGCAAGGTCATCCCAGCAATATCACTAAAAAGACGCTGTAAAATCCTCCAAAACTCATGTGTTTTTGGATGTTTTTGGGACTCGTACATGATGTGTGTAGGAACTAGGTAGTTGAGTTGGGTACCCGCGGCTCATTTGACATAGTTTTGACATAGTCATGGACATCACCATTTTTCTTAATGGATCTTAATGGGTAAATGTTCGCACCAAATGTATCAGTTTCCGTAGCAAGCTCCAAGGTCCATGCTCTCGGGAACGCCTCAACCCGCTTGGGCGAAGACTACGGAATTTCCACAGAATTGCTTAGCTTATGAAACAAGTCTGAAAGATTCTGAAAGTCTTAAGCCAAACCAGACACATTGATAAACATTGTATAGTCAATAGGGATCATCAAAGGATTTTAAGAAAAAGATCAACCAACAATCAGTGAACGTATTTGGTAGTGTGGATGATGATGTTGATGGCATTGCTGCTGCTCATGTCAGACCAGTGCGCCTGTTAAGACTTGATTTGAACGATTCGGAAGAATGAAGTGGTGACTCCAATGGCCACTGGTGGTTTGAACTTCTCTGAACATATATAAAAGTCTGGATCATCAAGGATTTGTTTTAGACTTGAACATGAAAACAAAACTAGCTTCTTTCCACTCAATTTCAAAGGCTAAGTCTTCTAAGTCTGAAACACCGGATTTGCTCACTTCTTCAGGTCTTCGGTTCCTTCGGTTCCTTCGGTTCCTTCGGTTCCTTGAACGGTTCCTTGTGCAATCCGTCAAATTCGCGGCGCCAACCTTTACGACCCCCATCACTGCAGGCCGCCTCAGCATCACCATGAAGACTTGTAAAGCCTCCTGAAGGCGGCCCGTTATAGCACTGGAGGTGCAGGATCCGGGGCAGTGGTGAACCAACCATTGAAAAATCGGGGCATAAATCCCACAGAGTGACATAGTGACCCCTGATATATTAATGGAATTTTAATGGATCTATATCCCACAACAGGGTTATTTTATAAGGTCATCACCAGGTCCTCGCCAGAATCCCCACTTTGGGGCCAAGTGAATCAGCTTTGGAGATGATGACAATGTCCATTGATTTCCCCTGATCCTTTAAAAAAAAACAATTTCAAATGATCTCTGGAAATGAAGAGAACCAATACTCAATCAGGCTTAATCGGGGAGTCCCGGGAGGCCTTTGATATTAGGGAAAGGTTGGGAAAGGGATGGTGAAGAATTTCATGCCAACAATGGGACGCCACTGTTTCGAATGGGTCAAGCATGTCTTTCGTGTCAACTCTATGTACAATCAACCTCCTGGTGATCAATTTGTTATGCAAAAATCGCCCCCATCGTTCCCCAAAAAAGATACAAACCGTAGAATCCTACTGAATTAGTGGCAAGTTGAACCTTTTCATATTTGTATATAAAGAAACCTTCGGTGTCATCAAACGTGGATTGGAAAACCCCCCATTTAGTTCCAGGATTTACCAGCCACAGAGCCTTGACAAAGCACGTCAGCTGTATCCCATCCCAGTTTGATTCACAAAAAAATTCGGTCAGATCCCAGTTTTACCCTCTGGTAAACAAACATAGCTATGGAAAGATCCACCATTTTATAGCTGGGTAAATCAACTATTTTCATGGGCCATTTCCAATAGCTACTTTTGACATAACCAGAGGGTTCCACCTTTATAAACACCATGTTTGGTCAAAAAAATCAACATCCATCAACCTCCCATCAACATTGCTGATCAATCCCATCCCCAGCTATGGACAATGGCCCATTGATTTATACTTCGATGATTCATGATGATTTAGTATTGAAAATGGTGACTTTCTAGTTTGCTACGTTGAATTGCCTTATGGATAAACCGGTAAAACCCATTAAACTACAATTAAATCACCATCAAATTCCCATAAAATGCCGTTAAATCATGTTAAATCGCCATTAGATCCCATTAAAATCCCGAGGTAAACCTCCATCCTCACCGAAAATATCCAGATCTTTGATGCTTTCGGCCTCCTGCTCCAGGGCATTCAGGCGCGAGGCGCGTAGCTGCCGCAAACACAGCGCCATCTGGGTTTGCAGTGGGAAAAATGGTGGGTTCAATGGGGATTTTAATGGATTTTATGGGGATTTCATGGGGATGTTCATGGGGATTCTATACTTAATAAGGGATTTAATGGGATCTGATCCCGTTTAATCATTTTAATCCGGGGTGAAATTGGTCTTATCATGTTAATTATATATATACCCCTTAAGAATGCAAAGTTTAACGGAAGAGGCAGCTGTTGCATGATGCGTAGAATAAAGTAATCCACGCATATCCCCGCCAAGTCAGGGTCTGCACCCAAAAAACCAGCGGGAGTGTGGCTCAAAAACAGAGGAACAACCATGTCGATGTAGCAGATGTAGAAGGATTTAGCCAACAGAAAATCGAGCGAGTTCATGCAGAATTATGTGGATTCAACGGGTGGGAAAGGTAAGGATTTTATCAACAGAACATGAGATAAAACAGTAATAAATTGTATATATAGTATATATATATTATATATTAGTATATAAAATTTACATATCAGATTATCAGATTTACATACCATGTGCAATTCACCAGTCATGTGAATTCAACCAGGATTTTTTCTTCTGGAGTCAGACCTTAAACCTTTTTTTTCTTCCCAACGTCTCGGCTTTCCAAGCAAGTTTTACAAACATGGTGGGTCAAAATTGGCTGGTTTACCCTCTGGTTATGTCAAAATAGCTATTGAAAATGGCCATAGAAATAGTGGATTTTCCCATTAAAAAAAGGTGATTTTCCATAGTTACGTTAGTTTACCAGAGGGTACTACTGATAGATCATGGATGGTTTACTACTGATAAGTCACTATAGATTATTGAAAATTATTGGATCCCAAGAATGGATCAAATGGATGGTTTACTGATAGAGGCCAGCCATGTGTGAATCCATACGAGTATCCCAATGTTGACCTTGACCGAATTAGGCATAATAGGCCAATACTAGGCGACTTTCCCGATCACAAAGGCCATAAATTAGACATTCTTCATTTCGAGAAAAACTGAGCATAAAACCATTAAAAAAAAACTGGGTCCATGTTACTGTTCCCCGAATCTAGGATATCTTAGGATATCTATGTATATCATCAGCTGGGCAAAGATATATAGTTGGAATGTAGAAGGCTCCCATCTGGTGCAACGTCGCCAAGCTGCCAGCAGCTTTTGATGTGCTATTCTCATGGCTTCTGGAATTGAATGCAGTGAATGCAGGTGCTTTGGTCGTGTTGAAGTCATCGTTGGACCCGAGATTTCTCAGCTTCCCCGGGTCCCAACGAAGCGGTCGCAACGAGGACCCAACAAAAACACCAGGCCACCGGGCCAATCTCGGCGCGAGATCTTTGGTGTTGCTGGCATGCTGCGACACCACCTGCACACGACTGTCAAGATATGGGGGCTTTTCATGGCTTTTCCAGAGTCATGGAAAATCCCATGGAAAATCACATCTATATCATCCCATCTACAAACGGATGATGTCTAGGGGTACCCCTAAACACACCCAAAAGACGCCTCCAGAGCGTCCAGTTCAAATCGCTGACCTAACCGCAGCATCGGTGAAAAGGTGAGGTATGTGAGGTGAAAACCCTGAAAAATGAGGGAAAAATGCACAAATAGATAGAAATAAGATATCTGATGACATGAATGTGGCTTCTTTTGGATGCGGATGGTGATGATATTCTTCTGTGCACATCAGTGGATTCATCCAAGGATTCGTCCAACAGAGTTCCGCTTGGTGCCCCAACCACTGCTGAGAGCTAAGCTCGATTTCCCCCTGCGGAGCGCCACCGGTGGCATCAATCCCAAGTCTTGGGGTTTCTCAAATGAGAGATGTGTCTATTCTTCGGGTTTATCATAATTACCATACAGTTTATCACAGTAATCCCAAGAATTGATCAAAAGTAGAACTTCTATCGCAGTTGTCATGTGGTTGAAACCATCCCAGGCGCCGAAGGGTCACCTAGGGGCCCCAGGCCCCGATAAAAAAACCATGGTATGCAACTCCTTGATATAAATATAAGTGGCTAGTTTTAGATCCCATTCTATCCTATACTGTATTCTTAATTCCATGTTGTTCCATGATATAACTATATTCTATTGGGGGGCTCCTTAGATATCCTAAACCCTTCATACCCCTTGGAATACTTGATAAAATTAATTCCACCATGCTCGGGCCTTCTTCATCATCACTTATAGTTCTATCATATGAATCATATCCCATGAGATTCCTATCCAATGTATATCACATGAATTCCCATGTTATCTTCCACTCATATCTCATTTATTCTATCACAAGTGATGATGAACACTGGATTTTAGTGGATGATTTTCCTTGGGAAAATCATCACTTGTCACTTAGAGTGAAAGATTCCATATAACATGGATAGGGATATTCATGAAAAAAAGGATATATTATGATATATTGGATATGATAATGATGATATATAACGGATATTTAATGGATATTTAATGAATATAATGATGGATATTTAATGATATTCCCTATTTTGGGGTGGGAAAATCATCCTTGTTCATCACTAAAAATCCCCCATCTTTCAATGGATGATCCTCCCACCCCAAGTTCTCCGCCGCAACGCCTCGGTCTTCGAAGGTCCAACCTGGCGCCAGGTTGGACGGCCTTGAGGGATGAACCGATCTGCCAATGGGGGGCTATGAATCAACCATTGATGGATTCATCTAATCTAATTACCATTCGTCAATGTTCATTCAGATTACCATTAATTATATTAATATAATTGAATCATAGCTATGTTAAATTGCCATTGATGTTTTTAAGTCGGTCGTTCCAAGATCAATCTCCAGATGGCACCAGCTGTGGATGACCCGATTTTTTCATCCTGACTCTTTTTGTGCTACGTCTGCTACGTGCGTAGGGGCCTGAAATCCCTGAAACTTGCTGGGCTACGAATAAGTTCCGAATGGATTTCCAATTGGTCCATCTGCAGCTTAACATGCCAGGCATTCCAATTTTTTGATTAACATTGATTGACATGCTGGAAGCATCGCAATCGGATACAATTGGTGCATGACCAGCCCTGATCATCAGTCCATCACCCAACGACAAATTCAACAGCCATTGGTTCCAGCACTGATGCAATTCACAAAAGTAACAAAAGTGATTCACTGTCATCACTCAAATAGAACAGTTTTGGTCATATTTGGGGAAGAAGAATCTTATCTAATGGTTGTTATTTGATCGTGTTCCATTCAAAACCTGCATTTTTGGTATTGTAAAATAGGTATTTGATTATTCGTAGTAATTGTAATGTGGTTTGAAATCATGAGGTACTGTAAATCATTCAAATCATTCATTACTTTTTGGTATCATGAAAATTCATAAAATGATGCTCTCTGGTAATTTAACATAGCTATGGAAACTGGCTCATGTATTGATGTTTTACCTATATTTACCTATAAAAAATGGTGATGTTTCATAGCTATAGCTATGTAAAATAACCAAAGAGTAAATCCATGTAAATCCAATTAAATCCCCATTCAGATTTTATGAACAAATTACAAGATTAAATCCTATTAAAATCACATTTAAAAAAATCACATTACAATCACACAAATCCCATTAAACATTTGGAGGCCACCCATTTTTCCAGGGACCCCAACCACCCCCCCGGGACACCCCAACGCTCGTTGGATGGGGGAGGCTCCTGGGCCCCAGCTGGGGTCCCAAGTGGACAATTGGCTGTTACCACTAGAATCACCAAAATCCTCCAAAATCCATCAAAATCCATGAAATAGATTGATGACAGTACATCATAGGTTGATTTTTGGAGTCCCCAAATTAATTTTGTTGCTTACATCCTCAAGTCCAGATAAATAACGCGTGGTTTTCTTTGCATTTTGTTTGCTGTTGTCCTCATGTGCCTTTCTGAAACATCCCGTGTTGCCCATTGTGAAGCCCTGTGTTGCCGCCACCAAGAACTCAACCAAACCTAACCTCATTAAAGAAACTTTGGAACTTGAGTTGTGTAGATACAATTGTAAGTTCATTCAACAGGTGTTCAATCATATTCATAGATGATGTTCATTGATATTCTCATCAAAACCTTCATTTGTAGAAGGATTTCATATTGCCACGTTTGATTACTGGAGAGTCATATAAAAAAATCGATTCATTAAAAACTGTTAAACTTCCAGATTTGATGGCTACCATGCGGAAAGTTCAACTGTCAGCTTCCCACTTTCTGACAGAGCGCCTGGTGTGCCACGACCAGGGGTCTGGCGCACAGGTGACAGGCGGTTGCTTCAGGTTTTTTTTCCTCCATCATGCGTCATCATAATGTTCCAAGATCAGGAGAATCTTCAATTTCCAACATAGAAATAAGAAAGAACATCCAAGGCTGGTTTTGATGTGAAACTAAAAAGGTTTAACATGGTCTAATATGAATTGATGAAAATCGACAAAAAGTAGTGATTAACAAAAAAATCCGCTCGCACGGAAGGTGCCGAGGCGTGATAGTTTAGCAGCGGATAATACGAATTGACAGTCTGTTCAACTGGTGCAGCTTCAGCCGGGGGCTGCATTTTCGAACCGAGCAGGCCGAAAAAAAAGCACGGAACTTTAGTAATTTGCACATTTTGCATATCGGCCCACTTTACTTCGAGTGATCTCCACCATGGCATTTCAAGGCATCTATTCTGACATATTGTCTGTCAATCTTCATACAAGTCCACCATCTCACAAAAGAAACAGGATGCTATGGTTTTGAAGAAAAAACATGCAATGCTCTTGAAACAAACCAACAAGGCACTACCGTGATAGAAACACCACATCAAGTTATCACATCACATATGTTCTGGCATTCTATCTGACATTCTATCTGACATTCTATCTGACATCTTGCATTCGCAGTTGATGTCCGGCAGTGCCCACTGAGATCTGGCGCTCGCCGTTGAGGACGGAGTCCGAGGCGGGAGGAGGAGGCAGTGGGGAGCATGCAGCTCTGATAAAATCTAGAGACCCTCACCTGGCAGGTGGGAAATAAAATGTAAATGCGACCTTTCCATGAGTCCCCAGGCCTCCGCCTCAGGCGATAGGTCGGACAAGGCGCGGAGCGGCCTGGGATGAAATTCTGAGACGACCAATGGGGGGGATTAGCTGTAGAATCATGGAACGAAATGAGATTTTAATGGTGATTTGGAAGTTTATAGAGATCAATTAAAAGGGATTTTGATCGTGATTCATTGGGAGTTTATAGGGATTTTCCAAGGGATTTTCCAAGGGATTTCACGGGATTTTCATGGTGGTTTCATGGGATTTCATTCAGGGATTTCAGGGATGCAATTTTCGGTGGGAGGATGTGAATCACAGATTTGTTTGCCCTCTGGTAAACATACAAAAAGCTATGGAAAATCGCAATTTATAGTTGATATATATATATATATATACCCATTAAATCCCATCAATAGCATGGTGATGTTCCATAGTTATGTGGCTGCTTACCAGTTTACTAATAGGTGGCGTACCAGTTTTCATTCTTAGTGATGTGAAAATCAGCAAAAGTCTCCGCAATTTCTCACCAACTTGGATAAAACCCAACATGTGCCATGGTTCTAGTTACTTAATTATTTGGGTGTGTTACCCCCAAAAATAGTTTTCGAAGTCTTAAAATTGGTACCACCCCTTAGTATCCCTTAGAAACAATGGGATTTAATGGGTTTTAATGGGATCCAATGGGTTTTAAGGGGATCTAATGGAATTCAATGGGGTTTAAGGGGAACTAATGGAGATATTATCTAAAAATTTTTGGCTGCCCTGGGTGCCCCGGGCGTCTTGACGCTGGTGGCCGCCGAACTGCTTGAAGGCCGGTGACGAGGGGAACTGGAACGCCTGCGGTGGAGTTTTGGTTGTTGGGATGCTATTTGGATATTCTCTGTTTAGAGATTGGTTGAGACGTAGATACTTCAAAAGCATTTTATATATATACTGCATATAATTATATATATATTATATATATAAGGATGGCTTTGCGTTGCCGATCCATTTTTCTTGGTATTTGACTTCACCAGAATCACCCTGCGAAAACGTCGAAGCACCAAAGTTCCACCTGAAGGGCAGCGACACCACGGGCGCCGCCTGGATGTTGTGGGATCTCATAGGGATATCATGGGCTTATCATGGACATATACCCGGTAATCAAACGTGGATGGCTGTGAAATTTCCTATGGCCATGGAGGTTTATAGCTGGGGAAATCAGCGAACTAAATGGTGGATTTGTCCATGGCCACGTTTGATTTTCAAAGGGTACGCTATGAGGTACAGCAACTCCCCAGCCAAAACATTCCCAAACGTTCGTTTTTACATGTGGGATGGTTTAGCCCAAATCAAACTGTGTGGATTTGGTGATCAAAGTTTTGATGCTTCCCAATATGGGATGGCTCAGTGAGGTGGGTCTCTCTCCCCACTGCCCACCGCCACCTTGGGGGTCCATTAGTATTGGAATGAAATGAGCATGACTATTATATAATATTAATATGTATTTACAAATTATATACATATATATGGAGGTTCCTGAAATGGGTGGTTCCCCAAATCTTCCAAACTTAGAATCACCCATTTCAGGAAACTCCCATGTATGTATGTGTGTGTATGTATATATATATATGGTTGCATTATGTGGATATTAATATATATATACATGAAACCGTTGTTTACTGGTTGTTGTCTGTAAACCTTGAAGGGGCTATGGCCATACCTGCAAGCGTTGGATGTTCTCCGTGTATTCATCTAAACTGCTTCATACCCATTCCAGGGCCAATGGTCAGCTGGTCACCATTGATACTACTAGGACCAGAGCCACTAAGGAGCTAAATGATGGCCACGGATATGTTTTTTTTTGTCCGGGGAAACACATGTATATCATGTATCAAATGGAATCCCTTCCCTCTAGTATCAAACACGCCCTCAGAAACCATGGTTTAGCAGGGGATGAAACCAGGTCATCACCATTTTGCTGGGTGGGCAGCCAGGGTCTTAAGAGGGGAACGGCCTCATCTGCGCTGAAGATGCTACTCACGGCCTAGCGCAAGCGACGGCTGGACACTCAGTCCTCAAATCAGGGCAGTGTCACCTACAAGAAACATTTGCATGTAGAATGAATATATATATAATATATATATATAATATATATATTATATTATATTATATTGTGTTATATCATATTATATTATATCATATATCATATTATATCATATTATATTATATCATATATTATATTATATCATATATTATATTATATTATATTATGTTATATTATGTTATATTATATTATATTATAGTATATTATATTATATTATATCACATACTACACTATATATACATATATTGATATATTACTATACAAATTCAGCATGATTATATAAGCAACAAAAAATGGAATTAAAACATTGTCATCATGAGAATATAATTTTACAGTAATAGAATCATGATGGGGGTCAACACCTATTTTCATCTGGATACCATCATGTTGCTATTAGGGTGCATGTATTTTAATATACGTATATACACATATTGTATAACTGTATATATATATATTCATATATATATATGAGCCATGCCCAAATAAATTAGAAGCATAATCAATCAAGCATGTCTGCTTGGAACTTTCTAAGCAACAATCTTTTGTCGCTGAAACTGGCAATATCTTGCACTGATACCTGGAGAACCCTGGAACGAATGGAAACCTCTAAGCTTCACATGAGGGACGTTTTGACAGGCTATGGGTTCTTTAGGGGTACCAGTAGAGTTGTTGATTACTTTCGGAAACATCTTCAAACATCTTCAAACATCTTCAAACATCTTCAAACATCTTCAAACGTCGTTCGACTGCCATTAAGATTGAACATCAAGAAAGTGCCTCACGGAAACTCACACGGGAATCTTAAGAAATAGACCACCAATACAGCGCGTTGGCGCGTTGGAAGATCACAAACAATTGCCAGTGGTCCATGGTTGATCCCTCTGCAGCCTGGATCGTGATTTTGAGCTTCACGAAAGAGCTCTGCGCCTGTCGCAAAAAGGGCGCGACGTCACGAACGGGTGGGGACAGCAAAACGTCCGCGGCGGAATGCAGGCTGTGGGGGAGAAATATCTACTCTGATTCAAGGGATGTTTTGAGGATTTTCTAAATGTAAACTTCGTGAACCACAGCATTGCCTGAGATAAAATGCTATGGGGCCCTGCAGTCACCTCGGTCAATGGTGGCTGTCTACTCCTGGGCGAAACCTTGAGGGTCAGAGAGATTTTTCTTAGACGAGCCAAATCCAAAGGAGGTGACATCGGGTGAATGTTAGTAAGGTCAATAAACCACCCCATTTGGGGAATTATTTATACCACCTCGAAAAATGGTGATGACTGGGGGATGGTTAGTTTATGGCATTCTTTTACCCACATGACATACACAAAAGCTGTTCAAACTGCCAAGCCATCTTCAGAAACCAAAATTCCATGACGCTTTCAACACAATCAGTGACAATCAGTGACAATCAGTGACTAACCACTTATGGGCAACCAGGGAGTAAAGGATCCCATCCATCTGTGAACAAACGGGATTTTCTCATAAGTTGATTCCGAAAGAATGGCTGAATTGGGGGGGGAATATATAAAATATATTTAAAAAAAATATAAAAATATGGGAAAAGCTACAGGCTACAGCAGCTATTAGAACAACTCTGGTTCATCACCAAATCAGCTCAAAAAACCGGTGCTTTCACCCTGGGGATCAGGTACCGCCCATCGAATCTGCAGGCTACAACAACGGTCGCGACTGTCGAAACCAACCGCCGTTAAGATTCGATCTTCTCACCTCGAAAAGGTGTTGCAGAAATGGCGTTACCCTCTGGTAAACAGCCACATAACCATGGAAAGATCCACCATTTTTAACGGGAAAATCCACTATTTCTATGGCCATGTTCAATAGCTATGTTTGTTTACCAGAGGGTAGGTCATCCCACAAATTGCTGTTCAAGGTGCTATTCGGCGGCTTTTGAGTTACGAAAAAGGATGAACAAGGTCCCTTAGGATTTAGAATTTAGGATCGGAGGGCAAACAACAAAGCAAAAGCCTTTTTACACACGTACTGTAACAGAGCCCAAAACAAGGTGTGTTGAGAAGTCTGTCTTGTCACCATACATTCTACATGCTTGATGAAGACTATCTAAGCTATTTGGAAAAAACTCACCCAACCCTTCTTGCGAGGACTCCAACAGGCACATGGAGTGGTGGATTTGGGATGCCCCAATTTAGGATAATTTGCTTACGGCTACTTGTGTGTGCGTGTGAGCGTGTGTGTGTGTGTGTGTCCTGGCCCCCGGAAGATTTGTGGTCGGCATCCTATAGGTCCACAGTCCCCATCATTCGCCCTAAGTTAGTCCCGCTGGTGTTGTGAAACAACACATCCCATGAGACCCTCCAACCAACAAAGATTTGAGGTCAACCTTGGTTCAACCATCCCTCGTGATGTGGGGATTACACTCTACAAAGCGAACTTGACATGGGTCCGGTGTATGAGCCAAAGCTTGAGGTGTTGTGTATGAACCATTCATTTGGGGGATCGAAATGAAAAAAAACACATACCCAATTCAAATGAGATCAAAGGGTTTGGATATCTGGATTGTGGGTTCAGTCGAAAAAGGCGGATGGATTGGGCTGTGTTTGGGGTTGCTCCAGCTGCTTTCCACGAACTTTCCATATCCTTGGCGTGGCTGGTGTGGACTCCCTGAGTATTGTACACCCAACTGGGACCCCACCCAACTTGGGCATGGGGTTGATAGAAATTTTAGGCCACAGCTACGAACAGTACCATCCCAGGGTCCCAGGAGTAACACCCAACTCAACCAACCAACAAAAATACATTTATAGGGGATTTCCCATTGCCACGTTCGATTACCAGAAGGTATATTACTATAGTATCACATAATTACATAATCCCTGGATTTTTTTCCGCTATGTGTAAAATATGTTTTGGAGCGGATAAACTCGCCACACCGACGCGAGAAAGTCTGTTGCAACCTATGTGTTGGTGGCTATCGGCACGAATTGAAGTGCTCCTTTCACAGAAGTTTTTGGGATAAAGGATGAAATATCCCAAATGAAAACACGAAGATTTCGCTGCCGCCGCTCCACTTTTTTGTCTCCGCCGCAATGTCTGCAACGACCCACTTGTGTCGTGTGAGATGTCTTGTGTGATCCACTGATGCCATGTGCTGATGCTACTGATATGGCTTGGTAAACCACCACACTCATTGTTTGGTGGCAAGAGGTTGGTTCGCCCTTGAGACATTCTAAATCACTCGAACCTGTCAACCGTAGTGCAATGACTACAGAAAATTGTCTGTTGCCTTGAAGCAAACAATAGAGGACAATGATTCAATTTGAGTATGCTGCATCTCCCGAAGAGGATGTTGGAAATCGATTGTGGATTGCGGCGTTCTTTATGGTTTGTCAAAGTGAGTGGGTCTCAAAGCTTTACCAAGCCTTTTTTCGTTCCGTTGCCGTGCTTGGCATTGCTGACTGCTGACTGCATCATCTTCTATCCATTGGGTCATGAGTCATGTGGGTCATTAACCCCTACCCCGAATATATCCCCAAAATGAAGCCTCGAAATCGATTCTTTACTCGGTGGTACTAAAGTTCCTAAACTTACTAAAACCTGCACTGGGAGCGTCACACGACCCTGCACAACAAGAGAACTATATAATCTCAGGTAATCTTACATGGCAATGGACAATTCTCCTGTTCTATACATTCAAAATAAACACAAACAGGAATTTCCCAGACAGCCAAGTTTGATTGCCACAAGTTGTCCAAGAACCCAACCCCTTCCATTTCGTCTACAGTGTCTACAGCGGTTTCTCTGGCCACTACGAGTTTCCCAAAGCTCTTGGCAAAATCCCTCAGGCTCAGCAAGTCTATAATACAGGTAGCCGGCAATAGAAGTAGTGAGGCAACAGGGAAATTCCAAGTTTGACAAACAGTAGGGAACAACAAACAGTACACAAAAATACACAAAATGGGTCTTGCTTCGTAAAAGCCATTGGTTGTTAACCTCGCAACAGAGGGATCTAGATCTTGTGCAGTGGTGCATCCTGAAGGGCATTGAGTGGATTACGCCATATTACAACTTGCAGTATAACCATAGCGAAGTCAAGCAATGCTATGTTGCTGTCACCCCAATTGCAATATGTTGATTTGTTGCAATCATGCATTTACGAGAACAAAATACAAATACATAACTGGTTGTGTGTGACACTGGTCATAGTGAAGTTCACAGACAAATCAACCTCTGTTCCCATTTTTTAGAAGAAATTGATGGTGCATGATGTTACTTCGAGATGATGGAAGAAAAATCCTATCATAGTCACAGCACAGCTCGACCGAAGCGAAATCTCCCCGAAGTGATTTCGCCCTGTTTACAGTCGGATTGTGACAAATGTGCTTCAACACCCCATTTTATCAGCATTTATCAGCCTAAGATTGCTGGAAATCCTAAGCAACAGCCCCAAGAAAAAAACATCACATGGGGATGGGTCAAGCCATTCAAGCCCCTAGGCCGGGACCACAGATTTTAGTATAGGTTTTGTATCAACCATGAACTTATTGGGGGTACCAAAAAACTGGCCATACCCATGTATCACCAATGTCTTATGCCATGGTTGCTGCATGTAACCGGCTGCAAAGTGACCCAGCGTGGCAATGGCAGTGCAGTCGCCATAAATGGACAGCTGATCTATTGAGCTGCTCCAGGTTCAAAAGACCGGCATGGGCGCCATCCGCTTCATTGGGGGGGTTGGGCCGCCTGAAAATGTTTTTCTCAAAGTTGGGTCAGGCTTAAATAATTTAAATATGCTAAACTATGCCAAAATGGGTGGATTCAGAAAAAGCGAACCGTCTGGAAATGTACAACTGGATCATTGATTGGATTTCACGATCCCAGTGACTGGTAGTACAGCCCTGACCATAAGCAAACCGTTGTTTAGGTTGTTGATGCTCAAACTATAATACCCGTCTTGCTTTGTTGGTATTGCATGTTCGGACTGCGTGCATAATTCATTGCCACCCAACTTCAAGTCCCAATTTGTGTTGACTTACTGTGTATGGTTCCAAATGTTCGCATGGTCATGCGGCCACTTGGGATTGCTGTACACCATACCCCTTTGGAGGTTTCTTTTAATGGATCTATACCAAGCCTATGCTCGATATACGGAATATTTCCCAACATCAACAGAACATCGTCCAAATGTAGAATATAATATACAATATACAAAATAATATATAATGTATAATGTATAATATATAAAATATAATATATAATATATAATATTTAATATATAATATATAATACATAATATATAATATAATATATAATATATAATATAAAATATATAATATATAATATAATATATAACATATAATATAATATTTAATATATAATATATAATATATAATATATTATATATAATATATAATATTTATTATAATATATGTTATATTGATATTATATATATATATATTACATTATAATATATGTTATATTAATATATTATATATATATATGTTATATATATTATTATTATTAGTATTATTATTATTATTAGTATTATTATTGTTGTTGTTATTGTTGTATTACATATATAGGGATATATAGGTATATTGTATTATACATATATATTGTATTATATATATTGTATATAATATATAATAATATATATATACGTACTTCCATATGGGGAGCACAATATATGCTAACTAGGCAAAGAAATGGTGCCTGCTGAGCCTCTCGAACCCGCAACCCCTCACAGGGGCCCTTTCGTTCACCTGGTGCCAAGGGTTTGCAAAAGGACCGATCGTGGTGAACATCAAAAATCATTAGCATCATGAGCTTTATGGATGTTCGTTCCCCAAAAATTTGGGATTTCAATGGACTTCATAGGTTGGAAAACCCGTACCATCATCCCAGTTTTCTTTCCTGTTGGCATATTTCGACCTACGCATCCTGGTCATGAATTCCGTTGCCGTAACGTTGGATTGTTTGGGTTTTCCCGAGTCGCCAAGTTGAAATCAATTTCATGCAATTCATGCATCTAGAATCATCTGGAATCATCTAGAATCATCTAGAATCATCTAGATATATAACTACGAACAATTCTTGATGACCACTTGCAAACATCAACGCCATCTGAGCTGTCCGCACCGTGGCTACCATCCCTTGCCGCCTTGGATGGTGAAAACACGTTGTTTTTTTTGGGGGGAGGGAACCTTCCATTGAACATTCTTAAATATCTGACTAGAAGATATAACTGATATGCAATATGCATGACTTTTGATGAAAACATGTGTGATCTCCCAATTTTGGGTTAGCCACTGGCCGTGATTATATAATTTCCACTATAATCGCCGCCCCACCAAGCTGCAATGAGCCTATTGTCACGATCACTCCAAAGGGGCGAACAAATCGCAACATATCACAATCACATATATATATACAACGGATATATATATATATATAATTATATATATACATGTATGATGTATTGATAGTATCACATATATGTCACATATAATGTACACTGATTGATAGTTTCAACCCATCTGAAAAGTATCAGTCAATGGAGATCATCATCCCGTTTTTCTATGGTTGAAATTTTAAAATGTTTGAAACCACTAAACAATATATAAATATATATTTATATTGCATTACATTTACATTTACATTACATTTACATTACACATTACATTACACATTACATTACACATTACATTACATTACACATTACACTACATTACACATTATATACACATTACACAGTATATAAACATCACACATTACATATTAAGCATTACACATTACACGCTACACACACTACACACTACACATTACACATTACATAGTACACGTTACACATTACTCGTTACACATTACACGTTACACATTACACAGTATACATTACTTTTCGCATTACATTACATTACACATTTCGTTACATATTACATCTTATTACGTTACATTACACTACATTGCGTTACATACATATAGCCATGGAGTAGATAGAATCTGGACAATTTAAAAAAAAAAAACACACTAAAATGGGAAATCGTGTCTATCTACTTCAGGACGATATGTTATCAACGTATAGTGTATATATACATATACATATATATATACTGTGTATGTATTGTTGTATATTATTTATATACACTATTAGTTACACTATACATTCTATTATATATAGATCTATTATATACAGAATATCCGAGACCAACCAGTTTTGAGCCCAAAAAGCTCCAGGTTCCCGTCCTGTTCCCAGTTTCGGTCTGTGGTCCCACACCCCATGGGTCGCAGCCACAGCCCCAGCTGGGATCCCATCCTGGAGATGATAGGATTATGTGAATTATTCGATGTTTAAAGGATATGATAGGATGATAATTGGCATGATCATTGATTATCTGATATGTTTTTTTTCAAAGAATAGTCTTATTGTGTTCTTTTGCTTAATCTCTGTGGGAAAATCTGCTAGAATAGGATATATGTTGCTATACAGTAATCAAATTTCATTTTTTGATTGAAACGGCCTGATGTTTGTGGAAGATGATTTTGAACATTGGCTACTTAACTAGTTATGATTAGAAAGGATGGTGACACCATGGTTTAATGTAAAAAAATATCGGACCATAATGATTAGTTCAGAGGGATATGTAAAAGAATGGATTGTCACATGAAATTATCTTGGTTGGTTAACAAGGATTCCTAGTTCATGGATAATAATGATCCCCAAAATAAAAAGGATAGCACAAGCCCTGGAACACTGTTCAACCCTTACCATCCGCCCATGCCATGTTCGTTGGCGGGATGGTAACTGGTGCCTTGATGCGAGTCCGTGGGGCCCATTTGGCTATCATGAAAACTTCTACATCAAACACGCGCCCATTTAAGGGTGCCCTTGGCAGGCATGGCCCAACCTTAGATTTCCCGCAAGGTATCTACATATTTATCCATCTATCCATTTATATGTATGTGTATATATATATATATATACGTATGTACATATGTGATCATATGTGTATATACAATCATCTATACTGTATATACATACATACATTACATTACATTACATTACATTACATTACAGTACAGTACAGTACAGTACATTACATTACATTACATTACATTACATACATACATACTTACATATATTACATTATATTATATTACATTACATTACATACATACATATAGACATAGATATATCAAATAAATATGCTCCATCTGGCGCCCAGCCCGACCAGATAGGGAGCCAAGGGGCCCGATCCATCGTCCCAGCCGCCCTGGTCACATGATGTCACGTGTCAAGGTGCAATCTGAGGCTATGGATCAACAGCTATAAATACCATGTTTATGCCATGTTTATCTGATTTTATATTCATAGGCATTCCGTACTTCATGTAGGTATTCAATGGTATCCATCCATGGTATGAGCGTCGTTGATATCTAGTATCCATCCCAGAACTGGTAATGGTTTGTATTGGTGTATTATCCTGCTTTTAGCAGTTGGGGATTGGTTAATCCAACTACATGGTGGTAACCCACCTTGGGATATGTTATGGGATAGTTTGGAATAGTTTGGAAAAATATTGAAAATATTTAACATGATCATATGGGGATGGGTCAAAACCCTGGTACCTAGTGAACCCCAAGTCATAGCTGGGATTTATGGATGTTCATCCCACTATAGTAATGTATCTATAGGTATTGACCCATACCCATATGATAGTACTCCCTCTGGTAGGGGATTTTCCAGCCACGGTTGATTGCCGGGTGGTTCCATATGGGTAAAGTGCGGCTGGGGAGTGGTTTAATCCAACTACCCTCTGGTAATGACTAACAGTTTGCTATTGAAAATGATCATTTATAGTTGTTTTACCTATTATAAATGATGATTTTCCATAGTTATGTTAGTTTACCAGAGGGTACATAGTAGGTTCAATTCATCCAATGCCATACCTTT
The DNA here is from genome assembly GCA_947184155.2 of Cladocopium goreaui. Taxonomy (NCBI): domain Eukaryota; class Dinophyceae; order Suessiales; family Symbiodiniaceae; genus Cladocopium; species Cladocopium goreaui. Next base: position 938,088 of record CAMXCT020005890.1, read on the forward strand.
CTGATCCGTCAATAGTTGGTTTAAAACATGAGTGGGGATTAAACCAACGATTCAGCATGCCCTTTTGGGGATGGGTCAAAACCTTACCATAGTTGGATAGATTTGGGTGGATAGCCATGAATCCAAGCTGTTTTGAGGTTCACCATGGGTGAACAGGGCATCGCCAAATGTCGCTGGCTCCTTGTACCTGGAAGGTATACGACGATTTCAGCAATGGTATTCTTATGTATTGTGATATGTTTTTGGAAGCATTGCTGGCTAACAATTTTGAGCCAGCTAGACCTCCCAAGCCTCGGTCTATAAAACGTACTTTGATGATCGAATCCTTTCTTAGGAGGAACTAACATCTTGCCAGGGTAGAATTTTCATGTGTTTCACATTTCAAGACCCCGTCGATAGTCCAACAATGTTGGGTATGTTCAATGAAGTAAAAACAGGAAAAACAATTCCATTATAATTGAAACACTTTGCAGATTTTGAATGTTTTTGAAACATAGTTTGATATGTTTTGTATTTTTTTTGTAGAGAAGGAAGACCTATATACCTACCACTTTCATGGCCCGATTCCTGCGACACTGCAACAGATCCCCGGCCTGGCTCCAATCATCACCTGGCAGGTGAACCGAAGCAAGTGTGTGTGTGTGTGTCTGTCTGTCTGGGTCTGTGTATGTGTCTGTATGTATAATATGTATATATATATTATATTATATTGTTTTATAGTATATTATACTATATATATTATGTTATATTATATATTATATATTAAATTATATTATATTATATCATATCAAATTATATATTATACAATATTTTATACAATATATTATATTATATATTATACAATATATTATATTATATATTATAATATATATTATATTATATATTATATTATATATGATATTTTAGTATATATTATATTATATATTATATATTATATATTTTAATATAAATTATATTATATTATATATTATATATAATATTACATTATATTATATATAATATTACATTATATTATATTATATATTGAATATTATATATTATATTAAAAATTGTATTATATCATATATTATATATAATATTACAGTTACATTATATTATATTATATATTAAATATTATATATATGTTATATATTATATATTATATATTATATCATATAAATTATTGTATCTCATATTATTGCATTGTATTAAAAATTATATTGTATTATATTGTTTAATGTTACAATTTAATATATTATATTATATTACATTATTTTATATTATATATATTATATTATGTTATATCATAAATTATCTCACATTAAATTGTATATTAAATCATATTATATTGTATATTATATTATATATTATATTATATATTATATTATATATTATATTATATATTATATTATATATTATATTATATTAAATATTATATATTGTATATTGAATATTAAAAATTATTTATTATTTATTATATATATATATATTATTACATTTTGCATGTTATATATTAAATATTAAATATTAAGTATTATATATATTACATATTATATATTATATTTTATATTATATATTATATATTATATGTCATATATTATACTATATATATTATTTATCATATGCTATATGTTATATATTACATAGAATATAATATATATAATATATTCTACATCATATATCATATTATATTAGTTTTATATAATATTATACATATATATATATAAATATACAGCATATATTATACATATATGTGTATATATATATATACAGAATATATTATATATAATTTCTATTCCATATAGTGTATGTATATATATTTATGTATATTATATCCTTAGATATGTATACATAGAGAGAGAAAGATACTTCGAGAATAGGAGAGAGATATGGCCTCGACATCCCAACAAGAGACGGTCAGGAAGAGGACCAGCATTCACTGATCTCTGAAGCATACTGTGTGGTTTCTAGGATGCGTATGGGGCTTTCCTTACAATGGGAAATCCCCTTAAAATGATCCAAAATGAATGGTTTATAAAGGTTATAACTGGAAAAGCCTTATTGAAATGGATGATTTGGGGGTACCCCCATTTCAGGCAACCTCCATATGTTTCCCATTGTTTTCCTTATGATAGATGAAACCCTTTTAGTTCATCCGAGGTAAGATGGAAAACCAGATTCCAAACCAACCGGCTGAATCCCCCAGGCCCTCTACCTCCATAGCCGCAGCCGCAACAGCCCCCGCAGGCTGCACCGCAACTGCCGTCGCAGCCGCCGCAGCCGAAATCGCCACAGCCGCAGCCGCCGCAGCCGCCGCAGCCGCCGCAGCCGCCGCAACCGGAACTGCCACAGCTACCACAGCCAGCATCGAAGCTGCCATCATAGCCGCAACCGCCATCGCAGCCAAAGCCGCCATCGAAGCCGCCCTCGCAACCGCCATCGCCACAACCTGCCAAGGGTCCAGTGATCTGCGTCAAAGCCCGGAAAGTGCAAGCGGGCAATGCCAGGATTCCAAGATGAGAGTCTGATCTTGGAACTATCTATTGGGAACATGTTTAAGCCATAAAGACAAAGCTTCAAGTATCTTCCCCCCAGAATTGCTTGTTGAATAAAGAATGGTGCAGAAAAAATCAAAACTTGACCGTAAAGACCATGGTTTCTGTACGTAGATTGCCCCTGTAGCCAATCAATTGATGTTTCATTAGAAAACGCATTTCCAAACCATCATCTGATCTCGAAAATGAATGTGCTTCTCAAATATATGGGTTTGTCATCTGAAAATACGGTTTCCCCCAGAACTCCCAGTGGTTTAGCATGATGGTTACCCTCTGGTAATTTAACATAGCTATGGAAAATCACCATTTTTAATGGGACAATCCACTATAAATGGCCATTTTCAATAGCTATGTTAGTTTACCAGAGGGTAGTTAACATCCCAATTTTGGTGGGTTATATCCCCATTATACTATACACGTAGTATGTTCATCTTATATGTGCCAGTACATCCCCTCCACTCTATCCTCACCAACTGATTTCTTGGGTTTATGCCCCGTGGTTGATACTTCAAACATCTCCCCACCATAGTTTTCATGGGTTCAGACCCAAATGATCAATAGCAAAATTCAAAGCCAAATAACATCCCAATGTGTGTTTCGTTAAACAAGAATGACAATTCTTTTGGTTGAAATCCCACCTTTTGTTCGTAAAATCACCATGTGGAGGTTTCCTAAATTTGGGGGGGTACCCCCCTAGCTGGATGGCTTATCATGGAAAATCCCATCTGTAAATGGATGATTGGGGTACCCCCATGACTTAGGAAACCCCCAATGTCTGTATAAATTCCCAATCCGACCAACCTGGTGGCCCAAAACCAGGAGGCTTGGGCATCACACCTGGACGAAAAAAACAACTTGGGAGTCGCCCGAAGTCGGGCTTTCACCAAAAACATGAATCTAAGATTATTTATATATACATATATATATACAGTATAATGACAAACCTAAACAGGGTATATACATATATGTATGTATAAGAAACATTCAGAAACAACATATAAAAACGGATATGTCAAGCCCGTCAAATCTTTACAGCTAAGGCCAAGACACATAATTTATACAAAAAAACAGCTGGGGACGTATCAACGGACGTATCGTCCATAAACATCGGGAGGTAAAACCAACAAATTCAGGATTCAGGCATCGACAACAGATGTCACGCGAAAGTCTTCAGTTGTTACAGGCTTTTGGCTCCCAATTTTTTGGGGATACAAAAGTATGTAATTATATGTAATTATGAGGGAACCTAAGAGTAACACGAGTGTGGTCAAAGCAAGGAGATGCCATGGGTTTCTGCTTCCAGTTTTGGTCAACCACCTTTTCTTGGGAAGTCCCAAATTCCACACTATAATTCGGGCGCATGTGCGAGTCATCGGCAGTCCAAAAAAGTCGTTTCGTGAAATTCACTGAAAATCTGAAGGCTATAAGTGGAATCACAAGCCCATTGATGGCAAACTTGAGGAACATTTTGAATGTCAGATTCTACCCCGTTCAGCGACTGCATATGACATAAGTAAGGCAAAGAGTGGAACCACTAATTATCTTGATGCTTGTTGATGCTGGAGACGTTGTTTACGATTTTAATGTTTTTTTTTTCCGAGATGGCCGTTGCATAATTAGAAGTATTGCGTGTTGCATACAAGTATGGCACGTTTCATAGAAGTGTGGCACGTTTCATAGAAGTATGGCACGTTGCATAGAAGTACTGCATGTTTCATAGAAGTGTGGCACGTTGCATAAAAATATTGCCTGTTTCATAGAAGTGTGGCACGTTGCATAGAAGTATTGCATGTTTCATAGAAGTGTGGCACGTTGCATAGAAGTATTGCATGTTTCATAGAAGTGTGGCACGTTGCATAAACGTATTGCATGTTTCATAGAAGTGTGGCACGTTGCATAGAAGTATTGCATGTTTCATAGAAGTGTGGCACGTTTCATAGAAGTGTTGCACGTTTCATAGAAGTACTGCATGTTTCATAGAAGTGAGGCAAGTTGCATAGAAGTATTGCACGTTTCATAGAAGTATGGCACGTTGCATAGAGAAGTATTGCACATTTCATAGGAGTGATGGTGCGTTGCATAAAAGTATGGCACGTTTCATAGAAGTATCGCACGTTGCATAGAAGTACTGCATGTTTCATAGAAGTGTGGCACGTTGCATAGAAGTATTGCACGTTTCATAGAAGTGTGGTGCGTTGCATAAAAGATCATAAAAGATCATAAAAGTATTGCATGTTTCATAGAAGTGTGGCACGTTGCATAGAAGTATTGCATGTTTCATAGAAGTGTGGCACGTTGCATAGAAGTATTGCACGTTTCATAGAAGTGTGGCACGTTGCATAGAGAAGTATTGCACGTTTCATAGAAGTGTGGCACGTTGCATAGAAGTATTGCACGTTTCATAGAAGTGTGGCACGTTGCATAGAAGTATTGCACATTTCATAGAAGTGTGGCACGTTGCATAGAAGTATTGCACGTTTCATAGAAGTGTTGCACGTTGCATAGAGAAGTATTGCACGTTTCATAGAAGTGTGGCACGTTGCATAGAAGTATTGCATGTTTCATAGAAGTGTGGCACGTTGCATAGAAGTATTGCATGTTTCATAGAAGTGTGGCACGTTGCATAGGAAGTATTGCACGTTTCATAGAAGTGTTGCACGTTGCATAGAGAAGTATTGCACGTTTCATAGAAGTGAGGCAAGTTGCATAGAAGTATTGCACGTTTCATAGAAGTGTGGCACGTTTCACAAGCCCCGTAATCACGTTCTTGTTGGAACTCTCTCTCCCTCTCTCTAAAGATACATTTCTTTCTGCAGCCAGGCACGGGATCATGGACATGACCCAACTTGTTGTCAACATCATCCAATTTGTCCATGGAAAATGACACAATTCGTTGCGAACATCAATATCCAAGAATGTGGCCTGGATAATCCTTTTCCCCCTATTACTAAACCCACCCCCAAAAACTAAAAACGAGGGTCCATCTCTAATTTTGGAAAACTTCAGATTGGCCAATTTGACTTTTATTTGATCCCCTTTAGAAAACAAATTAAAAATAAAGCTACCATTTGTGGGTTTCGCCCCTAATAATAAAAACAAGTCAACCCCGAGGTGTTTATTATTAGGGTCCGTCCGTTTTTTTTTGTTTTTTTATATTAGGGCGTTTAATTGATTATTAAGGTTTTAAATTTATTAATAGGGACCGCTTTGAAAACCATGTTTTGCAATTTTAATTGTGTTATAAAAACAATTTAATTGACTTTGAAATCGGAAAAATCGTTGTTATTATTATAGGTTTGAATTTTATTAATAGGGTCTCTTCGAAATCCAATGTTTGGCAATATTGTAATTGCGTTATAAAAGAAAAATTAATTGATTTTGTAATCGGGAAAAAAAGTTTTTATTATTAAGGTTTTAAATTTATTGGGTCTCTTCGAAATCCAATGTTTGGCAATATTCTAATTGCATTATAAAAGGAAATTTAATTGATTTTGTAATTGGAAAAAGAAACGTTTTTATTATTAAGGTTTTAAATTTATTAACAGGATTCCCTAATCATAAAAACTACCTGAGGTGTTTATTATTTAGGGGGGGTCTAGTATTAGGGGGAAGAGTTATTCGACAGTTTCCGATACCAGAGACTCTGGGACTATGCCATATGCCATTCAATGGAGAAAGAACAACAAAGGTTGTCTCTGGAAGGCTGTGGGGCAGCTGGCACGTCAGAGACAAAAGTGGGGCCGAAGTGCAGATTAAATGCTTATTTCACTCATGAGCAAACCGTCCAGGTCATTGTTAACGTCTTGACCTTGTTGATGCTTGTTGATGATTGTTGATGTTGGTACGGGGTTGTTCAAGGTGCCAAGGTCTTTCATGACATGCTCGTCAAAAGATCAGTAGGAAAAAAGAAGGAAAAACAAACGATATACTATCCACTCAGCTAACATACAGTAACAGAATATCTACCCTGGCTTCGGAATTTGTATATCAATATGTTCTTTTCTCTTAAGCAGGGTTGCTCCCTAGCCACCCCGTATCTGATTATGGGTTGCAGCTTGTTGGAGAGCCCTAAGTAATGTCTGCTGGCTTATAAACCCCACTAAGTCTATTTATCCTGTTATATCTACCATTAAGCCAACGGTTACTCCAGTAATTATTAAGTTAACCACCAACTATGTGTATAATTATATATATATAGAGTTCTAGTATATCATGTTATATATATATATATATCTACATATATCCACCATTAAGCATTAAGCCTCAAGCCAACAGTTATTCCAGTAGTACACCATTGAACTGGCCAATTCTACCATAGCAATTCCGCCCTTCGAAAAACCCGCCTTTCGCTGCATTGATGGCATCGAACCTTTCGAGGTTCGGCTCATGAAATTTTCTGGGTAGCTTAGGATGAGGTGGGATACCAAGAAATGTCGACACTATACGGCATTATAGATAAGTATCCCTGAAGATATCAATTCAGAAGTTCATTGTTCATGAGGATATAACACGTTTTTTCACCGTTATGAACATAGAGATTCATGGGGATAAAAATTGTGGGTTTCATTGGGATTGTTCATGGGAACATCATCCATACATGGAAATTTATCGGATAATGATGGACAATTTTTGGATATCATTACAGTAGATATGTTAGAACCAACAAGATACATGAGTAATTCCCTTGTATGTCCTCAAATGGCCATCTAATTGGAATAGAATAGAATGGGATCTCTTTTTCCGGAGAGGCTGTGACCAAAATAGTCATCCCCCCGAGAATGCCAAAGATGCCAATCTCAATAGGAAAGTGATGATGAAACATACAATTTTTGGGTACAATAGTTTCAGGAAGAGAAACGCATTTGAATGAAATTAGTTTCTCTATGTTTCTGTATGTTTCTTGCTTTCTGCTACTGTTGCCCTATCTATCTGGGTAAATTACAATATTTCACTCACCTGAAATGTTGGGCCAACCATGATTCCAGGGTTCGGTCACACCCAGATCTATGGTTATTTCATAACCACAAACCCAACAGTAAATCGCTCCAAGTCATTGAGTCTCCCAGTCCCCAAAAAACTAAGCGTCCCACATGGTAGGGCGACTCGGCCTCGCGGCTGGCCCCAAGATAGGGGAAATCTCTGGAGGGCTTGTTGGGACAATCACCTATCAATGGGTATCTACTTTCAGAACGATTGGGATTTATCCTCTGGTTTTTTTAAACATAGCTACGGAAAATGGCCCATGTATCGATGTTTGTGATGATTTTCACCCATTAAGAATTGTGATTTTCGATAGCTTTCGTTAGCTACGTTCAATAACCAAAGGGTTAACCCCAAATAAAAAAGCTGTACACCTGGAAACTATATGAATTTGTGGGAAAACATCATTGGCAACACGTTGAATTTTGCTGGTGCTGCGAACCAAAATCCTCCATATTTGCAATCGGTTGTGGATAAAAACTTCATGGCTTCTTGATTCCCTGCAAAAAGTGTACAGTAACTCTTGGTGGCTTCTGTTTACAGTAGTAAATCAGTAAATGCATCTAACAGCTTTGTATCAAGTTAATCCATCTAAGATCTACTAACCCATCTAACAGTTGCGTTTGGTAAATCCAGCTAACAGTTCTGTTTAGTCAACCCCAAAAAAACACCAAACATCCAGATCTGTCTGCCACTCGACTCCAGGTTTTGGATCTGGCCATACCCCAACCACCTGAACCCCCACCATTCCAGTGCCTTGATGTCTTCCTGAATGGTCACAGCAAAAAAGTCCCATCTTGGGATTTAATCAACAAAAATTCTGATGCCCATGCGTTCCTTCGGAACATGGTCAGCCCAAAAGAAAAAAAACATGGGCTTTTCCCCCATCATTGGGATATTCAAATGGCTACGGGCCAAGTCATTGGGTATCCTTGGGAGTCCCCAGAGTCCCCTGGGGAAAAAATGACCAATCCCCATTTTTTCTATGGGTCCTGTAGTCGCTTCACCTGGCTGGAAAAATGGTCCATGGTCAACTTTGGCTTCCGGAAGCGATGCCATACAAAAGAGATGTGTACTAAATATTTATATGTTGCTATCTAATATCATACGTAAATAAGATTTAGTATCTAATCTTCTATCATGTGTATCCAATATTTAGTCATATTCACTCAATGGGTGCATTCCACTCGATCTCAGCCATGGCGGGATTGTTTATTTAACTAATAATCGCTAGAAACAGATGATCTCCTTATTCGGAACCTCAATCTCTACAGAAATGTGTACTTGGTCGGCAGGTAAGTGGCAGCCCCAGCTGTAAGTGGACTAATCCTATTTATCCATATTTGCCCTTCTTATAATTGGGGTGATTATGTCAACTCAGGATTTGTCTTAGCAATGGTTGATTAGTTTGGGGGGATCCTCTTCAAATTTCGACCATCTGCTGCTCAAATGGTTCCGCCTTTTTTCATAGCCAGTGGGGGTTCTGATTCTCCGGGCTTGACATAATCGCCCGCCTGGCTTTCTGGAAAATCTCATAGTTAACCATGATGGGTTCCCGGCCAAAAAGCCTCCATTTTTCGTTCCACTCTTTCAGCCAGGTTTCTGAAAAAACACCAGAGGGAGTATACTATCATTGTCTGAAATATCATGTCATATTATCATAGTTATTATATCTACTATCATATTATGTCATATCACCATAGTATACCATACCTATATCAAAGAAACTATCCCCAGAAACTCTCCCAAACTATCCCAGAAGATACCCTCCAGTAACTTCACATACCTACGACCCGACCCAGCCATCGGGCTTGGACGCTTCGATCCTTTCCACACCGAGCGTCGTGGCCGCCTCCGGGGGTGGCACGATCCGAGCACCTGCCGGGGCGGTTGAACGAAATCATTTGTAATTTGTGCTATCATGTGATACCATATGCTATATTTGCTATATGAATATCATACTGTATACATATCATATGATATAGATAATGTAATCTGATATCATACGATATTATCATGATTAACCACGATTAATTAGGTCTCAAAAAAAAGGGATCCCGCGCCGCATGTCACGGTCATATACGGTCGTCGCACCTCCAAGGAAACCCCTCAGCGGCGCAGGTGCGGTGCTTCACGTAGAAAATGCAGAAACCCAAGGGGTCTCATTTGGAAAGTATCTACTCTCAGGGTATTTCAGGGTGGATTTGTCCATATCTGTTCCATTTTTTTTTCATTATTTTTCTATGTTTACTATTACTGGGTCAGGATATATTGGAAGCAACAACACAGACCACATTCACCTGCTGCGGAGCAGCTACTTTGGAAACAAACGTCGTGGTCGCCAGTTCGGCGCCAAAAAAAACGACAATTCTATGGCTGGCATTTTTGTTTGACCCATTTTGGAACACCAGCCGTTTTTTTCTGTTTTACATCAGCTTTCGAATCTACTAGCCGAATGGGGGCTTTCCAATCCTAATTGGATCTCCACTTAACCCGTGGGATCCGTGGGATTGGCTGCCTGGCTGTTGACAGAATCTGAGGCTCCCAACGGCCCTCGGCCTGACAAGCCATGCGCGAATTGAACGGTAGATGGAATGTACCACTGTTTCAAAGCGCGATTTCCTATCAGGGATGGTCCAAGTTGATCTTCTATCCACTCCAGGATCTATCAGTATGATTCTATATAGATGTACTTACAATTACAGTGCATCCATCTTCAGTGCAATCTTTTGGCAGAGTTATGGGCTTTGTTCTTTGCGAGCTCCCAGCTGTCCTATCGCTAAAGTATTTTGAAGTCAATTCTGATCTTCGGAGTCAAAACGGCACAAGAACAAAGATCTGTCAGCATCTCAGAAAACCCTCTCAATGAAGTCGGAAACAAGAATTTTATCCTCAAAATTTCCGAATGTTTCGCAATCTTTGAACGTCCCATGTTTTTCACCACCCATTTTGAAAGGTCAATAGTTGTGACCCATTCCCGGACCTTGCAACGCTGGAGCCGGAACTGGGATGGGCACAATGCCCACACCATCTGGACCTGTCGAGAAAAACAACTTGATTTCCTGGCTGCAAGAATCACCAAAAAAATCAGTAAGGGACATACTTAACTGCCTTGGAAGAGAAGGAGAATGGGCATGTTTATCAGGTGGTCATCTTGAAAGTGTGTGAAGGTTCCAACCCCATCTATCCCTGAACATTTGACCCAAAACACCCAAAGAATTAACCCCAACACCAAAAATAGCTATATCAAATGACAAAAAAACAAACTAACCAGACCCGTCAAGATTTACAAACCAACCTTCAAAAAAACATGCCAAAAACAAAAACATCTGTGTTTACCCTCTGGTAAACTAACAGTTTGCTATGGAAAATCACCATGTTTAATGGGTAAATCAACTATTTCTATGGCCATAAACATAGAAAATCACCATGTTTAATGGGATGTTCAATAGCAAAACAGTTGAAGCATCCCCGCCTTTGAGTTCCAGGGCCACCGGCGCAGTGGGCGAAGGTGTGAACTGCAGCAGAGCCGTGACAGCAGTTCAGCCATGGAAAAATCCTCCATAAACCAGTTACCCTCTGGTAAACTAACATAGCTATTGAAAATGGCCATAGAAATAGTGAGTTTTCCCATTCAAAATGGTGATTTTCCATAGCTATGTTAGTTTACCAGAGGGTACCCAATAAATGATGACTTAATATTAATATTGATGATTAACATTAGTCATTAATAATAGTCACCATTAATATTAATTAATTACCAGTTAATACTAGTCACCAATAAATGATTAACCAATAACTAATGATGACTTTCATTAAATGATGATGAATGACATAAAAAATCATCATTACTCATTAATAATGATGGGTTAGTATTGAAGCCCCTAGTTCTCAACCCATCAACAGAGGTATCCCAAGAATGGCTCATAAGTGGATTGTCATCCTAAAATGAGAGCAGCAGCGCAGGTTGACAGGTCGGAGCATCGTTGGACTCCGGTTGGGGGTTCAGTTGCGCGGATAACCTTAGGGCTACTAACAGTAGTGATAAGCAGAAGTTGGGACTCCCTATAACTATGGCGGAATCTCTCCACTCAAAAAACTGGAACTGCACGCCCCAGTCGTAGGAGTCATGGGAGTCACCTTTGAAACCACCAGGACCAAGTTGTAGTAAGCAACAAGACTCCCGTGCATCCAGTGGCTAAAAACTATCTGTTCCCCATTGAAACTGCAAACATCTGCACCCGCTAATCCCGCTACCCCCTAATGACACCCCTGCTAAGGGTCTATTAATCCAGGGTTGACATATGTTGACATTATTAGGCTGATAATTTTGTTGGGGGGATGTAAGTCCCCACTTCTGGACACATCCACTGAAATGCTACACAGGCCGCACCTGCCCCACTGGGATTGGCGAAAACCTCGGCTGACATGACGGCCCTGCCATGGAGTTGGAGGTTGGAAGATTACTTTCCTTCAAAAAGGTGCGATTCTCAGGGTCAAGCTGAATTAATTGGCTGTATTCATAAGCCTTACTATCTGATTATACAAACAACAATAAATACTATCATATCATATCATATACAGTAATATCATATAAGATCTATAGACCACACTGGTATCGCTACATCCACCAATCCCCAACAGCTTTTCAACCGCCACTCGGCCCCGCGTTCTGACACCTTTTTGTTTGAATCGACTGGGTTCGACTGGGTCAAATTACCAGCCGCGGTTCGCACATTGAGGGCAGGCGGTGGCCCATCCGAAGTGATGCCACCGGATCCACTGAGTAACTTAATGAGCCTGGCTTGTCTGGGGGTATCCCTCTCTTGGGGTCTGATACCATGGGGTATACCATGGTATACTGTACGGTATACCCATAAAGTGTTCCCATTTCATGGAGAAAATGAAGCAACATGATGAACCAGTGGATTCAGGGAGTTGTCCCAGAAATTGTCAGACAAAACCATGTAGCTTTGTAGCTACAGTTTCCAATCAGCTGCTGGCATGGCACATCCTTAGCTGCTAGGTGCGGAGAGCCTGTGACAGATTGACAGGTGAGTGACTGACAAGGCTATCTACATTGGCGAAGATGGTTCTCTGACTAAAAATTGGTACCTCCCACCTTCTTTCATCATCATCCCTATAATTTGATTAATGTTGTAAAGCCAATGCCATATAACCATCCCCGAGTCATCACCATTTTACGTTTTATGGGTGCTATAAACATATATGTTTACCATCCCCAGTCATGATTACCACGAAATGGTTTGTAAATCTGTCATGGTTTGGAGATGTTTGGTCTTCTCGCGGTGGCGTCATCACATCTCAGCCTTGAGTTCAGCCAGCTGTTTCTCCCAGCTCAAGCGATGGAACCTGATGGTCAGCAGCCACCGAACGAACGAGAGGTGATCGGGCATACCACCTATAATCTGAACGGGGGTGTTTGTCAAAAAAATGTGCAACCCAAAATGCTGTCATGCAATAGTTTATAAAATCATGTTCCCCACTGTTGAATGGTTAAAAAATGTTAAAAAATGTGGTGCCCCCCTTAAAATGAGACAAAGTATCACAAATTTTGGTGTCTTTTCACTGGGTACCCTTGGGTCTTGGCTCAGGTAACTCCCAGGGGATTCCACGGATGCATAAATAAAGCAAGGACAGGCTGTTGGGTCCTAAAGTAGGGGTTAAGGGATTTACCAACGACTAACCATCATGCACTTAAGCATCATTTAGGACTTACAAGATCACTTTTGAGGGTTACCCTACCTTTAACTAACATAGATATGCAACATCCGCGCTATATCCCCCCAAGATGCTACCCCAAAATTTGAAGTTAACACATGTACCTAGTTGAGCAGTCTCAAAAATCAAAGTGATGATAGTGAAGCAGCTTACACTGCCCAAATCATCACTTTTGAAAGTTCATACCCCATCATACCCCCAAAAAAACAACAACAACCCAATTGATGTTGGGTTTTAACCAATCACCTAACCTGGGATTGGTAGGAGCCCTCGGACGGACCTTGGCCTCTTGGCCACCAAGCAGCAAATCTGCAGCGTAGTCTTGTCGCAGCTTGCTGATCTTGGCCTGGGAGCAACTTGGTTGGAGGGAACATTTGCAGGAAATATGGTTCTGGTGGGCAATTAGTAAAGCAACAGCCACCCATATTTTGATGGTTTACTATTGCCTTCCAAAAAATATGGGTGTTTCCGAGTTTCCGGTAGTTGTTTGTCCCGTAAACCAAATCTGGGATGGATAACAATGGCTTAGTATGGGTATAACAACGTGTAACGACGAAAACCAGAAGTAACAACACCAACTGAATAACCACGGCACCATAACCAATTGCCATGGTACCAACGAAGTGTCATAGGTTATTCTCCACCAACGAAGGGCAGGTGGCTTGCTGTCTTGCGGATGTTCCCTTCAACCAATTCCGGGATATTAATAAATCAAGGGTGGTAATCAACCTACTATACAAATAATTTGGAAATATAGCAAAATATGATACTGTAAACATTGATAAACTATGTTTATAAACAAGTATAAGCCACTGAAAATGAATAAGTGGAGCAACCTACTGATCCCTTCCCCATCGCTTATCATGAATAGCTGCTCAAGCCATGGTGGGAAGGCCCATGGAGTGTCAAGGGAGTTTGGATGAGTTTGGTGAAACTGTGGTAACAATCCCAGTTTGGGCATGTTTGGGCTATGAAAATGGTGATTCATCACCACACGTCTTTCCCAGAGGCAACAGCTGAGGAAAAGTCCCTAAAGAATTTCCAGCATGTGACCCTGAAGGATTTTTTGGAGTATCATGTACCCTCTGGTAATTTAACATAGCTATTGAAAATGGCCATTTATAGTGGATTTTCACATTGAAAATGGTGATTTTCCATAGTTATGTGGCTGTTTACCAGAGGGTACGGTATGTTTCTTGGACAACCCCACTGCTTTCGTTTAGGCGTGATCCGCTCTCCGTCTGCAACCAAGGTACAGCCTGGTAAACCTCGGGGAGACGATCGGAATCTTGGGCACATGGCCAAAAAATTCCAGCAAAAAATTCCAAGTCATCCAGGTGGAGTAGACTTGTACTTTGCTGATTTCCCTGGCTTTCCAACCATCCAAATCTATCAAAATGATCATGAAAATGACAATTTTTACCAGTTGTTGTCAGCAAATCCATGGGATCTTCGGACTTTCCATGGCTTTCCATGGCTTTCCATGGCTTTCCTGCCAAGGCTCAGCCAGTTTCTGCTCCGTCGCGGTACATTCGCTCCACTTCTTGTGAGTGCCCTGAGGGATCGATCGTGCAGTGTATGGCAAGTATTCCCCCAGGGGTCATGGTATGGCAAGTATAACTACCATAGTAATGTATTAGTAAGTAATATCATCGATTACTATAGTACCATATTAGTAATGTAATTAATCATATTACTTTCTTGTAATGTATTAGTACTACCATATTAGTATAACTACCATATTAGTAACTATTAGTAATGTAGTATCATGTGATATGGAAGTAAGTAATGTTAGTAAGTTGCCATCTAACTTCCCCCCATGATGGCAACCGACTAATAAAGATCGAAGAATCATCGTATTCAGAAGTTGGGTTTCTCTGTTGTTTTATATGGAGGTTTCCATTCATGGGGGTACCCAGAAATGGAAAATGGATAATCTAGGGGTAAACCCCATTTTTTAGGATACCTCCATATCTCTATCCTATATGATAGGCTCCAAATCGGCGCGGCATGCAGGGCATCACCCCAGGGCTTCAGGTTTCGTGAACCCTGGAAGGTGATCCCTCAATAAGCGCCTAAGACCTGAATAGAGATGGTTCATAAGCCCTGAAGAGATGGCCAGTAAACCCAAAGATTACTGAGGGCGATCAGTTTTCACAAATTTTAATATCCCAATCTTGTCTTGGCCAGATCGACTTCCTCATGCCATGCGGTCACCACAAAAAGTCGAAGTTCCTGTGACACGCCTACCATGTAAGAAGTGTCTGGCCAAGCACAATCTCATACAATCTCACTACGCAAATAAACTCAGATATAACAACAAGTGTAATTATGTCATTATATATAATCAAGTAAACAAAACTGATCACCTGCAATTCTTCAAGCGGAAACTATACTGTCATCGTTGTCCAAGCGGCGCTGATACCATTCTCAGTTGCAAAGATTGGAAGCGGGAGGTTGTCCTTGGATGGGTCAAGCCAGGCCCACAGGAAAAAAAAATCCGGACCCCATTGTTGGGGTTCCCCTTTAAATTTAGGTTTGTACAATCAACAATTTTATGGCATGACAGCCAGCAACGAAGCTGAGTGCACACCCGAAAGTCAATGGTGTGGCCTGCAGGCGTGGTATCCTAGTTTCGACGACCGTCTCAGGTCGTTTCCAGTTTGGAAAAACAAGAAATTCTGAAAATTTGCAATATACAACATAGATTCAAGATGATTCAAGACATCAAAACCCGGAAATGGTATGCAACTATGGAGGAAAAAATCTAGGACATCCAGGAAAACCTTGGAAAACGTCGTCCAACATTGGAAAACCGCCCAGCGTCGTTGGGTCCCGCATCCTGTCCGCCCACCTTGGTCTGGGGGATGGGGTCCCGATGAGGTCATCCGGGAAACGCACAGCTATGGCAGCTATGGCAGCTATGGTGATGTTCCATGATGTTCCATGATGTTCCCATAGTTATGTAAATTTATAAACGTTTACCACAGGGTAACCATTTACTAAGTGGTTCCTGATGGTTCCTGTACCTTCCGACATGTTGAGCCCTTCGAGCCCCTTCGTCCAATCTCAAATTTTCCTTCCACTCACGTGTCATGGCCAATCATGATGGCAAATCTTTGATACAGTTTACTCAGCATGTTTTTTTTGGTTGGCATTTGATGATCCATCTATGGCAATAGGTTTTCCAGCACTTTAAACCTACTTACAGAGGTTTCCCAAAATGGGGACCAATTACCCCAAATCATCCACGTCATTGGACCATGACTTAGTATTGAAACAACATTGGTAACGACTGGGGATCCCCCGTGGCCCTCAGAACCGCCGGCGATGTGTGGAGAGCCCAGTCGCTCGCGTCGGCTGAGGCCCGTAGTAGGCATCGATTTTCACCGGTACCAAGGTGCCGTCCTGAGCAAAACGATGCAAGGTTTGGTGATGGTAAGTACCCAGTACGCTGTATATCCCATATACACATACATATATATACATATATAGATATATGTATATATGTATATGTATATGTATATGAATATGTATACATATATATATATATGTATGTATATGTATATGTATATGTACATGTATATGTATATATGTGTGCATGCATGCATGCATGCATGTATGTGTGTAGGTAGGTATGTATGTGTATGTATGTGTATGCGTGTGTATGTATGTGTATGTGTATGTATGTGTATGTATGTGTATGTATGTGTATGTACGTCTATGTACGTCTATGTACGTCTATGTACGTCTATGTACGTGTATGGATGTGTATGGATGTGCATGTATCCGTATGTATCCGTATGTATCCGTATGTTTCCGTATGTAAATGTTTGTATATGTATATGTTTGTATATGTATATGTTTGTATATGTATATGTCTATGTATGTCTATGTATGTATATTTATGTATATGTATGTATGTATGTATATATGTGTGTATGCATGCATGCAGGCATGTATGTATGTGTGTATGTATGTGTATATGTATATGTATATGTATGCGTATGTGTATGTGTATGTGCATGTGCATGTGTATGCGTATGTGTATGTGTATGTATGTCTGTATGTATGTCTGTATGTCTGTATGTCTGTATGTCTGTATGTATGTATGTAGGTCTGTCTGTCTGTCTGTATGTCTGTCTGTATGTATGTCTGTATGTCTGTATGTATGTATGTTTGTATGTATGTATGTCTGTATGTATGTCTGTATGTCTGTATGTCTGTATGTATGTCTGTATGTCTGTATTTATGTATGTCTGTATGTCTGTATGTATGTCTGTATGTATGTATGTATGTCTGTATGTATGTATGTCTTTATGTATGTCTGTCTGTATGTCTGTCTGTCTGTATGTATGTCTGTATGTCTGTTAGGCGGTATCTCTTGGTTGGCCGCGCCTTGTTGGCAACCGGTGGCAGGGGTGAGACATGTAAAGTAATTAGAGATCATAATTAATTTGTCATAGCCGCTTCACACTCAGCAATCAGGAAAAGTCATGAGTGAATGCGTTTATCATCAGCAAAAGAAAGCAGATGTATCTGAATATATATATATATAATTTTTTTTGATGCAAGCATTACTCTGGCCTCCTCTTCCCACTGGAGGTTGAAGTCGTGGTCCAGGCACGGGGGCTCCTGTGCCGTCTGTATTTAGTTTACGTTCGAGGTGGTTGGGTCATATACTTGCGGAACCTTCCGCGCCCGCCTTGGTGTGCTGGGTCAAAACAATATTGCGCCCGGAGCCATCACCAATCTCCTGTGCCAGTCGATAGCGCAGATGGGGGGCCATCTGTATTCAGTTTATGCCTGTGGCGGCTGGGCCATTTAGCTTCTGAACCTTCCACGCCCGCCACATGCCCGCCTTGGTGTGCTGGGTTAAAACCCCATTGCGCGAGAGCCATCAGCAATTTCCTGCGCCGGGGGATAGCGAAGATGTGTCTGACAAAAAGGCTCAGGCCACCATTTGTCTGCCCCCTTCCTCTTCCCACTGGACGTTGAAGTCATGGTCCAGGTGCGTGGGCTCCTGTGTGAGCACGCTGTGAAGAAGAGAAGGTTGTGGGGTCCTATATGGAGTTTACACCAGACGTTGGGCCATATACATGCTGAACATTCCGCCTAACACGCCCGCCTGCCAGTAAAAATTCAACATCTTGTTCATCTTCAGCCAAAAATAGTTATATAAATTTAAAATATTGGTATAATGGTTGAGTCAGCATCATCCATTCAATGGCAACCCAAATCAATTCCTGTATATAACGTAATTTAACTTCATATCATATCTTTAATATCCTCTTTGGCAATGATATGCGACGTTGGGTTCCGATAAAAAGGCAAGATCCAACGTCATCACAAGCAGCAAACCACCCACAAATCAGCATTTGCTAAAACACCATAGCAATACACACGACCCTTTTTTTCAAATATATAGACATATAAACGTGCAAACGGGCTAGTGGTATCCCAGCGTACTTACCGGTTAAGATCTATATAACGAAAACACCCAAAAATGATTGAACAAATGCCTCAAGTTGATCCAATCATTCCAAACTGCTCGCGATTGAGGTTGCCGCGCAGGGAAACGTCACAGCTCGCAAGGGGCACACAACCTGAGCAAAGCAAGGCTACTTTTTCAAGAACTGCATATCTTCCTTATAACGCAACATGTGTTCACAACAGCCGCGTGCCGCAAGCATTTTTTTGCACCGAAAGATTCCAAAGCTCAGCGGTTTCAAAACAAATTCCTGTCCTTCAGCGTGCGCACTGATGTGATCTCCTTTGCACGCGTTTTTTCCTCTGCCATTGCTTCAGCTGCCAGAACCAAATCCTTGGCAATGCCTTCGCGGACAGCCTTTTTGAAAAATTGCGGCTGCTTCGATGGTGCCAAGCGGTTGCCAATCACTGAGCAAATTTCCGGCAGAGGAGTGCGAAGGACTTCCGCTTCCACGCCTTGCCCCCACGCTTTTGTCGTGAAAAGGGCTTGGCGGAACGCTGCGCCTGCAGCAGTTGAAAGCCGAACCTCAGGAGGTGGCATCCACGCCCTGCCCAAGGGGTCGGCTTTCAGCACCTTGTTCAGTTGCTCTACGGCTTACCCTTGGAGAGACAAACGGCCCTTTAAATGTTTCGAAGACGTGCCGGCTCTGGCTTTGACGCCGCACGACTTCAAACGAGCCTTTGCTCTTTCGAAAACTTCTACCGGAGCATACCTTTTTGGCGCATCGTTTGCTGCTTGCGCATAAGCGCCAAGTTTAGTGGCCGCTATAAGCCGGCCATCTTGAAACTTGGCGGGGATCTGCAGAGCGGAACAAGGCATGCTTCAAAAGACATGCGGGGCTCCTTGGGTTTTGCCCTTCCCTGCACCCTGCAGAATTTGTTTGTTTGATGGTCTTTTTTGGATAGATAGATAGATAGATAGATAGATCGATAGATAGATAGACAGACAGATAGATAGATGTGCATGGATGGCTCAAAGTGGTTTCAGAAGTCAATGCGACAGTTTTAGCGTCACCAGAGGTCCTGCAGGATCAGGCTTTTTCTTTTTAGCATCGCGGCTCATGGTGCTGATTAGTCAATTAATCTTGCGCGCTGGTCCAGGTTCCAACGCTGGGTGCGCGAGAAGCGGTTGGTAGCTGTTTTTCTTTGAAAAGTGATTTGAGATTCAAGGTTAGCAAGGAGGCGCTAGACATGCAAGAGAAAGATTCAACAGCAAAGAAAGGCGTTCTAAGATCCCATCAGGGTTTATTTTTATTGTTTGCTGTCATTTGCTTCCGTTTGCTTTCATGGGAGAGCAATATATATATATATATATGCAGCTTTAAGGCTGTGACCTTTAGATTCCGGTATGCTGAAGCTGTGGTTACCGGAGCCGCAAGAGCCTGACGGTTCCGTGAGTAGTTTTTTTTGGCGGAAATGGTCGGCGAAAGATTCAAGTTTTGAAGGCTTCGAGATTTCGCGGTTTTTCTTTTTCTTTCGTTTTTTCCGAGCATGCAAAAAGGTCAAAAGGTAGCAAGCTTTCTTTTTTTATCACCAAGCACTGTTCCTTCCGCATTGCCCCTTTGAAAAACGAATAGTTAATGATTACCAAGGGAGGCGCACCTAGCTAAAAACAGAATAATATAAACGGCTACGCCAGGCAAGGTAATCATTATATAATTACATTACATAATCATAATGTTTCATTCCAGTGAAATATCTTCTATTTTGGCTGGTTCTATTTTTGGGGCCTTATCTACGCTTTTGTTTGTCTTTTTGCTTTTCGACTGATTTTTTTCGATGTATATTTTGGGAGAAACGGCAGTGTGCTTATATGCTCTTTGCGAAGACCCCTTTGCCTCTTCACCATTTCTCCCTTACTGTATATAAATCTATCTTTGGTATTCATAATGAATCTATATCTAGCATGTCTGCGTCTACCGCCCGTGGGGATGTGCCTTTGGAAACTTCCGCACCCGTAGCGCTTCGCTCCCCCCACGGACGGTCAGATGAAAAAAAGCGATCTGTCATATCTACAGTATCTAGAAAAAAGGGTCTTACCCCAACGTTTGACCTCTATAAAACCATTATTGACCATTCTGAACCATTCTGAACAAGTATTAACAAGTACTTATCATTAACCATGATCCATCCCCATGATGATCATTCATCAACCGTTAATACATTAGAATAGTCATCATTGTTAAGAATCATGTATCAGTATTAACCATCATTCACCACTATTAACCACGATCTATCGTCATGAACCATCCCCTTGAATACAGTAAATATTGCAGGTGTTAACCATTAATCACAGATTTATATATCATGAATTAACCAGTATCAAGCATCATGAACCATCATGATTGACCATCCCCATCCATGATTATCATTGTGCAACCGCGAATATCACTATTTATAATGATTGTTGCTGATGTTCTTCCTTCATCCAGTAGCATTATTATTAAAAACCAAAATCATTAGCTGATAAACCATTATTATTAATCACAGTTCACTATCCCCATGTCACTGTTGCTTCCCCATTATTATTAACCATTACTAACCATTCTTAGCCCTTACCAGCCATTAATTACCATCATGCATGGGGAGAAAAAACATGAATAGCCAGCTGATCAGATTCATCATTTATTATCATTACTAAAATCATTATTAACCAACACATTTACCCATCATTCACCATTACATCATGATTATCATCAAACGTTATTTGCCACTATGAAAATCAATCACCATTCACCATTCATCACAATAATGATATCTACATATCCCGAAGCTTACCCTTCACCCAGTCACTGGTGGTACCCCTTAGGCCCAATCCTCTTGGTAGGCGACTTCGAGCTGGTACTGCCGGCGAAGCGGCCAATGGTCAGCTGCGACATTTGTGCTGGCAGCGGGGGAATCAGAACCTGCAAGCTCGCGATGCCAAAGCACGGACATGCCTACCTGATGAACAAGGGTCCGCATTCGTCTGAAGTTTTGAAAGGTTTCCGCCCGACTCGACTTCATAGCAGCCTTGTATCTTTTCAAGACATGATTCATATGATAGAACATACTACTATACATGGGAGGTTGCGGTTCGACAAGGGCAGTCGAAATATACGAAGTACAACAAGTACAACAGGGAAACTTGACGTTCCACCGAACTTCAACCCGCCTTGCAATTCCGCAAGTTGAGCTTCCCGCGCGCAGGTGGGAGACCCCAGACTTGGCGAATCAGCTGCAGCCGGCGTTCCTTCCGACATCAGCGGCAAAGCCTGCCTCGCGCCCATGGCCAGACACATGAAACTTGGTCACATGCACGGCAGCCGCGCTGCAGTGCTGCGATTGTAGCGGGTGATGCCACATGACAGGTTGCTTGTGATTGGTGACAACGGGCTTGCCTCAACAGTTGTGCACATCTGCACACGCAAGAACAGCATCTGCAGCATCTGCAGCGTCAAGCCAGGTGGGTCCAGGGTTGTGAGGCTGTCCTGCAGGCATTCGGTTTTAACATGTTTTTTCGCAAGGAAGTAAGACGAAAGCATGCGCCGCGTCACGGCTACAATAACATTTCGCATCTGCTGAAATGCTCCTGCACAACATCAATGGCAACCGGCGCGCAAAAGTGAGCCGATGAGTCTGTCCAACGCACTTTGACGTTGGGCCCGTACACTCGGAAGATCCAAGGCGTCTCTATTGTCTCTATCAGCTCATCTTTGATGCCGATGTTTCCCTTGCCTACCGGACAGCGGTAGCGCAGGGACTGGAAGCAACGCCCCAAACAAACAGCCATGCCAAAGCCATGCCAGAAGCAGCGCAGCAACAAAGCCCTGCCTAGAAAGAGCCGATCTTCTCCTTTCGCGCTGTGGTCACGGGGGGCGTTTCGCATTTGAAAGACGGGGTACAAGATGACGCCCGTCGCCTCAAAGAGCACATGTGTTCCAGGCTGCTCCCTCAATTGTGCAATGCGCCGTTTTTTTCAGAAGACGATCCAGGCATTTCCTGCGCGATATTAGTTAATATTGGCCTTGCGCCACTGGTATGCCGAGCATTTCAAATACTGTGCTACCCCTCTCCTCGTTGCGGCGAGCATTGTCCAGCATGCCGATTGCTTCGGCAACAGCTGGACCAATGTCCGACATGCCGTCGGTGGTCTTAACCTTATCATCGTTGATGTGGTCAGGCACAGTCTCGACGAAGACCTCGCCCCACGACACAAAGCTTTAACACGTACAGTAGGTTTCTTTCGTTTGATCGTGGCGTCACCCTTGGCACTTAATATTTTTTCTTCGTTGAGATTTGGCGACGCATGTCTGTATATAGGTCTGTATGTCTGTATGTCTGTCTCTATGTCTGTATGTATGTAGGTCTGTATCTCTCTATGTCTGTCTCTATGTCTGTCTCTATGTCTGTATGTATGTATGTCTGTATGTCTGTCTGTATGTATGTCTGGATGCATGTAGGTCTGTAGGTCTGTATGTATGTATGTCTGTATGTCTGTATGTCTGTATGTCTGTATGTCTGTATGTCTTTACGTCTGTACGTCTGTACGTCTGTATGTCTGTATGTCTGTATGTCTGTATGTCTGTATGTCTGTATGTCTGTATGTCTGTATGTCTTTACGTCTGCACGTCTGTACGTCTGTATGTCTGTATGTCTGTATGTCTGTATGTCTGCATGCCTGCATGTCTGCATGTCTGCATGTCTGCATGTCTGTATGTCTGTATGTCTGTATGTCTCTATGTCTGTATGTCTGTCTGCCATGTATGTATGTCTGTATGTATGTAGGTCTGTAGGTCTGTATGTATGTATGTCTGCATGTATGTATGTCTGTATGTATGTATGTCTGTATGTCTGTATGTCTGTATGCATGTATGCCTGTGTGACTGTATGTCTGTATGTCTGTATGTCTTTACGTCTGTACGTCTGTATGTCTGTATGTCTGTATCTCTGTATGTCTGTATGTCTTTACGTCTGTACATCTGTACGTCTGTACGTCTGTATGTCTGTATGTATGTATGCCTGTATGTCTTTATGTCTTTATGTCTGTATGTCTGTATGTCTGCATGTCTGCATGTCTGCATGTCTGTATGTCTGTACGTCTGTACGTCTGTACGTCTGTCTGTCTGTCTGTATGTCTGTATGTCTGTATGTCTGTATGTCTGTATGCCTGTATGCCTGTATGCCTGTATGTCTGTCTGTCTGTCTGTATATGTATATGTAACTGTATATGTATATGTATATGCTTATGTATATGTATATGTATATGGATGGATGGATGGATGGATGGATGTATGCATGGATGTATGTATGTATGTAATTAATGTATGTATGTATGTATGTATGTATGTGTATGTATGTATGTGTATGTATGTATGTATGTATGTATGTATGTATGTATGTATGTATGTGTATGTATGTATGTATGTCTGTCTGTATGTCTGTATGTATGTCTGTATGTCTGTATGTATGTATGTATGTCTGTATGTATGTCTGTATGTCTGTATGTCTGTATGTATATATGTATGTATGTATGTATGTATGTATGTATGTATGTATGTATGTATGTATGTATGTATGTATGTATGTATGTATGTAATGTATGTATATGCTCATGATATGTTTAAATGATATGTTCATGATATGTTTAAATGATATGTTTAAACGATATTAATGGAATTAAATGATATTAATGGAGATAAACGGAGTGTAAAGTATAACCTAACATACTTAACTTGGTATAAGCAGTTATGATCCATGGGATGATTCTATCAAGGCTCCAACGATAGTCGACCAAGCCTCCCGATCCCAAGCGGTTCTAATGTGGTCAAAACAATGGTAAACCACCCATTTGGGAATGGTTTACGCCATCTATTTATGGCGATGACTGGTGGATGGTTTATGACATTGTTTTACCCACATTATTTCTATTGCAAGACATCATTTTGATCAGCACGAAAGTAGCGAAAGTTGCAAACCTCTGAGGCCCAAAAATACGACAGTCCCAGCATCTACATCCACTGTCACTGTCGATCCACCGGCATATAACTGGCCTAGTTTGTCGGTCAGCGATCAGCGGGCGCAATTTGAACATCGCCGGTTGGGAAATCTGGAAATGGCATGGGTCAGAATGAGGCATTTAAGCAAGATATGCAACATGAGAACTCAACCTCAACCAACTATATTTGTTTTTTCGACAAGAATGAGGGTTTGCAGCAACCAAAGCACCAACAACATGGGGCTTCGACAAAAGTTGGATTTTCAACAACTGAGGATTCAATCATCAAGAACCATCAGATTGGGGATCCATTTGAACGGTTTAGAGATGATGCCCATTAAAACCTCTAGTTTTATTCTTGGATTCCCTGTCAGCCACGTTTGATTACCGGAGGGTCCTCTTAGGGTTTCAACGACAAAATGTGGGCATATGAATATGAAAACTTCAATTGAATGCGTGACAGCGTGTCCTTTGGAGGAAAGATCAACCTGGTGACAACATCTAGCCACAGTTGAGAAGCTTACTGTCACATCTATGGATCATCTTACATGAAGTTCTTCCGTCTCATTTTTTTTCCAAAACGCTGCATCCCAGCAACGCTTGCTTAACCCACTATGAGGCAAGAGCTCCCCCATTCTTTCCTGGTTACATCCTGAGCTCTGTTTGAATCCAATTTCTGGTGAGTGAAATCCCAAGTTTGGGTGAATTCCCAACGTTTTGCTGGCTAAAATCACGTGAAATCCTCAAAAGTCTGAACCTTGGGGACACCGTCAGCGGCACCTGGATTGAAGGGGCTCACCTGGCTAGAACCTTCCATGGCGCTGGTTCAGGCCAGGAATTCCAGTGACCACTGCACCTCTTCATGGCCATTTGACTTCCAACTCTTCCATTTCAGCCACCTGGCGTTTCTAAAAAAACCTCTCAGAGCCACAAAAAACACACCCCAGCTGGTGATTTATGTTGCGGCCATTCGGCTTTTGCTGTCCATGACTGCCAACTGGCTGTTGCTGTACAACCCATGCTGTTGCTTCATTGTCCATGAATTCGATGCTGGCGGAACGCGGCAGGATCCAGTGCTGTTCAGCTGATGGTGAAATGCGAAGAATGCTCGCTAGTGAGAAGAGGCCAAATGTCTGTGATATACAGTAATATAATACTATATATTATATATATTGTAATATATCATATGTTGTAATATAATATAAATGATATATCATGATATATCTGTATATACATACAGTATGTGTATTATTATGATATCAGGGTGTTCTAAGGGCACACATCACAGGCTGACAGGTCCCCACAAAAATCCCAAATCGGCGACCCCACTCGGAGAAGGGGCGCCGGCGTCCGCCCCCGCGGTGCTCCATGAGGTCGTTCACTTTGGCTGTGATCATCTCCTGCGCTGAAAAAAAAGCCCCCGAAAGATCCCAAAAATAACGAGTGAAAAGATGTGAAAAGGATTAAGGTTGGCAAAATAACACAAAACAAATGATAAACATTGATAAACTACCCATGCCAATGCCAACTTATCATGTTTTGATGGTTTTTAAAGGTGTTTAATCCGTTCTGAGGAAAAAAAATGGACGGTTGACTTCCCAACGGCACACCGTTTGCGGCACAAGAAGACAACCGTGGCACAAGTTACCAGCCTGACCCTGTATTGCTCCAATAACATTGAAATTGATTAAAGTGGATCACAATAAGGTTCCTGAAATGTAATGAAACGTATAGGATGCAAATGAATCCAGGATAATCCAGGTATGCTTGTGCAAACGGGATTTTTCAATGACGAGAAAATATACATTTGAATCATTTGAACAAAAATCATCACATTCAAAATGAGGATAACCATGGATAACCGGCAACTGATTCGCTTCGTTGCGCAATGTGCATTCTTCGTGCTTCTGCAACGTTCACTGATGAGTTGCTGGCGACCCATGTTGACCCATGAATTCAATCCCCAGTTTATGAATGGGGTGGTACCAACCTTAATAGCAATTCATCACTATTTTGGTGGAAAATCCCAAAATATCTGAAAATTGTACAAGGGTTACCATGACCAGTCGTCTTCTTGGGCTGAGTTCACACCCAGACCTGTATCTTTTTCCAGTGCAACTGAGTAGCTTTTCGTGGTTTTCTACCCACCGCAAGTGCCAACAAGATTCGAACAGATATTGGGGCAAACCAACAGCATGTCTGGTTGGTGGTATACCTACCCCTCTGAAACATATGCTCGTCAGTTGGGGTTACTAGTCCCAATAAATCCAATATATGGACAAATAAGAAATGTTCCAAACCACCAGCCAGATGTCATGCAAATATTACAGTGGTCTGGACCATGGTCAAGACAGTGAAAGAACAAAGAACAAGGTCCAGAACAACGAGCAAAATATCACCAATGTGGCATGCCCTAGCCATAAAATGCTAACCCAACTTTTAAGGTCTTATGTCCAGGAAGAAACGCTGCCATTTGCCTGCCTCAGCAACGTTCAACAATTCCTGGCCGGGCTTTGGATTGGTGATTTTATCGGACCGGGGACATCTAGATTCTACACAAGGTATGCGAGTTACGCCCCTGAAAACCAACACGGTTTTACCCCTTTGTCCAGCTATTTCCACCATGTTCACTGGGAAAATTGTCTTCCAAATCCCATTTTGCGGCTACTTTTTTTGGCTTTTCAAGGAGATGATCAAAAACCATCGGAGGTCATCCAACCCCTGGCAAAGGGGAAGTCCATTTTTACAGGTTTTCCGTTTGGGAAAAATATGAAAGTCAGTTGGGATTATGACATTCCCAATATATGGAAAAATATAAATATGGAACAATATATCCAAATGTTCCACATCACCAACCAGTAACTTTCCATTGTGTCACCACGTCTGCGATCCCCTTTGACCAGCGACCCCTCGGATCATGATCCCAAAAAGAGGCAAGTGGTAACCGGAGCCCTGCTGGTCTAGTGTCCATTTATGACGGGTCGACCTAAAAATTAGACCCTAAAATGGGTCCAATCGGGTTTATATATGTTTATATGATCTATACTAGCCTTCTAAAAAAGTCTAATTGGGTATGGTTAATCGGTTAATCCTTGGCGTGCTGGGTTGGAAGAGTTAAGGCAGGTCTCTGGCTCAACTCACAACGAAGCGCCCACCCCATCTGGGTGTGTCAATGGGTACTGTACATTGGTGTGGGGTTTTCTTGAAATGGGGGATCCCCAAAAACGCAGGATGGTTTATATATAATGGAACATCCTTTTTTCAAATAGATGAAAATAGGGGGTACCCCATTTTTTTTTCGGAAACCCCCTTATATCACCCATATCTACCCTCTGGTAAACTAACATAACTATGGAAAATCACCATGTTTCATGGGAAAATCCACTATAAATGGCAATTTTCAATAGCTATGTTAGTTTACCAGAGGGTATCTCTATATTTTTATTGGAACATCCCCAACATCCAGGACACCTTATATCCAACATCGCGCCTCAGGCCCAGTGATTCGGCAAACCTGGCTCTTCCCAACCAACCAGAAATCGCTGGCTCAAATTGCCATCACTCAAAGGGGTAACCAAGCCATTGTCCAACCCCCGCAAGTCATATATTATTTGTATATATATATATATATATGATTATGATTATGATTCTGATTCTGATTATATATGGAATATCATCCTCATGGTATCTCTTATATTAATAACCATTAGCCATTATCTACTATTAATCATACGCTCATTTTTCCCCAAGTAAGATGATCACTATAATATCGGCAACTTTCTCTGTAGTTCTTCAAATGGGAGATCCATTTAAAGTCACCAAGGGTTTTTTTTCTACCAAAATCGTCTAATGACTTGGATGATTTTGGGGTACTCCCATGACTTAGGAAAGCTCCATACCCTCTGGTAATTTCACGTAGCTATTGAAGATTGCCCATTTGCTTCGATGATTTACCTACAAACAATATGTTTAGTTCATGTTACTTGGATAGCGAACTGTCAAATCACCGGTTTTCCATCCAAATCTGCATGGAAATTCCCAAAAAAAATCCGTGGATCCCATTGAGTCCACATGACTATTTCCATTAAAAAAAACCCGATGAAATCCGATGAATTCCCCATTAACTCCCCATTAAATCCCATGTGAGGAAAAACTTCGAAACTTCCTATTACTATACTATATGGGGTTTAATGGGGAAGTATCACTATAACTTACTATAGTATTACTATATCTTACTATACTAGCTATAGCCACACTTTTTCATGTTGCTTTCCATATCTTCATCGCCCCATGCGGCACCTGTGGACCTCCAGGCGCGTTCGCTTGCCTTGGAAACCAACGACACATGCGGGACTTCACCAAGAAAAATGGCAAAGATACGGGGGGTAATGTGAGGATTTAATATTAGAAAAAAATGGGGGGAATATAATAATCATTTAAACTATTATAATTGGTAAGAAAAACAAACTTGAGCAATCTTGAGTATATAAGGGGATAAGCATGGAACGAAATGGTGATGGGATGTGGATCCCACCAACAGCGAGCTATAGGAGTCACATTTGATGTGACCATCAAACATGAGGATGGCGACCGACAACATCCAGGTGAGATAATGGTCTACGTATATATTACCATCTGGTTATGACTAACATAGCCATGGAAAATCACCATGCTATTAATAGGTAAACCATCTATTTCTATGGGCCATTTTCCATGGCTACGTTAAATAACCAGAGGGTAATAATGGAGGATAGAACAGGACAATATGGTATGGGTTTGTGCAAAAATGGTGGATCCCCAATTTATTGATCAGCCTGAAAGCAGTCCCTTTTTTGGGTGGAAACGCGGAGCCAAACTTCACCATGTCCTGATTGGTCGTGAAAAAGGGAGGATCACTTCTGTTGAACAACCAACTAGTCGGAAAAGGGCATGTACCGTTGGAGAACCCCCAGATGGTACAGTAGGTCAACCAAGATTTTACTCAGAATCAATGTTTTCTAGATTCTGATAGATTTCATAAAAACTCATGTGAATCGTCCGGTAGGATTTCTAGCAACAAGCGACAAGAAAATGGTCTGAAAGCTATTAGTCTGTCCATTGGAGGCTGCATCACCAAATGGTAGGATAAATACCTGGTAGATGCTGGTAGATATGGATGTTTCTCCAATGTTCTCCAAGAATTTGGCATAGCTTCCCATTGGTGAAGCTCTGTGCCTTCTTTTACGCGAGGGTTTTTGGCTTGTCTCAGTTGATCCCGTGAACTGGAAATGGCGTCGGTTGCTCCGAAGTCCTATGGCCAGTTTAAAAATTGATCCTATGGTTACACAGCTATTGAAAATGACCATTTATCAAAGGAAGTTGGGAAGCAATACTTCCGAGTTACGAATGACTTTTACTTGATGAAATCGACTATGATGAAGGGTGGTACGTGATCTAACAATACATAATCTAACAATACATAACAAAAGAATAAGAAGCTATGAAATTGACTCTGATGAAGGGTGGTACATCATGTAACAATACATAATCTAACAATACATAGCAAAAGAATAAGAAGCTATGAAATTGACTCTGATGAAGGGTGGTAGATCACATAACAATACATAATCTAACAATACATAGCAAAAGAATAAGAAGCTATGAAATTGACTATTGTGAAGGGTGGTAGATCACATAACAATACATAATCTAACAATACATAGCAAAAGAATAAGAAGCTATGAAATTGACTATGATTAAGGGTGGTAGATCACATAACAAAACATAATCTAACAATACACAGCAAAAGAATAAGAAGCTATGAAATTGACTATGATGAAGGGTGGTAGATCACATAACAAAACATAATCTAACAATACATAACAAAAGAATAAGAAGCGATGAAATTGACTATGATGAAGGGTGGTAGATCACATGACAATACATAACAAAAGAATAAGAAGCTATGACACAGGGTGGTGACGAAGGGATGTGGTTACGATGGGAAATGGTGAGGAAGGGAAGTGGTGAGGAAGGGAAGTGGTGACGAAGGGAAGTGGTGAAGAAGGGAAGTGATGATGAAGGGGAGTGGTGACGAAGGGAAGTGGCGAGGAAGGGAAGTGGTGGAGAAGGAAAGTGGTGACGAAGGGAAGTGGTGAAGAAGGGAAGTGATGATGAAGGGGAGTGGTGACGAAGGGAAGTGGTGAGGAAGGGAAGTGGTGAAGAAGGGAAGTCGTGACGAAGGGAAGTGGTGAAGAAGGGAAGTGGTGACGAAGGGAAGTGGTGAGAAGGGAAGTGGTGACGAAGGGAAGTGGTGACGAAGGGAAGTGGTGACGAAGGGAAGTGGTGACGAGGGGAAGTGGTGACGAAGGGAAGTGGTGAGTGGTGGAAGGGAAGTGGTGACGAAGGGAAGTGGTGACGAAGGGAAGTGGTGACGAAGGGAAGTGGTGACGAAGGGAAGTGGTGACGAAGGGAAGTGGTGACGATGGGAAGTGGTGACGAAGGGAAGTGATGATGAAGGGGAATGGTGAGGAAGGGAGGTGGGGACGATGGGAAGTGGTGACGATGGGAAGTGGTGAGGAAGGGAAGGGGTGAGTTGGGGAGGAAGCCGGAGCACGAAACCTTGTGTTTTTCCGTGTAAAGTGGCCTCAGCCGGCGATGAAAGGTACCTCGTCTGTGCGGCGGTTGCGGCTGGGGTCGTTTCTGTCGCGAATTGTTCCTCCTATGTGTTTTGCAACGAGTGGTTGTTCCTGTGTGCGTAGTTCTATTCGCTTCTTGAAGCTGTGGTTGCAGATCCCATTGGAATGGCTGCATGATGTTGCATGGGCTTTGTGTTGGGGAGGAAGCCGGAGCACGAAACCTTGTGTTTTTCCGTGTAAAGTGGCTGCAGCCGGCGATGAAAGGTACCTCGTCTGTGCGGCGGTTGCGGCTGCGGTCGGTTTATCGTTTTTTTTTGCCGCAGTGTCACGGTGGCTTCAAGCTGCTTTGGGTGTGGTTGTGTGTGCGTAGTTATAGGGTGTTTTGGAATCTGTGCTTGCAGATCCCATTGGAATGGCTGCATGATGTTGCATGGGCTATGTTTTGGGGAGGCAGCCGGAGCACGAAACCTTGTGTTTTTCCGTGTGAAGTGGCTGCAGGCGACGATGAAAGGTACCTCGTGCGTGCGACGGTTGCGGCTGCGGTCGGTTGATCGGTTTTTTTTTTGCCGCAGTGTCACGGTGGCTTCAAGCTGCTTTGGGTGTGCTTGTGTGTGCGTAGTTATAGGGTGTTTTGGAATCTGTGGTTGCAGATCGCATTGGAATGGCTGCATGATGTTGCATGGGCTATGTTTTGGGGAGGAAGCCGGAGCACGAAACCTTGTGTTTTTCCGTGTAAAGTGGCTGCAGGCGACGATGAAAGGTACCTCGTGTGTGCGACGGTTGCGGCTGCGGTCGGTTTATCGTTTTTTTTTTGCCGCAGTGTCACGGTGGCTTCAAGCTGCTTTGGGTGTGGTTGTGTGTGCGTAGTTATAGGGTGTTTTGGAATCTGTGGTTGCAGATCCCATTGGAATGGCTGCATGATGTTGCATGGGCTATGTTTTGGGGAGGAAGCCGGAGCACGAAACCTTGTGTTTTTCCGTGTAAAGTGGCTGCAGGCGACGATGAAAGGTACCTCGTGTGTGCGACGGTTGCGGCTGCGGTCGGTTTATCGTTTTTTTTTTGCCGCAGTGTCACGGTGGCTTCAAGCTGCTTTGGGTGTGCTTGTGTGTGCGTAGTTATAGGGTGTTTTGGAATCTGTGGTTGCAGATCGCATTGGAATGGCTGCATGATCTTGCATGGGCTATGTTTTGGGGAGGAAGCCGGAGCACGAAACCTTGTGTTTTTCCGTGTAAAGTGGCTGCAGGCGACGATGAAAGGTACCTCGTGTGTGCGACGGTTGCGGCTGCGGTCGGTTTATCGTTTTTTTTTGCCGCAGTGTCACGGTGGCTTCAAGCTGCTTTGGGTGTGCTTGTGTGTGCGTAGTTATAGGGTGTTTTGGAATCTGTGCTTGCAGATCGCATTGGAGTGGCTGCATATGTTTGCATGGGCTCTGTTTTGGGGAGGCGCCGGAGCACGAAACCCTTGTTTTTTTCCGTTTAAAGTGGCGCAGGCGACGATGAAATGTACCGCAATGCTCGTGCTATGCGACGGTTGCGGGCTGCGGTCGTTGAATCCTTTTTTTTTTGCCGCAGTGTCACGGTGGTTCAAGCTGCTTTGGGTGTGCTTGTTGTTTAGTAGTTATAGGGTGTTTTGGAATCTGTTGGGTTGCCAGATCTCATTGGAATGGGCTGCATGATGTTGCATGGGCTCTGTTTTTTGGGGAGGAAGCCTGAAGCAACGACACCTTGTGTTTTTCCGTGTAAAGTGGCTGCAGGCGACGATGAAAGGTACCTCGTGTGTGCGACGGTTGCGGCTGCGGTCGGTTTATCGTTTTTTTTTGCCGCAGTGTCACGGTGGCTTCAAGCTGTTTTGGGTGTGGTTGTGTGTGCGTAGTTATAGGGTGTTTTGGAATCTGTGGTTGCAGATCCCATTGGAATGGCTGCATGATGTTGCATGGGCTCTGTTTTGGGGAGGCAGCCGGAGCACGAAACCTTGTGTTTTTCCGTGTAAAGTGGCTGCAGGTGACGATGAAAGGTACCTCGTGTGTGCGACGGTTGCGGCTGCGGTCGGTTTATCGTTTTTTTTTTGCCGCGGTGGCTTCAAGCTGCTTTGGGTGTGCTTGTGTGTGCGTAGTTATAGGGTGTTTTGGAATCTCCGGTTTTGCAACTCAGTCTCTGCAGATCGCATTGGAGTGGCTGCGTCAAGGTTGCTTGGTGCAGCGGCTGCATGCGTAATACTATTGTCTTTTGCAGCTGAAAATTGTAAATCGTATTGGAGTGGCTGCATCCAGGCTGCGATAGTCATTTGTCAGCAGATTTTCCCAATTTTGGCGCTAATAATTTTCCTTTTAAAATTCCTTTTAAAAAGTGCCTCAAAATCGTCTTTTTGTCGCTTTGGCGTCGAGATCCGGTTTTGGAGCTGCAATTTCCGACGCCATTGCGCATAGTTCTATTGTGTTTTGCAACTCAGCCTCTGCAGATCGCATTGGATGGCTGCGTCAAGGTTGCTTGCCGCCGCGGCTGCATGCGTAATACTATTGTCTTTTGCAGCTGAAGATTGTAAATCGTATTGGAGTGGCTGCATCAAGGCTGCGAAAGTCATTTGTCAGCAGATTTTCCCAATTTTGGCGCTAATAATTTTCCTTTTAAAATTCCTTTTAAAAAGTGCTTCAAAATCGTCTTTTTTTCACTTTGGCGTCGAGATCCGGTTTTGGAGCTGCAATTTCCGACGCCATTGCACGTAGTTCTATTGTGTTTTGCAACTCAGTCTCTGCAGATCGCATTGGAGTGGCTGCGTCAAGGTTGCTTGGTGCAGCGGCTGCATGCGTAATACTATTGTCTTTTGCAGCTGAAGATCGTAAATCGTATTGGAATGGCTGCATCAAGGCTGCGAAAGTGATTTGTCAGCAGATTTTCTCAATTTTGGCGCTAATAATTTTCCTTTTAAAATTCCTTTTAAAAAGTGCTTCAAAATCGTCTTTTTTTCGCTTTGGCGTCGAGATCCGGTTTTGGAGCTGCAATTTCCGACGCCATTGCACGTAGTTCTATTGTGTTTTGCAACTCAGTCTCTGCAGATCGCATTGTAGTGGCTGCGTCAAGGTTGCTTGGTGCAGCGGCTGCATGCGTAATACTATTGTCTTTTGCAGCTGAAGATCGTAAATCGTATTGGAATGGCTGCATCAAGGCTGCGAAAGTGATTTGTCAGCAGATTTTCTCAATTTTGGCGCTAATAATTTTCCTTTTAAAATTCCTTTTTAAAAAGTGTTTCAAAATCGTCTTTTTGTCGCTTTGGCGTCGAGATTCAGTTTTGGAGCTGCAATTCCTGTTGTGATTATGTACAAGAAAGCTTCTCTGTGCAAAAACTGTTTCTGTAAAAGCTTGCTGTGTGTAAAAGCTTCTCTGTGTGTAAAAGCGTCTCTGTGTAAAAGTTTCTGTGTGTGTAAACGCTTGCCATGTGTAAAAGCACTGTGCGTAAGGGTTCTGTGTGTAAACGCTTGCTGTGTGTGAAAGCTTGCTGTGTGTAAAAGCTTCTCTGTGTAAAAGCTTGTTGTGTGTAAAAGCTTCTCTGTTTAAAAAGCTTGCTGTGTGTGTAAACGCTTGCCATGTGTAAAAGCACTGTGTGTAAGTCTTCTGTGTGTAAACGCTTGCTGTGTGTGAAAGCTTGCTGTGTGTAAAAGCTTCTCTGTGAAGAAGCTTGCTGTGTGTGAAAGCTTGCTGTGTAAAGCTTCTCTGTGTAAAAGCTTGTTGTGTGTAAAAGCTTCTCTGTTTAAAAAGCTTCTGTGTAAACGCTTGCCATGTGTAAAAGCACTGTGTGTAAGTGTTCTGTGTGTAAACGCTTGCTGTGTTTGAAAGCTTGCTGTGTGAAAAAGATTTTGCGTGTAAAAGCTTGCTGTGTGTAAAAGCCTCTCTGTGTGTAAAAGCGTCTCTGTGCAAAAGTTTTTGTGTGTAAACGCTTGCCATGTGTAAAAGCACTGTGTGTAAGCGTTCTGTGTGTAAACGCTTGCTGTGTGTGAAAGCTTCTCTGTGAAGAAGCTTGTTGTGTGTAAAAGCTTCTGTGTGTAAAAGCTTCTCTGCTTGAAAAGCTTGCTGTGTGTAAAAGCTTCTCTGCGAAAGACCTTGATGTGTGTAGAAGCTTTGTAGTACAAAGTAGTACTGGAACGTGTTTTGTGCAAGCTTTGTAGTACAAAGTAGTACTGGGAAGTAGTTTGTGCAAGCTTTGTAGTACAAAGTAGTACTGGGGAGTGCTTTGTGCAAGCTTTGTAGTACAAAGTAATACTGGGAAGTGTTTTGTGCAAGCTTTGTAGTAGAAAGTAGTACTGGGAAGTGGTTTTTGCAAGCTGCAAGCTTTTGTAGTAGACATCAGTACTGGGAAGTACTTGACATAAAAATAGCCAAGAAGAACTTAGCTGACATATGGGAAGACATGGAATGAGATGAGAAGAGCTCAGATGAGATGAGTTGAGATGAAGTGCAAGTGTGAAGTGTGGAGTGTGGGGTGTGAAGAGTGCAATGTGAAGTGTGGGGAAAATGTTTGCATTGTACCGGGGTCGCGCGCAGGTCATGTTTTTGGACAGCAACACAGCAACAGCTTCGCACAAAGCACGCACGCACGGGCCTGGCTGGCGCACGGCGCATGCAAGTTCCTTAGTAGTAGTACTGGGAAGTGATTCATGAAAGTTTAGGTGACATATGAGAAGAGATGAGATGAGAAGAGATGAGCTGGGATAAGGTGAGAAGAGCTCAGATGAGATGAAATGTGGAGTGTGAAGTGTGAAGTGTGAAGTGTGGACTGTGAAGTGTGAAGTGTGGAGTGTGAAGTGTGAAGTGTGGAGTGTGAAGTGTGAAGTGTGGACTGTCAAGTGCGCAGTGTGAAGTGTGAAGTGTGGAGTGCGAAGAGTGCAGTGTGAAGTGTGAAGAGTGTGGAGTGTGAAGTGCGAAGAGTGCAGTGTGAAGAGTGCAGTGTGAAGAGTGTAGTGTGGAGTGTGAAGACTGTCAAGTGTGAAGTGTGAAGAAGAGCTTCAAATGTGACATGTAAAACAAGACACCAGTTTCGCAGAGTGCACGCACGCACGGGCTTGGCTGGCGCACGGCGCATGCAAGTTCTATAGATGAGAAAGGTCTTTTATATATCTTTAAGGCAACTTCCGCCCCGCCTCGTGCGGGTACTACTGGTAGTGGATTTTCCCATTAATCATGGTGATTTTCCATAGCTATGTTAAATTACCAAAGGGTACCTGGAAGATGATAGGACTTCGGAGTTCTAGTTCTCTTCAGACAAGGGCCTGAAATATCCTGGCTTTTTTGATCTTTTTTGCCTGAAATTCAGCAAGTCCATATGGTCCATCTTTGATGAGACGCTTCGGCATTCATGTCTGATTCATGGCTTCCTGCTGTGGCATGCCGATCATCGGCTGCGATGGGATCCATTGCTGCGCCCAGTCCTCCGCCTTCCTAAGAGCGATTTGCTGAAAGTGCCCCAAACGAATCAAATACCCTCTGGTTATTTAACATAGCCATGGAAAATGGCCCATTTATAGATGATTTTCCCATTAAAACCTCCATTTATAAGGGATTTTCCATGGCTATGTTAAATAACCAGAGGGTATATCTCCCTTATAAGGATACATGAGGATACTGATAAGGGCTTATTACAAATTGATAATCATATAGAAATATATAGAATATCATGGAATATTCCCAGCAGATTGGTGGATTTCCCCTTTGGGCAAATGAACAGATCACTCATATTCACCGACTCAACAAAGCCAAGTTTCATGGGCAACACCAGGATGACGTTGTAGCCCAGGGGAGGCCACTCCGGGGCGCTGCCATGCAGATTCGTTACGATCAGGGGCTGGCCATGTTGATCATAGGCCGTTTGCTCAGGGACCATGGAAGCGCGTCGTGTCTCGTCCTTGTTCATGAGTTGAATCCGAGCTTCGCACGACCAGGTCTTTGTCTTTGCTTTGGTGATGTCCTTCAACCGGGAGGTGTAGTTCGACACCCACCAATTCGCCGCGCAGAGAGGAATGCACAACGTGAAAACGCCACATATTTGAGCCCAGGTTTGGCAATCCGAAGTGCAGGAGTTCTGGTCCATGTACTCTTGCAGAGCATTCATGAGCTCGTTGTACTGATCTTCGGAACATGCCACTGCCAAGCGGGCATCATACGGAGGAAAACGTTGATTGCCAGTACTGTGAAGACCTGGTGCTGCAAAAACCCATGGTTTCCATGTGGAGCTGGTGCTGTTAGGCTCTTTCAATTTCTTTCAGAAAAACATGGTTGGGATACAGTGATATAGCATGATATAGCCGTGCCACTCCATTTTCAGTGACACTCCAGTGCGGCAACTCTCGTTGGACACCTTTGTGGAGACACTCCTTTCTAAACACGCTCTTCGAAGACATTAGTTTTGAGAGGGTCTCTGAAGATAGTCACTGTAATTTAAGTCACAATTAGTTTGAGACACTCTTGCCAAATGTTTTTAATTTTGTAAGAGAGGGGCACTTTTTGTAGGACAGTCTTGAAAGACCTTGAAAGACACTCTCCCACTCTTGGGACACATCTGGATGCTCCTGCACCGCACCCTATGACACTCGTCTGACACGCTCCTGTGACGCGGCAACACAGTCCTTCTCTTGCCACAAACAGATCTTGCCATTACTGTATGCATTACCCCTCCAATGGTCCAACGCCACCATTTTTTTTGCATTTTGTGACTCCTTTGCGCACCAATTCCAATGCGATTCTCGTAAACACTCCTGCGCACTCCATGTAAAATGAACCTTAAGCTTTCTCAGGTACTGCGCCTGCGACAACAAAGACAAAATCGTGACAACATGTGACAACGCAAAAGGATTACACCTGTCACATTGCAGACTGCTGCGAACCCAGAAGCAACGTACAGCGAACAATGCTCAACCCTCAACCCCCAGAGATGAACGAGAACACTTCGGTACGCATTTGGTAATTATCCCCACCTTTCTTGGAGCTGAAACTCATAACATTCATAACCCCCAAAAAGAACAAGAAATCATCATCGCAACTGATCAAGAATTGAGTCGCCAATGTTGATATAAAGCTCTGCGTTTTGACCCCGTGACTTTGCAAGAGGTTTCATGAAGATTCTGCCCATATAGTTTTTGTCTGTAGCACCCAACATGGCCACGAGTCTGCAAACGGCGAGACCGGGGAAAGATCTTCCTACTTTGGGCCGACCCTGCAGCTGGATCGCCGAGACTGTTCTCGGGTGGAAACATGGAAGGATTCATTTGGAACAACTTGGCAAACTTTCAAGTCCCAAGTTTCAAAGTGGACAACGAACGAAAACAATGGAAATGGGTTTGTCTGAAAATAGTGTACCCCTACACCCAATGGTTAATGATCATTATCCCTACTAAATGGCTATAATTGGGGGTATACCCCATTTTCAGACATACCCAAATAGATGGAAATTTATCAAACCCGAAGCACCTCAACCAGCTCCCAGCTCCCAGTCTCGGGGCCCCCAACAGCACAGAGATGTTCACTTGGCCTCGCTGTGGCCGGTGCAAGCCAAGGCGTCATATTTAAAGGATGGTTAGAATGCTTTAAAACTTGGGCCAATAGAACTTAGATGAACTTAGTAAGTGGGGCTAATACATGCTTCTAGAATCTAAGTGGGATCATCTCAGGTTTTCAAAATAATTCAAAAGATATCAAAAAACGTTTAGAAGGTTCAAGTCACTAAGTGAACACAGTTGCAATACTTCAATACGGAAAGCATCACTGGTTCGCTAGCTAACACAATAGCCTGCTGGATTCATTATCATATCAGGGAGACAATCAGCTAGCGACGTGAAAGGAAGGCTGGTCCAGGAAAGCTGCCCCAAAAATGCAAAAACCGGTGGTTGCTCAACGCATTGCAACGGCTGCGCGGAAGATTGTTAGTCTGCGTCCCTCGTGCTATTCAGGATTGCAACTGGAAGTTGCAAGACGCATTCCATTCAGAAAAGACTGGCGGAGACATGAGGGGACCGGGATCACTTTGGAAGCTGTTTTACCGTTTTTTACCTATAGGGTTAGCACCATCATATACCTTTAGGGTTATGACCCAGGGACATGGAGATGGGCAGGGACCAGGGGCATGGGGCCCCTTCTGGGTTCCGAAGATTTCAAGCGATAGTCAGATTTAGGTTTATGGGTTCGGTGCATTGGAAGAAGTAAGTGGGGAAGAGTTAGGTGAGAGAAGAAGTAACTGGCTAAGGAGCTGGGAGAAGAGTTGGCTCAGGGAAGAGTTGGGTGAGAGAAGAAGGAGTAGCAAAGAGAAGAAGCAGTAGCGCAGTGATGGGGTAGCTCAGAGAAGAAGCAGCTCGGAGGCGAGGTTGCTTAGAGAAGAGGTAGCTGCTAGCTTAGAGAGGAACTAGCTCAGAGAAGTAGCAAACGAAAGTGATGGCGCGGAGAAGAGGAGACGAAAGATTCAAAAAAGATCGGCAGCTCTGGGAAAAGAAGGATTCCCATGATACCCACACAATTCTAGGGCTCCGTATCACTATCCTATCATCGCCGAATCCAACTTTGTGCCTGATTCAAGGGCTTGACTAGTTGATAGGT
The DNA here is from genome assembly GCA_947184155.2 of Cladocopium goreaui. NCBI lineage: Eukaryota > Dinophyceae > Suessiales > Symbiodiniaceae > Cladocopium > Cladocopium goreaui. Next base: position 978,001 of record CAMXCT020005890.1, read on the forward strand.
TCTCCAACGGTCGTCCCATTTACAAGAGGATGACATGCCAACTTAGGACTTTTGGGGTACACCATCATTTCTGGTCAAACGAAAAAATTGCGATGATGCAAGATATAGGGTTGCCTGAAAATATGGTGATTACTGACCCCCAATTCCCTCAGTTCGGCATCAAGCCATATTATCTTGTGCGTTAAGTTCGTTATTCTATATACATACACTTTCTACCCCCCATTAACTGCTTGGCTTGCCCAGAGGTACGCTGTGTGTGTGGCGCAAAGATGGAGCGAACTTGCACCAGTCCAACTGAAGTCGTCTTGGTTGCTTTGCCCATCTTTGCCCCCATGCTCCAAACATATCCAAAAATGGGTGATCGATGGTGATTCAACCCAATTGCCATTTGGCAGTGGGTCAAAACCTTGTACCCCTGGTGAACATCAAAATAGCTCGTAAATGGATGTTCATCCCCCTAATAAAGTGTATCTATAGGTATTGATCCAATTGCCATTTTAATCCATGATCATCCATGGGATTTGGGGCTTTCCTGAGCCGAGCGGCTTCCAGCTTTCTGCCGGATGTCGTTGATGGTGGCTCCACCAGGACCTGCGACATGGCGGCGAGCCATGGGCCCCCCTTTGGAGGTGGTTTGGATGGGGATGGGATAGGGAAATGAATGGGGTATATATAACTGTATATAACTGTATATAACTGTATATAACTGTATGTAACTGTATATAACTGTATATAACTGTATACCCCAACGGAAAATGAAGATATAGTTGGAAGCTCATGGGATAGAATGGAGATATAATGGGTATATGGGGATAGAAAGGGTATAGATTATATACTCGAATTTTGGGCGTTTACCCTGGATTTACCCTCTGGTAATCTCACATACGGTCAATGATGATCAATGATGGACGAATAGCTGAATGAAAAAGTTGCTTTCCCCCGTTCCTTTGATCAATGAAAACATAGCAGTTTTCGTTTGAAAGTCATTCGTCTATAGTCCCGCTTTTGTAGGGTCAAAAAGCATTTTTTGGTGCAAACTCACAGTTGCTTCAAATATCTGTAGTCGCTCCCTAGCGAATTTCCCCATTTTGAAACGCCTGGCAGTCGACCGCGAGAAAACGTGTAACTGCTCAACACAATTGCCACTCAAAACTCCCAGCATTTTTACATCATAATATATATTAATATATATATATTATATATTATGTATTCAATTCTTTGTTTGATATGCAGAGCTTGTCATATTATAGCTTTTGACCCGACAGCGTGAAAGAACAAATCACACCCCACCTTTTCCCGCTTTTCCGCCCTTTTTGATCACTTTTGATCCATCACGGAGTCAAACAATCACATCCTGAAGCTGCAAAAGCTGTGGAGGACTGCTCGGCCCAAGTGGCCAGAGTCCGAAAAATCCTTGGAAGGGCCCAGTGGCCCGCGCTGCATGCTGTTCTGCGCGAGCACCCGCGGATCCCACGGGCTCAAATGGCAAGGGCCACAGCCTGCAGAGGGTTGAGCGATACCCACAAAGCCAAGTCAGGAGAGTGGTGGTTGTGGTATATCCTCGGTAACTCTAGGGTATGTGGGCAGGGCTACAATCTCCTAGAGCCTTTTTGGCTCATAACTAGAAGGCGGTCCGTCTTGCCATGGTGGAATACTGGTCAGCAAACGATGTCTAATTTCACCATTGAGGCCTTTGAATCTGTATTCCAAACACTTCAAGGTTATTGAATTCAGCATAATTTTGGCACGAATTGAAGATATCATTGAAGTATTGTTTCCTTGACCACATTCATAAGATATGGATGATTCTGAAATCGGGTGCACTGTACCCCAAAACCATTGGTTTCCCCTTATCAAAAAGGATCAATAACTTTGATGATGGGGTCCCCCATTACTTCAAAAACATCCACTTTTCTTGGTTAAATCCCAGTGTTTGTTGGTTGAAGTGGGATTGTCTGAAAAGAGGCATCTCCAAATCTGATGGTAAATCATAATTTTCCCCGTGAAATTGCTACAGTGAAATTGGGGGTATACCCCATTTTCACTGAGCAAACCCCAAAAATTATAGTGTCAATGTGGTTAGTTGATGTTAGTTGTATTCCCATTAGATATCCATATTGCATCCACAGTCATAAACGAATTTCCCATGAAATATCCGATTATTGACCCTAATTAATCTAAATCATCTATGTGTTGGACACAAGGGGAAATCCTAAAAAATTGAATGAATCCCATGAAATATCCCACTGAATATCCACAGTAGATTATTAGACCATTAAACCCATATCTCCCCATTATAAACATTATAAACCCCAGTGAAAACCCAGATGTGTTGGAGATGTCCCATATATACCCGTTTTATAAACTCTATGTGTTGGGTTATCCAGTTGGTGAGTTATGTTATATACCCTCTGGCAAACTAACCTGTGGAAAATCTGTTTTTTTTTTTTATATAGCTATAGCTACTCGATCAATGGGGGATCTTCCATAGCGCGCTGTTAGAAACTAACAGATGGAAATCAGGTGAACAACCAATCAATCTGGAGATTTTCCATAGCTATGTTAGTTTCACAAATGGTATATCCCTATTACCATCTGGTTATGACTAACATAGCCATGGAAAGATCCATCATGCTATTAATAGGTAAACCATCTATAAATGGGCCATTTTCCATGGCTATGTTAAATAACCAGAGGGTAAATAAACCGACCGGTTTCCATGTGAACCCCGCAGAAATCTGGGGGCAGTCGCTTCGCTTCGCTTCGCTTCGCCGCGAAGCGGCCTCGCTGCACTCGCTCTGGTCCACATCGTTCAGCACGGACAAGTCAAAGCCCTGTGCCCGTCACAGCCTCTTTTTAGTGATACCCATGTGATACCCTTTTGTTTAGAAAAAATGGAAGATGAATTTGAATAATAGCAATAATAACAATTTAATAGTAATAATGAATAAGACCCCCTAAATGTTGGATGTGGATTCTACTTCTCTATCTTTTTGGGGACTGCTGTGTGTAAATACATGCACTAGAAAAATACAATAATTTTACTTTTGCCATGGGCCAAGAAACTTATTTCTTTGTGGATGAAACATATATCTGGGTAAATTATAATATTTCACTAACCTGAATTGTTCGGCCATTTGGGGATGATTTCCCATATAAAAACCATGATTCCAGGGTTCGGTCGCAGTGAGGTCGTTATAATTTCCCCAGATATATTAAACACTGGTGTCAAAAGACCTGCATTTCTTGTCCGGGGTGGATGTGTCAGCAAACAACATGCTCGCTGCCATGACTCAGCCAGCTTGACAGGACAGCTAAACGGCACTTCCAAAAAAGCCAAGCATTGCAACAATATTCAACAATGTCCAACAAGAAATTAGATGAAATTAGCCCATATTTTTCTTGATACTTAAGATCTAACAACATGTTTCACATCATTCACTTCACCCCGGGTTGCGAAAAATACCGAAGTTTCCCATTCATCGTCCGAGGCCCGGCCTTGCTCTTGGCGATGCTTCGAACCTTCTGTACCAAGGCCTGGGCCATGGAGCATGATCCTCCCAAGCTTCCTAGATGGAGTATATACATATATCACATACATATATCTACATGCTTATTAATATATATATACTATGTTAACATTTATCTACAGTAGATCAAAATGCATATGCCAGACATATATGTATACAATATATACCTATATCTATATGTGTGTGTTCAATCGTCTAGAACAAACGTAACCAAACGGGATCAAATGGGGACAGTAATATACAGCACTCAACCGTCTAGGAATTTGGAAAATCATGTCGCTACTAGATTCAATATATAGTTTTTTGATTACTATTTTCAGAAAATGTAATTACTATGATCACTATGTACCAGAATATGTAATTACTATTATCAGAAAATGTGCACAGATAATGAAACATATAATGATCCTAGAATGTGTAGTGTAACTATATGTGTTCATACGTCCATTTGTATCTACGGCCGCCTTATATCACCCAGGAATTCCCATGATGGGTTCACCATGATTGTATGATCCATTCCACCTGTTACTGGGATGAATATCCAGAAAACAAATGTTGGGCGAAAAGGTTAAAAGTGTCTATATATCTATAAATACAAATGTACTACGCAAATGTAAATGATACATGCATCTTTACATACAATTATCCATCCCATTGAGTAGATCTGGGTCTGTGTTCAACCTGAAACCTATGATGGCAAGTTAGTCTTAAAACACAGCCAACTGGTTTGTCCAAAAACAGGGTACCGCCAAATCCATCGGTTTTTACCATGAAATCACCATAAAATGAGGGGCCAATCACCGGCCCATCACCTCCACTTCTGGACAACCGAAAAATCTGACATCTGGGACCTTCCACATCATCCCACTATACAGAGTAAATATATAAAAATCTATGAGTCGAGTGAAACATGATGAAACATGAATAAATTCATAACATGATTCATACAATGTACTTATAAGTACCCTCTGGTAATTTAACATAGCTATTGAAAATGACCATTTATAGTGGATTTACCCATTGAAAATGGTGATTTTCCATAGCTATGTAAACGTTTACCAGAGGGTATCTATTCCCACAGAGTTTTTGGATAAAAACGATACACTCAGAACATCCCTGGCCTCATCCCTCTTCTGTTGCCGTGTGAAGATCCACAAGCCCGCGCCGTTGGTGCCGGTACCTGTGCGGCACCCCGCGTCGCCGGCGGATTCCTTGGGGGCGCCGCCTCACCGTGCGCCGGTGAGTGTGTGGGGGGATGGGTTGAAATTTGGGAACCCAAAACTTGTAACGGATGCCCTCTGGTTATGTAACATAGCCATGGAAAATTGCCCATTTATAGATGGTTTACCTATTAAAAATGGTGATTTTCCATGGCTGTGTTAAATAACCAGATGGTAATCATGATAATTATGGTATACTGGATAATGGATAACCCTGTTTTTCCATCTAATGGATGATACATAGTGATACTGATGGGTAATGGATAAGCATAATCATTGTATATGGTGAATTTAAGCCTTCTAAATCATAGGCGGTTGATACTTTCAGAGTCAGACTGGTGATGACTGGTTGAGTTTCCTTGGAGCAACGGGTAAGTTTCGGGGTCGCAGTTTGGACAGCCATGGGGAATGGCAAGGCGGAAAATATCAATCTGTTTCCTCTGCCCAAATACCCTCTGGTAAACGTTTACATAATTATGGAAAATCACCATTTTGAATGGGAAAACTCACTATTTCTATGGCCATTTTCAATAGCTATGTTATAAATTACCAGAGGGTATCTGAACATCTGTCAACATTATTCGTTTTCCGGGTTGACCATTTTGCAAGATCTGAAACGTCATTTTGGAGGGCCCAAAAAAATACCCATAAAGAAGTCATCCCTTCTTCGTATTACTAAAACTCCCCCAAATATATTTTTTTTGTTGGGCACAATTGGATTGTAAATTGTGGTGTTTGAGAATCACTAGGAGAACAAGATGGTGAAACAATGGGTTCAACCCCGTCAATAAAAATAGATTGCCACCTGGAGTTGTTTATTAGGGTCCCATCTCACAAACTTAATTGTTAATTTTTATTATTAAGGTTTTCATTGGAATATGAGGGGAAAGCTTCGAACTCCAGTTTTTGGCAATATCGTAAATAGATTTTAAAAAGGGATTGAATCAAATTTGAAATTGTTTTTCATTTTTTTCATTAGGGTTTTCATTGGAATATTAGGGGCACCCTAAAACAAAATACACCCTAATAATAAAAATAGATCACCATGTTTACCATTTGGGGAGCGTTTTAGTAATAGGGAGAGCAGATTATATCTGGAATGCAATACAAAATGATACGATGTAATATTATGTGATAGCCAAAAAAACTAATATCGCACAATATAATACAATATAACAATACAACAAATATAACATAGACATAATATATATATTATATCAACGAGAAATAGTTTACACACATGCAATGATTGAAAAAGAAACTTGTATAATGCAATACCATGACATACAACTTACAACACAATCTGATGCCATGCCATACCATGCCATGCACCACACTACAACAGCTACATTACAGCAAAACAGAACACAGCAATACACAAATACGATATAATATATAATGTCATACCCAAAACTTAACATAAGTTTGGCTATTTTCCTAAGTTGTATAATCACAAAGACGCCCTGTGGTAATTTAACATAGCTATTAAACATGGCCCATTTATAGTTGATTTACCTATTAAAGATGGTGATTTTCCATGGTTATGTTAGCATTTGACCAGAGGGCACTAATATCTGTCGAACCAACAAAAGCACATATCTGTCGAACATTGTCGAACCATCCAAGAAAACACAGAAAAATGGCTGAAAACACAAACCTCCAGGCGCCTGAGATCAAGGCATAGCCCTCCTCTTCGCTGTAATCCAAGACCCAGTAAGGTCCCGCCGCCACGGTGGGCAGAAAGCAGGGCGCCACCTCCAACTTCCCACGCGCCTTGTCCACCACCTGTCGGTGTTTAGTCGGGTGATTTTTACCATGATCTCAGGTGGCAAAGGGGGAAACTACCGTTAATCAATGGATTGGTTTAAGTGAAAATCTACAGGAAACCATGGTTTTACCATCAAATATAGGGGTTTCCTGTAAATTTTCCCATCATCCAATTCTATGAGTTAAACATGGTGGAGCTTGACTATGAAAAATATGGGCTTAACGGTTAAAGGTCTGAAATCGTGTTGTGATGGGATATATTGTGGTAAATTCACCTTTAAGTGGGGATATAATAGGGATCTGGCCAACAATATAAAATAACATCCAACTTGATATGATATTTGGGTAAGTCCAAACCTGGGGGGTACCGGCCCTGAAATTCTTACAAGCTCAGCAGAGAAGAGGAGACCTTATCATCTAACTCTGTTTTCGAACGAATCCAAATGGCACCATCCAAAAATTCAGCAGCTACTCACATCAAACCCCATCCAACTCCTTCCTTTAGTCCCAACAGGTTCCAACAGGTTCCATGTGCCTCGATTTCGGTATGTCACGCCGATCGGATGCAATCAAATTCACTACCCATCACTGGGTTTTGGAGATAAGAAGTGACTGTTAATAAGTAGTGTTTTTTTTGGAGGGAGGTGTAGCTTCAATACGCAATACATAAAGAAGCATATCTGCTACTCTCTCTTAAGGTAATGAGCAGAGGTCATATCACATCTCGCCATAGGCTTTCCTAAGTCATGGGGGTACCCCCCAGTTCTCCATGAAATAACCCATAATAAACCAGGATTTTCCATGAAACAAATTACAGAAACAGGATTTTTCATGAAATAAATCAACCATCCAGCGATATATTCCGGGGATTTCCCCACCCCATGACCATGGAAACCCCCTCAAAATCATCCCCATCCCAGCGTCCCCCGCCTTTGCACAGAGCGTCTTGCCGCTGTCGTGCACCTTGTGCGGCGCCGCCACTTCCTCCGCGTGGTTGTGAACGCTGACGTCGTAGCCCCAGAAGGACTTCTTCTCGCGCAGCTGGTACTCCGCATAGACCTAGGAGAAGAAGCAACGGGTAACAGCCCAGGCTGTTTTTTTGTGCTGCCCAGTTACTATTATCATGTGAGAATCATGTGTTTACTATAAATGAAGTTATCATCAATTTGGTTTTTAGATGTGTGTACTATCATGAAGTTCGAGGTCGAAAAAGATGTGGCCCATCTCAAATGGAGTTGTCTAAGTGTTTGAGAAAATCCCCAGAGTCGCATCGTTGAGAAAAGATGAGAAAAGATGAGAAAAGATGAGAAAAGTATATGGGGGTTGTCCTAAATTACTGTTCCCACAAAGGCCTCTTGGGCCGAGCTTGCGCCAACCTTGCGCGTTTCTTGCGCGACCACACGCCCGGATCACTTTCATCATTTCAGTTGTTTTTCATCATTATTCTCGTACTTGTTTTCGAATGTTAAATATTTAGTATTCACTTAGTATTTCGTACTGGGAAGTAGTTTGTGCAAGCTTTGTAGTACACAGTAGTACTGGGTACAAAGTAGTACTGGGAAGTGCTTTGTGCAAGCTTTGTAGTGCAAAGTAGTACTGGGAAGTGCTTTGTGCAAGCTTTGTAGTGCAAAGTAGTACTGGGAAGTGCTTTGTGCAAGCTTTGTAGTACAAAGTAGTACTGGAATGTGCTTTGTGCAAGCTTTGTAGTACAAGTAGTAGTACTGGAACGTGCTTTGTGCAAGCTTTGTAGTACAAAGTAGTACTGGGAAGTGCTTTGTGCAAGCTTTGTAGTGCAAAGTAGTACTGGGAAGTAGTTTGTGCAAGCTTTGTAGTACACAGTAGTACTGGGAAGTGGTGCAAGTAGCTTTGTGCAAGCTTTGTAGTGCACAGTAATACTGGGAAGTAGTACTGGGAAGTAGCTCTGCACGTGTTGAACTTCTGTGGTTTCAGAGCGGTTTCAGAGTGGTTTCAGACCCCTTCAGGGTGTCTAGCTGACCTTGATGAAAAGAACAATTTACAGACAGAAAAGACTTGAACACAACATACAAGGAAATACATTTAAAGAGCAGACAGATAGATAGATAGATAGAGATAAAGCAGCCAACGCGGTCCGGAAGACATGCAGCAGCAGCCCGGAGATGGTGAGCAGGAAGGTGTTTCAGAGTGGTTTCAGACCTCTTTTGGGCTTGTTTTTTGGGTACCCCCAGCTTTGGGAGATGAAAAAGGAAAGAGAAAAGGTAGAGAAAGAGAGAGAGAGAGAGAGACAGAGAGAGGAAGAGGGAAAGAGAGAGAGAGAGAGAGATAGAGAGAGAGAGAGAGAGGAAGATGGAAGATGGAGACAAACAGAAGGCGAGAGAGAGAGAGAGACAGAGAGAGGAAGAGGGAGAGGAGAGAGAGAGAGAGAGAGCGTTGTAAATGGTGAGCAGCAGGGAGTTTCAGAGTGGTTTCAGACCTCTTTTTGTCCGTAGGCTACCTCAGCTTTGGAGAAAAAACAGGAAAGAACGGGAAAAGAAAGAAGAGAAGGGAGAAAGAGACAGAGAGAAAGAAGAAGTCTTGAGACGGTGAGCGGGAAGATGTGTCGAACTGGTTTCAGACCTCTTTTGGGGCCGGTTATGGGGCTACCTAGTTCTTAAGACATCCAAAAGAAGGGGCTCAAAACAGATTGTACTTGAAACACATGCGGTCCGGAAAGACGTGCAACGGTCCGGAAAAGCAAGCACCCAAAAAGTATTCTAATTGTAGATATTGTGGTCCGGAAAGACGTGCAGCGGTCCGGAAAAGCAATGCACCCAAAACGCACTCTAATTGTAGACATTACGGTCCGGAAAGACATGCAGCGGTCCGGAAAAGCAAGCACCCAAAACGTACTCTAATTGTAGCCATTGTGGTCCGGAAAGACCTGTAGCGGTCCGGAAAAGCAAGCACCCAAAACGTACTCTAATTGTAGATATGGCGGTCCGGAAAGACGTGCAGCGGTCCGGAAAAGCAAGCACCTAAGACATTACGGTCCGGAAAGACATGCAGCGGTCGGGAAAAGAGGATAGCACGAGACAGAGATGGAGACAAACAGAAGGCGAGAGAGAGACAGAGAGACAGAGAGACAGAGAGACAGAGAGACAGAGAGAGAGGAAGAGGGAGAGGAGAGAGAGAGCGTTGTAAATGGTGAGCAGCGGGTGGTTTCAGAGTACGTTTTGGGTGCTTGCTTTTCCGGACCGCTGCACGTCTTTCCGGACCGCATGTGTTTCAAGTACAATCTGTTTTGAGTCCCTTCTTTTAGATGTCTTAAGAACTAGGTAGCCCCATAACCGGCCCCAAAAGAGGTCTGAAACCAGTTCGACACATCTTCCTGCTCACCGTCTCAAGACTTCTTCTTTCTCTCTGTCTCTTTCTCCCTTCTATTCTTTCTTTTCCCGTTCTTTCCTGTTTTTTCTCCAAAGCTGAGGTAGCCTACGGACAAAAAGAGGTCTGAAACCACTCTGAAACACCCCGCTGCTCACCATTTACAACGCTCTCTCTCTCCTCTCCCTCTTCCTCTCTCTGTCTCTCTTTCTCTCTCTCGCCTTCTGTTTGTCTCCATCTTCCATCTTCCTCTCTCTCTCTCTCTATCTCTCTCTCTCTCTTTCCCTCTTCCTCTCTCTGTCTCTCTCTCTCTCTCTTTCTCCCTCTCTTTCTCTACCTTTTCTCTTTCTTTTTTCATCTCCCAAAGCTGGGGGTACCCAAAAAACAAGCCCAAAAGAGGTCTGAAACCACTCTGAAACACCTTCCTGCTCACCATCTCCGGACTGCTGCTGCATGTCTTCCGGACCGCGTTGGCTGCTTTATCTCTATCTATCTATCTATCTATCTATCTGTTTATCTATCTATCTATCTGCTCCTTTTTCTTTGGATGGCCTATTTACCACCCTTGTTATCTATGTTTATCAACTCGAGATATGAATATTTAAGATCTAAATCAGATACGGTAGTAGTAGTAGTAGTAGTAGTAGTAGTAGTAGTAGTAGTAGTAGTAGTAGTGGTAGTAGTAGTGGTAGTAGTAGTAGTGGTAGTAGTGGTAGTAGTGGTAGTAGTGGTAGTGGTGGTAGTAGTAGTAGTAGTAGAGTAATAGTAGTAGTAATAGTAGGAGTAGTAGTAGTAGTAGTAGTAGTTGTTGTAGTAGTAGTTGTAGTAGTAGTAGTAATAGTAGTGGTAATGTAGTAGTAGTAGTAGTGGTAGTGGTAGTGGTAGTGGTAGTAGTAGTAGTAGTAGTCGTCGTCGTCGTAGTAGTAGTAGTAATCAAAATGATAATTAAAATAGTACTTGTAATAATGATAACAATAGTACTTGCGCGTACCTTGGGCCGCCCTTGCGCGAAACTTGTGCGATGCAGGTTTTAGACCATGGGAAAAATGCGAGAATAGGTCCTTTACTAAAAACCTTTCTGGGGTTTTTGGACGGCTCCCATATATATTCCCCATAACACTTGCAATTTTGGAATATGCCCAATTCTTGGACAGACCCAATTTGTCGTTTGAAATGGAGGGGATGTGGGTTAAGCTATACAAATTGTGCGGGGGTGCTCGGGTGCCAACTGCAAAAATGGAAGCAGTCTGGCTGATATCAGGCTGCGCTAAAAATCGCGCCAATTTTGGGTGATGAATCATGTTGTATTTTTTATACTTCAAACCATCAGACGAGGGTGACAAAATCCCCAAGTTCCGTGGTCAAATGGAGCTTTCAGGATTCTGTCTGGCATATTTGGAATGTTTTCGGATGTCTTCGGAAGGAAGCATCCAGTTGGATTTTTTCCCATCGCTGCGTGCATGCTGTCCCATTTCAATCAAGATTCCTCTGACTTTTAACAAACATATATGTGTAATTATGTGTAGTCAACCCCCAAGACAGCGCAAAATGGTTTTTTTCCAAACCTCGGCGACCTCATTCCATCCACTCAAATATGTTCCCCATTGGAAATTTGGATACATTGGGAGGGATACCCGGGATACCCCATGTTCACCATTTTCAGACACGCCCAAATATCATATTACCCTCTGGTAAACTAACATAGCAATGGAAAATCACCATTTTTAATGGGAAAATCCACTATAAAATGGCCATTTTCAATAGCTATGTTAAATTACCAGAGGATATGCTGGCTAGTTATATCCATAATCTCCCATAATCTCCCCATCTGATCATCGTGACCGCAGAATGTCGCCGAGAAACGCAGCGGTTCTGGCTCGCGGGCAGGTAATTCACCGCCATCCTGGGACGCATGGAATGACTGGCCCACCCTGCGGGGCCCAACTGAAAATTCCCACAGGATATGTCTTGGCTGATTCATGAGATATTCAATACCAAAACTAATCTTAGATATTACATGATATTATTAGATGTTCCATGACTGAATAAGATCTTGCCAAGAATATGGCAATGAAATTATATATTATTGAATCATGTTGTGCGGATCTTGCTAAGAACAATGATAATCTGGCGCTAAGCCATTCAACTGGCCAAGTCTCCAACCCTTCTCTCGCTAGATGGCCATTGTTTAAAACCGCACGGCAGCAAAAGGAAATGGTTCACACTACTCATGGAATTCCATGGTTCACTAAATTTGAACTATCCATGGAACTCAGATTTGAACTAAATTGGGATCCATGGAATTCCTTCTTCGAACATCCGGATCAAGATGTTTGGCTGTAACCTGTCCCATCCCCAAAGAAAAAAGACGTGAAATGTGATCAGGATGTTTCGGGATTGCCACCAGCCCAATTATTGGTTGACATACCCATGCACAGCTCACATGTTTGGACTGTGTGGATGCCAGTTTTTCTTGCCTAAATCACCAACCAGTTGCGATTTACATCGATTTACATAGCCAACAGAAAAGGTGATTCGACGGTGATAGACCGTACCAAATAGGCGGGAATGGAAGACTACTTTCCTCTAAGAATTGCTCGAGGTCAAAATGTTCGTTCGGGGGATGGTAAAGGTAAATGGTGATTTAGCCACCAGAAAATCAGCGGTTTTGAGAGGAAGCACCGTGATTTATGTGGTGATTTCACAGTGGAGCTAGTTGGCAGCTAGTTACTTAGCTGACCAAGTTTGTGGTTTTAAGATGTTTGAAGTAGGAAATACATGGAAATACCAAGAACAAATTTGACCAAGACAAACAAGTGCAATTGACCAAGACAAACGGTGCTAAAAAGCCAAGAATCTTAGATGATTTCCAGTGATTTTTTCTGGCTACCGTCTAAAAATCCATCACCATCTTTTCTTGCTAAATGGATGTGGGTCAAAATTAAAGACCTGGATGACCACAGATTTAAGTCTCTGTTTAGTATTAACCCTCTAATCATTGGGGTACCCAGTTTTGACCCATAGCAAAATGACCAGCCAAAATGGTTGTGGCCACCAAGGTGCTGCTGTTGAATGTACCAGCGCTTCTCAATGAACTTCTCCAGGTCGAAGTCCTCGGGAAAATTTTCGGGTGATGTCTGGGGTTTGTCGGGGGTGAACCAAGGGGCCACCCGGGTCACCAAGGGGAAAAACATGGTCCAAAGGGGTTCCCTTAAGTTACTGTTACTGTTGATGGTAATATAATAAACTTGATAAACCCCATGCTATCGGCCTCATTTTATGGAAGGATGGCTAGAAAGCAATACATCGCTGGTCAGTTCACTTCGCAGTTTCCCTTCTTAGAAGGTGTTGCTGGCCTTGGGCCTTTTTGCCTATATATGATGGCTTATCTCCTTTGTGCAAGCCAACGGCTATCGGCAGTCCGCTGTCGTTTGTGGTCAGAGATTGCCTACCCTTTTTGTTTATGTGCCTCTGAAGGACAGCACGAACTACCCTTTTTGTGGCCACGGTACGCTTGGCACTACCTCGTTTCCCCCACCCCACCCTACTTCCTGCACCGTGTCAAAGCCCGCGGGTGGGCATTGTGTCGGTGCCAAGAAGTCTTGCGACACCTGACATCAGGGGATGGTTGGGTAAAAACCCTATATTAAGATGACTTGATATGGGGGTTCAACATGTTCAACCATCAAAACTTGATGTATTTTTTCCGTAGTAAATGGTTTTAAGATAAACATGGTTAAGCCAATAATCCTTGAAGCCGGTAGTATAATGAAGCCAACGATAAACGACTAAAGAAAACTACAGCTTTACACAAACCTAAAATGGTCAAAATATTGGCATGGTTCATTGTTGGATTGCCACACTTTCAAATGCGGTGTAATTAAGTGGGTTTGCCGCAACTTTCGTGGTGATTTCTGGGCCGTGCAACCAACTTACATCCACTTACATCCACTTACTACGTATTTCACCAGTGGCGAACGTCTTGGATTGTGCCGAACGTTGGTGCTTTTTTCGGCATGACCCCGACCTCGGCGACCTTCAAACAATCCGAAGGATTCTTTCCAGCACCAAGGGACCTCGCCAGGAAACGCCATGGCTTTCTCGCCATGCCCGGGGTGGGACGGGGTTTCAACGTTGGTGGCACCAACGGAGCCACCAAAGTCGTCATGTTTACATACCCTCTGGTAAATTAACATAGCCATTGAAAATGGCCATTTATAGTGGATTTACCCATTAAAACTTGTGATTTTCAATAGCTATGATAGTTTACCAGAGGGTAACATTACCCTTTGGTCATCTGACATAGCCTGACACAACCATGGACAATGGCAATGTTTCATAGGTAAATCATCCACAAATGGGTAATTGTCCATGGCTATGTCAAATTCCCAAATGATATTCCTCCTCTTGCATCGATTTTCACGATAAAACACATGCAAAATTGAACATCATGCAACCAAGACACGGCTTCACGTCAGTCTCTTTCGCGTTGAAGTCAAACTTCACCTCAAGTTGCACAAAGAAAATCAATGGACCCGATTTGGTGTAATGCCAATCCCTGATGAGACTAAACCCTGGTTGATTTAAAATGTGGGGCATGTCCCATTAAAATCTCCATGGGCAACCGGGATTTTATAAAAACCCGGTGTCTTTTTGAATGTCCCCAAATCATGTTATCGTTTTTTTTGTACTCGTATCATTTTCTCAGCTGGTGGGCTCTGTACTAGAAATGTGTTTTTCCAGCTTTCTGTGGGTGTGAAAGCATCCTTGGTCGAAAGTCAACAAATGTCATCTGTTCCTTTTCATGTTCCTTTAATTTAGCGTTCATGTTCCTTTCATGTTGATTTCATTTTGTATTCATTTCCCGTCATGTTCCTTTCATGTTGCATTATGTTCCTTTCATGTTCGAAATGTGATATGTTCAAACCGGTCAGGTGGGTATCCGCCCAAACCCTCGCGTGTTCATCATATTTCGTTGTCATTCTTGTTATCGTGTTGCTATCGTTTTGGAGGCCTGTGCAGGCTGCCATCTTCAGGGTTCATGAACATGTACATGTATAAGTTCGTTATCGTTTTTTTAACTCGTATCGTTTTCTGGGCCGTTAATGCATTGGTAGTGCTAAGGGACAAGCCAAGCTAAAATGAAAGGCCCGGGGTTATTATACTGTCCCGTCACCGGATTTCCCAGCTGGCCATATTCCACTAATAGTCCATTACTATCCCATTACTACCCCATGATTATCCCACCATCATCAAATCGTATGTATGTGTATATATAATACACGTATATATTATATATTATTATATTATATTATCTCATCATTATGCCCCTATTATCCTACTACTATCCCACTATTATCAAACTATCCACCAATGATTATGCCCTTGTTATCCTACTACTATCGGACTATCATCAAATTTTCATTCCACTCTTTTCCCATTTTACTACCATTCTTATCACACTAAACTACCATTTTTGCCCCTTAAATCCCCCAAATTTCCAGACGAACCTCTGCCGAGGCGCTGGATGGCAACCGTCCTGGCTACTGCAGTACAACCTCGACACGGCGTTGTCGGAGACAATTTCTTGAGTACCCCAACTCCAACTTCACAGAATGTCGTGGGATGATGAATGTGTGTACAACACATGCCAGTCAATGATGTCACTTTCACAAGAACATGCAGAGTCTTGCTATCTACCATCATTATCCATCATTTTTCTATATTTTTCTACTGATTCTCAAAAAGATAGGGGGTCCCATTTCATCTATCAACGGATGGATAGCAGGATGCGGGAAATGCCAGACGGGAATCCCTGGGCTGAGAAGCTGGGCCGAGAAGCCATGGACCGTATCATACGTAGAAACTCACCTCCCAAACGATGAGTTGATATAAAAGGCTGAGTAGAATTGTATTACCTTATATATATATTATATGACTGAGAATGAGTATAAAATTGGTGAGAATGCTGAGAAAAAAAACATCATCGCTAATAGTATATAATCTCAGTAAACCATGGAGTCAGCCACTGTGCTGTAAAAAATCACCATAAGTGGGTGATCATAATCCCCCATCAATGGGAACGTCCCGGCATGTCCCGGCAACTTTTCTGCCAGGGCGCATGCGGAGGTTGCAGTAGTTTGTGGAGAAGTCAGCAATGGAGAAGACTTGGCTGGCACTGCAGCCGGAGATCTCGCATTGGTTTCCGACGTCTTTGAAGTCAAAGCGCAGCTTGTCGGTGTACCTTTTAGGACATTTGAGGACTGCGGCACTCATGAACCTGGAAAATGTCCTCTGTCCCCTTCTAAAATGTCCAAATCCCAGTGTCGGATATTCACTGCTTGCAGGTTGAAATTGTCGAAAGTATTAAATTTGATATTAAATGGTACTCAAAGAATCTCAAAGATACTTAAAGATTTTAGACAATTGCTGGTTGATTGAAATAACGCAGTTCAATAGCAAATCAATAGCAAATTTTCGAGGTAAGTAAGCCCCCTTTTGGCACTCAGCCAGCGGTTGTTGGTCCAGAGTTGGCATAGTAGATCGTCATGGAACGCCCGTGGTGGCGGCTTTCTTTGACTATGCTGGAAAGCGGAAGATCACCAGTTTGGACAGCTGAGACAGGATCTCTTCGATATTTTGATGGCAAAAAGCGCACAGCTCCCTTCACCATCTATTCCTCCGCTTCCAACCACCAGTTTTTTTTTTAAGACGCGGACCTACCAAAATCAAAATCGAAAGAGGGCCACATTAGAGGAGGAAATTGGTAGCGATAACAAAACTAACAAATTCATTCAGGCTTGTCTAAAAATAGGGTCCCCCCCAAAAAAAAAACACGGCAGTTCAAAGTTTAAAAGTCTCAGCTTTGCGGTGATATGGGGGGTTCCTAAGTCATGGGGGTACCCCCTAATCATCCAAGTCATGGATGACCATGACTCAGGATTGAAAACCTATGGTGACTTGGGGATCCCCACGACTTAAGAAACCCACATCGTGCGACTAGAGATAGATGATAGATAAGAATGAAAGATACTGGTAAGATATTAGATATAACATATTATATATATATATTATGATTATGTATATACCAGTACATATATATATAATGATATACTTATAATTTTATGATAATATATCTATATATATATATATATATATGTGCGTGTGTGTGTGTGTGTTTGTTTCTAGACATATAAACACACCCCACCCCATCCATCCACCCGTTGACATCGCCACGGAGGCACTTCTTATTCCCGGTGATTCGCTGAAAGTCCAAGGTGTCCTGTGCTCCATCAAGCATGGAGTAGGTGCCGTTGTTGTGAGGGTCGTGCCAAAGTCCTGGCTCAGTTGGTGTCCAGACATGGGATAGACCGGTTTTTACCCCAAATTCTATGGAATTTTCAGGGTGAATAGGTTTTGAACCGTGGGATTTGGGTGGACTTAGGCTGATTTTTGGGGAACTTTGGAGGGTGCTATCGGATAGGACTTGTGATAGAAAAGGCCAATAGAATTGTGGGATTCGAATCAACGTTAATATAAATGGATGGATACAACCCAAAAAAACGGCACAGATTCCTGGTGGTTTGGTGCTCAAAATTCTGACTCGCGGCTGTATTGAGTGGCTTGCTTCTAAACTCCAGCGTACCCAAAGTTTGTTCCCTGGCTCTTCCAAATTCTGCAGTGACCTCGCACCTTTTTTGTCTTTGCAGATCTGTTCTTTTCAGCCCAAAACTCCAAAAGAACATGACTCATGGGCTGCTCAATCCATCATCTCCCATCATTTGGACCCCTTGCCGCGTGAAAAACTGCGGTTCATGGGGGGGAGGGGTGCCCCTACTTGGTGGTTCACCCCACTTAGTAAAGTGAGTTATAAGCCCTGTTATATATAGAATATCTCCTATCATACATGGGAAATGTGGGTGATATATGGATGAGAAGCCACTTACCCATCCTTTTTCTGGGGGTCCTTTCCTACCAACGGTTCCCTCGGCGTCTTCCGATCCTGTTGACTGCCCATCCACACGCGCTTTCATCTCAGCCATGACTTGTGCGCAAGGCGCATTGGCTGTCACTGACACCTGCAGCAACTTTCGAGTTTGCGCGATCGAAAATGATGGATGTGACAAAAAACTGTATTATATATAATATTAATATATATATATATATATATATATTTGCACATACATATATATATATATGTTTATACATACAAAATTCTTCATATCTATCTGTCTATGATGCATCTATCTTATTATCGAAATCACCGCGCAACGCCTTGCAGCTGGCATGCACCGCGCTCGGCGAGCTGGGACAGTCCGCGGCCACCAGGGGCAATCCGGAGATCGCGAGGCGCAGGAAGCCCTTCATCCTGATGGAATTCCCCATTTAGCTGGTAATTTATAGGTGATATATCTGATATATCGAACTAGTTAACTACAAGTGGTTTATATGGGTTAATAATGATTAGCCTCTGGTAATTTGTTACATAACGAACTGGAAAGATCCACCATGCTATTAATGGGGAAATCCACTATTTCTATGGCCATTATTGACAACATCCCCTATCTGGTGGTGCAATAACTATCTTGAAAAATATGAGTTCGTCAATGGGAAGGATGACATCCCATATATGAAATGGAAAAAAACATGTGTGAAACCACCAATCAGGATATATTATCAGAGATATAATATATATATAATGATAGGACAATCATGGTAAAAATTGAAACACAAACTATCAAAAATGATGTTGGAAAATACCAACTATGAAGCATAATTGCTATATTGGAACCAGTTATAAGTAGATTAGTTGTATTGGAACCAATTAACAGTATATGTAGATCAACAGTTAATGTTCCAATATAAGTAATCTATAGAAATGTATACCGTATATGATAGATTCCCTATGTCAGAACATTGACTGCTAGATCTATATTATGTAGTTATTGGAATACTAATGTTGAATTAGTTGGATTACTGTATATTGGAAAATACAAACTATCTCAACTATCGTTAGAATACTAAATATCACAACTATTGTATGGAAAAACTATTGGAATACTACATATTAGAGTGGTCATCTGAAAAATAGCAATGTGCATATGGGGAATATTAACTATTTGTCAATCATATTTTTAGATATACATTATGTATTAGTTATATTGTAACACGAACTATTAGATCTATCCTACCTATATATATATATAGTGGAATACTAACTATAATTGTATGTGTATATATATATATACATACATACATGATGCAGTTAGTTGGGCTATCTATGCTGATCGATTGTATTTGCCGCCATTAAGTTGGAGATGTCCGCTGGCTATTGAACATAGCTATGGAAAATGGCGCATGTGCAGATGATTGGCATCATGATTTATCTATTGAAAATGGTGGATCTTTCCAGTTAGCTACGTTACATGACCAGAGGGTATCCATGATGTAATTAGTAAATACCTACAGTTCTATAATGGATTATAGTTATTAAATGACCCCCAGATGGTTGATGGGATGGTGGCAATGGCATTGGGCGAATCCCACATTACATATACCACATTACATATACTGTATATATATATATATACGTATATATATATATTATCTATTGGAGATGTCATGGAGATTTTATGGGGATATAGTTGGATTTGTTCCGGGATTCCGGAGAAGTGTAGATACATCGGGGTGCAGTTGTGGTGAACAAATCAAATGGAAACAATATGGGATAATACTGGGAAAATTAAAGGAAATACAATGGGAATATGGAATATATTGGAAATATCATGAAATATCTATATGTCTTTGAAGCGATTCAGGATTACTTTTTGAAGGTTTGCCATCAATCCATATCTATCCAGGACAGTTTTCTATCAACGACGATGTCAAGTCAAGCCGGGATGGGGTCCCCAGGATTCACATCATACTTGGAGGATCCCACTTAACTGGTTCGTTTCTACGTGCTGAATGCAAGTTCCCTAGCCTCAGAATTGAATGCATTGTCGTATATCTGTGTTTACATGTACGTAGAACAAGAATGAAATAGAAGTATGTGCATTCATATTCCTATTCAAGTATGTCTGTTCATTTGCATGTGTACACATGTAAAGTGTTTTTCGAAAAATAGAAGCGATCCATATCATGTGTGAATTTCTCTATATACACATAAAAATCATAAAATAAATGTAAGATAATGTAAGTATGTATATACATCGGAAGTATTTTTGGGGGGGTCTACCATTTTGCCGCGAATGATCCCGGCTTCGGACCAGACCGAGCTTCGGAACTGGACACAGGGCGCTGTATGATACGATGGATTTCCCGTGACATACCTTCAACATACCTTCAACATAACTATGTCAAACCCGTATCAAATGATCTTGTTTAAACATGATTAAACTGATTAAACCACCTGAAACCACATTAAACCGCCAACTTAATTTCCCAACATTCCCACCGATTTCAGGTGTTTCAACTCAGCAACTGGCTCCCGCGGCCTTCAAATGATCAAGCACCAACTGGCCAACAGCAAGTTGTTACGCGCGGCTTGCCGCAACCCATTGAACCAAAATGTTGAAAAGCACGGCAGACATGGGGTTTTTGCCAAGCAAAATGGAGATTGAGATGTCGGGATTCAACCAATCAAAGATGGCATGTTCAACCATCATCATCATCATCATCATCATATGGGTATGGGTCAAAATTAGGTACCCCAAAATTATGGATGGTTAATACTAAACTAGACATTCACATCTGTGGTCCCACATCGGTCTTCCATTTTGACCCACATCCATATACCATTTCACCCGATTCCAAAAAAAAATCTACGGGCCCGGTGGAGACCGTGGAGACCTCCAAGTCAGGTGAAGTTCCCACAGCAAATTTTCCAAACGGTTTCCCACGGAAAATCCTTTTGTAAAATGTGTAAATGATGTGTAAATGATGTTGAATGATGTTGAATGATGTTGAATGATGTTGAATGATGTTGAATGAACCTAAAGTTGAAGAAAATATCATCAAACATATTCTGTTGTTTACCAAACAAAGCATCAACATGCCATATACATGCACTTGTTTTTGTTCGGATAGAACTGTTTTGTGGGGCCGGCCGATCAAAAGATTCGGCCTTTGACAAAAATGCAGTTAACACTTAGCGCTGACAAATGGTGATAGCACGTGATAACCAGAACGCAAAAACGAAGGGACAAGCAACAGCATGGAGATCAATCACCAAGAAAATATGCATAGTGTGTCAACAAACAGGGCTGATCTCAGAGACCCTGCAAAAAAAAAATAATGCTCAGCTGGACGGTCTGTTTCCCCGTTTATGGCTAGAAGAACCTCACCTAATCCACCAAGTAGGGGTTTGCCAAAATAGTTCTCTAGCAACATTAGCCCCTTGGGGGGTTCCAAAAAAAATATGCCACCTCCCAACATCACAGGATCGTGCTTGACAAGGTACATTGATCACTATATACCCCTCCAAAATCATGGGCCCTGCCATTGATGTCAGGCTGAAATCCGAACCATGTTCAGATCTAGACCCAAAAATCTAGAAAAATCCTCCATTTTTACAACATTTTTTTAGTATTTGGAGGTTTCCTAAAATGGGGGGTACCCCCAAATCATCCAAGTCATCCAAGTCATTAGACTATTGAAACAACCATGGTTTGGGGGATCCATGCCTTAAATCCCCATTTGGTATGAATCATGTTAGTAACTTCAATTTACAAACACTAACATTAATCATACAATCCCATGAAAATACTGATTGATGGTTTTAATGGGTATTTAACATTATTTAAACACATTAATCATATAATTAAAATCATCATCAATTATATATATATATATATAAAAAACATATTCCCATATATTCCCCAACGTTCATCATATAATCCCAAATTTTACCCTCCGGTAAATTAACATATAGACCCTGGCAATCATCGGGGTTGGAAGACTGGTTTCCACTCAAAATGGCTTATTTTTCAGGGTCCAACTGTTAATTTACCAGAGGGTAAATCCCATTAGATCCCATTAAATCCTATTAAATCCCATTAAGTTCCAGTAAACCACCATTTTCCTATGGTTTTCCTATGGTTTTCCTATGGATTGATGTGTTTTTCCCCTTTAAAATGCCTGGCTGCCTGGATCTCGCGCCTATGAGTCCACCCACGAGGTCGTGCGGGATGGCAATCTCACGTGGAACGCCCGGGTTCGCCACGCCCTGGGGATCTGGGAATCAGCAACGAAAATGGGGACTTCGCCAAGAAAAACATGGAGATATCCCGGGTTCGCCACGCCCTGGGGATCTGGGAATCAGCAACGAAAATGGGGACTTCGCCAAGAAAAACATGGAGATATCATGGGATATTCATGGATATGATATATGATATATATGATATATATGATATATATGATATATATGATATATATGATATATATGATATATATGATATATATGATATATATATATATATATGATATATATGAAATATATATATATATGATATATATATGATATATATATATATATATATCATATATATCATATATATTATATATATGATATATATGATATATTATATATATATATATATCATATAAATGATATATATGATATATATATATATGATATATATGATATATATATATATATGATATATATGATATATATGATATATATGATATATATGATATATATGATATATATGATATATATGATATATATGATATATATGATATATATGATATATATGATATATATATATATATATATGATATATATGATATATATGATATATATATATATATATGATATATATGATATATATGATATATATGATATATATATGATATATATGATATATATGATATATATATATATATGATATATATATATGAAATATATATGATATATATGATATATATATATATATGATATATATATATGTGATATATATGATATATATATATATATTTGATATATATGATATATATGATATATATGATATATATGATATATATGATATATATTATATATATGATATATACATATATATATATATGATATATATATATATAACCTACTGCCCGAAGTTAACCCAAAAGATGGTAGATCTTTGGGGGCGGTACCATATATAATATACATATCGGGAGAAATTGTGTTTTGTCTGAACAATTCTTAGTGGAATTTCCCCATCTAAATGACCATCTGGGGGTATACCACAGTTTCACCCAAATTGAAGATATCGAACTGGAGGCGCCTGGATCAACGATTGGGATTTGATCATTTGACCAAGAAAAGTGGGATAATATCAAGAGCCATTTCTGATGCCCCAATTTCAATCCTGATTGAGGTTTGCTTGTTCAAGATCCCTGAAAGATCTTAGAAATATCTGGATGATGCTGCAGATTCCCAATGGAATGAATTGTGGATGTCTGGACACATGCTGATGCAAGGAAACATCAAGTCACTCAATTGAAATCGTCCAACTCAACATCTCAGCCACCTGAAATGGCCCTTTGCTCAAAACTGACCCTATGATATCCCTATGATAAAGGTCAAAATGTTGTAATATCAACCCTGGATAAATAAAGCCCTGGCAAATACCATTGAAGTATCGGATTATCACTGGGGAGTACCCGCCGAATTCATAAACCATGATGTATTCATCCAGGGTAATTGGATGATTGATACCTTTTTCAGATCATCCTTTATCCCCTCAGTAATCTTTATCATCCTTTAGCCCCTTTATTTTAATCCTTTCTTCCACGGCTTCCCGAAAAAACAGCAGGCATGACAGAACTGAGGCCCCAACTGGCCCACCGCCACCGCCTCGTGCCGGTGGGCCCTCAGAAAACATGGGGCAGTGATTTTTTCAACAACTCTTGGAGGGTTCATCAAGCTGGTGTCGATGTCTAATGTGATGCGAGATTTCTGATGGAAAAAAACACATTCAAGAACTGTAGCTTTGGACTCTGCTTTCGGTGTGGTGCTTCAACCTCAACTCATCTCCAGCAGCTCCAAACTGAGCCCCAAACACCAATGGGGCAGCCCTTGGCCGACAAGGCGTCCTGATGTGTGAGGGCACCGTTTGTCCAAGGAGTTTCAATGGGTTTGGTCTGAAAATGGGGATGGCCCCCCTGATTGGATATTGATGGTATCTTTTCATAAGGAAAATATTGGAAAATATGGGGAAATACGATTTTAGACTACTGAAGATGCAGGGGTACCCTGTTGTCGGACAAATTTTCACCATGAAACCTCAACAAAAAAAACTGGGTTGGCAAGGGTCGTTCTGTGATGTTCGATTTGAAACGGTCATCTTTGAGTTCCATGTGACATTTCTGCGAGTGTAGGTAGCCGCTCTTGGATCCGATTCTCCCCAAGAAACCACAAACAGGCGATCTTGGTTTTGAAGACATGGGGATCATGATGAAGTGATGCCACCTCGGGGTACTCGATGTTTTTCTGCCTGAGGGACCTCAAGATGATCACACGTTGATTTCGCTGGTCTAGCTTCGGCACATCCATTTTGGAGGTTTAATCTTGAGCGATCCCGACACCATGTAATAATGTAGAACATGGTGGTCTTTCTGCAATTGGCCATGGGTCAATTTAGGGCACAGCCAAAAATTGGCAGGGTTTTACTACCTGTCCCGCTTCATCCCTAACATTCGCTGGTGATATTCAGATTTATCTCCCCGGTTTTGTCGCTTTCATCAATCTTCATTCTTCGCTGCCTAATGGCTTACATTAGATTCATTACATCTCCCTACACCAAACCTGACCTGGAAAGCACAAAACAAAACCACCCCGAATCGGGGGATCCATGGCATCCATGGAGTCAATACGCCAGCTGCACCATGATCATCTGCTCAGTCTTCACCAGATCTCCAATGATCGTCACCTCAGAGGTTCCAGTTTCGGAAATGGGTGGCGCTTGCGCGCACTGGGAGAGTATCGGGTGAGTGGTGAAGGGTCATGTAATTTTATGGTTGTGGCTAAGAAAAGGGGCACTTGGACCCACAATCTATTTGCTCTTGAGCCCTGGCTGTCATCAACTGAAGATTGAATCATTACATGATCTCATGAGTTCTCAGGGTAAACTAGCATCTGCTTGAGTCTTTTTATGGCAAACTGGTGGTTTTGCCTCGTGGTTCACCACTAGAGATTACCAAAATCCCTGGTTTGATGATGGGACAGTTTTCAAGTGGATTCTAAAATTAAACCAGCAAAAACTGCAATGGAGCACAGAAACGTGTGATCCAGACTCCAGCAAACAATCTATAACAAATAAACACCAGCCGCAGCAGCAGCAAATCGAGCAACAAATCGAGCAACAAATCGAGCAACAAACGTGCGTGTTGAACAAATACCACTTGAATTTGAACGAAAAAAATTAGAACTTTAGCGAGAGCAAAAAAATGAACCTTCCAAACATGGAGACACATCGAATCTTCTTTAGGAACGGTCAAGCCATGAAAGTCCTGCCACACCCTGTTCCAGGATGGTTTGTTGGGACAAGTTTCCATGTTTGGATACCACTGTTTTGGCGAAATCATTGTCAGTTCATTGTAATGAAAAAAATAATAATGACAAATGAGTATATAAATCAGCGCATGTCCCAAATTCGTTCGCAAACCCTCATACTTGATGGAAAACTAATCGAATCGGTTCTGGTCATATCCAAAATTTGTTGGCTAAAACCCACGTTGTTCAATCCCAAAATCCAATACGTTGCTCACTAAAACCATCAGTTTTGATGGCAAAATGAGAAACAGTCCTAATGTGCTATGTATCTATATAATATATATATATATACACATATCGTGTTAAAACATGATAAACACCAGGTTATTTCTCCCGTTTCAACAACTACTGTTCTAGATTGGCATCCGCACCGTGCCAACGGGTTCCGAGGGTTGATGATCAATCTTCACCTCGACGTGGACGGATGAAAATTAGAATGTTCCGTTGTTGATATATATAATTTGATGAAAAAAACAGGTACAAAACTGTTAATTTACTAATATGTGTATACATCATCTTCACAATGATGCATATGCGTACATCATTCCTGGAAATTGGGGCTCGGGGTGCCCAACTTCTGCTTCATAGCATGATTGTATATATGATCCTACTATGTATGTATATACGTATATATCTATATATATTACTAGTATCCGTTATATTCTGTCTATATACTATTTTCTTATTACCCAAGTTTGGGGACATTAGTGTTGCATTCAAATGCATTTCACACTTTGGGGGGATGATTACCCGTGCACACGTGTCCAATTTGTTTGTAAAATACCCAATATATCCTCAAACATATTCATTTCTTGGATGCGAGTCGGGACCTCTGACCCATCATTTCCTGCTGAAAGACATCCTTGGTTCATGTTTTAGGATGTTTTAGGGAGGGTCCCAACCTTTGACCTTTTACCAATACCCAGCATGGCCACTCCCAGCTCTGAATTGGATTGGTGAAAACCCATGAGGAGATAAATCCACCAGAAATCCTAGATAGTCTAGTGGTTTCATAGCTGTGCAGCTGAGGTTGACTCTAACAACGAGGTTTTTTTTTCACTTCACCACAACCAAAGGTGGTTGGATTTTTTCTAGAGTTGGGATATATCCCCTCTGATTTTTGGACATGGATGTGTCTGGAAAAAGACAAACAAACAAACCCATAATAACATTGATGGTAAACATCATTATTAACCATCACTAGGGAAACCATTAGGGAAATATATATATATATATATGATGGTTAACCATTTCATAGGGAAACATCATTAGAGAAACTGATGATATTTCCCATGGGATAAATTTGGGTCTATTTTCAGACCCACATGGGTGATACAATAAACCACATAACCCTCCAATTGGAAGGTCCGGATCTCCGGCCTCTGATCCGCTGTTTCGCCGGATCTCCTGAGACATTGCAAGACCCCTAAGGATAGAGAATGAAAATGGAGAAGTGCAGCCATTTTATGAGCTCCAAAATGGTATTGAATGCTTCCAGTCCTGATTTTTCATGAAAGTCAAGTGATGTGTAATTATACAATTTCCTTGGCTGAAAATAAACCATGCTTGAAACCAGCGGCGAGTACAGTTTTTGATCCATCCAATTTGGGGTTGCGTAATTTTGACCCATATTAAAACTAAACGACGGATGGCCCGAGAGCGTAGAAGAGCATGTTACTCTCTTGTAAGTAGTATCAATGACATTTTAGGAGAAAGTTTCATTGAAGATGATGCAGATGATCAGCAGAAAGGAGATAGAAATGCTATGTCAGATTTAAAGCAAAAGTAGAAAAAGAGGCTTTTACACAAAGAAACTTTTACACACAGACGCTTTTACACACAGACGGTTTTACACACAAACGCTTTTACACACAGACGCGTTTACACACAGAAGCTTTTACACACAAACGCTTTTACACACAGACGCGTTTACACACAGAAGCTTTTACACACAAACGCTTTTACACACAGAAGCGTTTACACACTGACACTTTTACACAAAGAAGCTTTTACACACAGACGCTTTTACACACAGACGCTTTTACACACAGAAGCGTTTTTTACACACAGACGCGTTTACACACAGAAGCTTTTACACACAGACACTTTCACACACAGAAACTTTTACAGACAGACGCGTTTACACACAGACGCTTTTAGACAAAAAAACCTTTTACACACAGAAGCTTTTACACACAGGACTTTTACACACAGACGCTTTTACAGACAGACGCGTTTACACACAGACGCTTTTACACAAAGAAGCGTTTGCACACAGACGCTTTTACACACAGACGCTTTTACACACAGAAGCTTTTACACAAAGACGCGTTTACACACAGACGCTTTTACACACAGACGCTTTTACACACAGACGCGTTTACACACAGAAGCGTTTACACACAAACGCTTTTACACAAAGACGCTTTTACACACTTGGAGGAAAGAATTTGCAGGGCACTGGGTGGAGCGGGGCTTGGGGGGGGTTCCAACCTAGCTACATTGAACAGGTATTTCTGTTGAATAGCCTTGCAAACGTTCACTGAATCTTCTACCGGAACACATTTCAAGACCCCATGTCGGTTGGTTAACCACAAACTCTGCTATTGCAATGTAAGTTTGTTTTATGACAAGCAATGGCCAATACAGGACAGACCCATGCAATTGAGCAGTAGCAAATCCTTAGCCGTCCCTTGGGCACTTCTTGCCCTTGGGGGGCTACTTCAACAGCATGTACCTGTGAAAATCAACATGTATGAAACCGCATGTACAACCTGATCTCAGTGGCCACCTGTTTCTTTCGCAATGTTGCCTTGAATTCCTGCGACGAGAACCATGCCAGTAGCATGCGAAACGCCCTTTGCCATATTTCACAGTCGACCCCGCGCTGGGCACGCCGCGGAGAAGGCTAACGCAGGCAACACCTAGAGCATTAGCGGCAGTTGCCTTCGTCAAGATAGCAATTCACCACGGGCGTTCGAATCCTTGCCTTCATGGGGAAAGCTCTCAACTTGGGGAAGCTTGCCGTCAAGGCACGCCCGATCCACTGGGAGCAGCAAGCTGCAGCAATGCCCTCTCATTCAACCCTCATGCTCAGTCCTGTAGCTGTTTCAAGCACGGCTTGCAGAACACTACCAATTCCATTTTCATTTGCTAAGCCTGCTAAGCGGGAAATTAAAACAGGCCAGCCCTAGAAAGGCAAAGGCCGCAGCAAAGAGCAAACAGGAGCAGCGGCTTGGGTGCCAAAGCTTTGCACAACGCTGGTTGAAAAAGAGCATTGCTACGATGGACCTTGAACTTTGAATGTCTCAAACGGGAACAGAACAGGGACCAGAGTCTGTTTCTGCATTGCTTCCATATATGCCTGGCAGACGCGTTGATGCAAGAAGCAGAACCGGATGGAATGAAGGAAAACCCCGTGACCTCAATCCTTTTTGGCTTGCATTAGTGCCGATGTAGTAGAAGTAGTATTCAAGATTGCTTCATGCCGCCATCCAGTCTTTTGGGGTTTTCAAGCAAGTCCTTGCTGCGGGCCCTTCAGCCGAGACTTGGGAAGCATCTAGGCCCTTTCCAGAAACGAGAAAAACACATTTTTTTTGCTGTTGTTTTTAACCGTTTTTGCGTGTAATTTTTCATCGGGGCTTTGGGTGGAATGGTTTCATCGGGGCTTTGGGTGGAAATGGTTCGTTCGGGGCTTTGGGAGGAAGATTTGAATCTTGTACGAGTAAGGAGCTTGAACGGGGCATTCGGAGGAAGGCCGCCGCTAGCCCTTTGAGCGGGGCAGTGGGTGGAGCCAAGCCATCGGGGCTGTGCGAGGTGATTTCGTACGTTTTCAAAAATGAAATTTTGCACTGAAAATTGGCGCGCAATGGCCGGAATTTATTTCATCCCCATCTTGGTGCAGTTGCGACTGTGAAGGAATATTTAAAAGAGTACATGCCTCTTACCAGATATACATACATACATTTTCAAAATGGCAGGGTAGGCGTCCGTCTGCTGCCGACATAGCAGGAGGCTCCGTAGAAACCTATAGGGCGATGTGTGGGCGCGGAAGCGGAAAGCTAGCAACAGTCAGCAGCTTTGCTGTTCCTTAATTATCCTCCATCTCATGGCCGGAATACATCTCTCCACGCTAAAGCTGATCTGCGCCTTGAATTTCGAGTATCCGGGTGTCATTGTTGAATCGAAGCGCGCTCCTCGTCACCCTGGCGCCGTTAGAAGGGAATGAAGACTTTGACGCCCTGAGCTCAGCAACAAACATACTGTATGTCGCCGCGGTTGCTGGTCTTTCTGCCAGAAAGAGAAGAAAGCTTCCACCCGACACTGGGAAAGGAGGAAGGCTTCAGCCGGCGCCGGGAGGAGAGCCGGCGCCGGGAGGGAGACCCGGCGCCGGGAGCGAGACCCGGCGCCGGGAAAAAGAAAATCCTCCCAACCCGGCACCGGGAAGGAGGAATCCTTTCACCGGGAGAAGAAGAATCTTTCAAAAGAAGAAATCGTCACATGCTGATGGCAAGAAATAAAGCCTTTCTCCCAGCACCTAGAAAGATCAAACTTAAAAACCTTTTCAGGGCCTCACACACGGACAACCACATAATCAATGAACATAGTATACATTTATATACTGCTGAGCTTGCCGCGCTGTCTTCTGTGTCCTTCTGTCGGGGGCAATGCCTAAAACTAGCTGGTTCATAGCCGACTCGAAGACACCTGCGGACGACGATGGCCTAATGACCCCCAAACGTTGTGTCCACCATCATTTACCTTGCACCGTCCGAGGCCTCTTCTCATTCTACACATTCCAAAAAAGTTGAAACTAAGCAGAAAAGTGAGCCTAAGGGAAGCAAGATTTGTTTTTCGCGCCCTAATTATAAATGGGCATCTGCCATGACCACGGGACAAGTACTTTCGCACATAACGGCTATTTCTTGTTTTGTATCAGTGCTCGGGTGGAAAAAGTGTGTTTCACCACCCATAGCCCTGCTACGCTGGAAGCCCTGCTGATTTGGTTCTCTGACACACAGACGCTTTTACAAACAGACGCTTTTACACACAGACGCTTTTACACACAGACGCTTTTACACACAGACGCTTTTACGCACAGACGCTTTTCCACACAGACGCGTTTACACACAGACGCTTTTACACACAGACGCGTTTACACACAGAAGCTTTTACACACAGACGCTTTTACACACAGACGCTTTTACACACAGACGCTTTTACACAAAGAAGCGTTTACACACAGACGCTTTTACACACAGACGCTTTTACACACAGACCCTTTTACGCACAGAAGCTTTGCAATTTTACCTCAGTTTTTAGCGATCGAACCTCATTTCGTGCGAAGGGGTTGCCGCGGACACTTCAGAATCGCAATTTTACCTCAGTTTTTAGCGATCGAACCTCATTTCGTGCGAAGGGGTTGCCGCGGACACTTCAGAATCGCAATTTTACCTCAGTTTTTGGCGATCGAACCTCATTTCGTGCCAAAAGGTTGCCGCGGAGGTTGTAAAATCGCAATTTTACTTCAGTTTTTGGCGATCGAACCTCGTTTCGTGCGAAAGGGTTGCGTTTCGTGCCGTCTCGTTGGCACTGCCCCGCGTCTTCAAGAGAGAAATAGAAAAGAAGGAGAGAGCAAGAGGGCAAGAGAGCAAGAGGGCAAGAGAGCAAGAGGGGCAAGAGAGAATGTGAAGATGTGAAGATGTGAAGATGTGAAGATGAGAAGATGTGAAGATGAGAAGATGTGAAGATGAGCAGATGTGAAGATGTGAGGATGTGAGGATGAGAAGATGTGAAGATTTGAAGATGTGAAGATGTGAGGATGTGAAGATGTGAAGATGTGAGGATGTGAAGATGTGAAGATGAGAAGATGTGAAGATGTGAAAATGTTTGACAGACCCCCACTAGTAGAAGAACCCTTCGCTCAGACGCTCTCGGGACAAAAAAAAACATACAGGTACGGATACAACTTCACCATTGCTGGCTGGTTTTAATCCCCATGTTAGCAGTCTTGAATCCCCATTTTTGCCGGGTGAAGCTGGTTGAAATCCTTCTTGTTGATGCTAAAGCTTCTTTTTTTACTAGTTGGAATCCCAACTTTTGAATGCCAAATCTAAAGTTTGCCCTGTCAATCCATCTGTTTTTGTTGGTGTAATCGCCATGTTTGTTGGCTGAACTCCTCCTGCACCCCCCTTTTTTCCAGCGCAGTAAACCAACTAATAAACTATCCCCCAATCTTACTCGACTAGATTTATTATATGAATAAACTACCGGCATGTGGGATGATTAATTCGATGGCCCCTTACCACGCTTGGTGACCTTTTCTCTTGATCTCTTCCAAGGTTAAACCCCAATGATTAAAACTCGAAATGGCTGTGGTTTCTTCAAACAAACTGCAAATATGTCGTATTACAAAATCGTCCCATGAACTAAATATCAAATATCCGTAAGTATATTAAATATATATATATTTAATTATATATATATATATACACCGTGTGTATTTATATATATATATATAATTATATACATATACATATACAGTATATACTCTCTCTCTCTCTATATATATATAATATATATATACACCGACCTGGTCAATTTCCAGTATATTCCCCTGGGATATCACTCCCCACCAAAATTCCCAGAAGAATCTCCTGGATGGTTTCACCACCTCTACCAATCAGAGCACGGATCTGCACCTGGGCGATGTGTGGTTTCTCTACGAGAAAAACCGGGCAGCGAATAGGTAGCGAATTGGAGAATAGTTGGGAAAATTCACCTGGAATTTGGAAAAGTTCCAGATTCCTGGGAAATTCACCTACAAATTGGAGTTCAACAAGAATAGTTTGGCGATTTTGCACAGAACAGGTTGGGAAATTAGGAAACAAATGGGATTTAACTAACAAATTTTGGGATTTGATCAATCAAATATCCAGAATGACAATTTGACAAACCAAAAATTGTAGATATCTGGATAACTTGTCGTGATATGCAGACCTGATCGAAGGCTATCACAGTTCCCCCTATTCACTGTCATTCAAGGGGCCTGGCATGGACTCCGATGGAAATTCCTGTGGAGCATCACCATTTTTTAGAGATGAATCAGTGTACATCATCGAAAAATCCCCTGAAATCCCCCTAAATCCCCCTAAAATCCCTTGAAATCCCCAAGATCTTCCCGTGGCTCCGCTGTTTCGCCCACTGAGACCCAACCGCTTCCATCTTCAACACTTTGAAGCGGTCCGCCGCCACGCCGGGTGGGGCCTGGCCCATGGGAGTTTCAATAGCAATTGTCATCCATGACGACTGGATGATGGATGATACCCCCATGACTTGGGAGAGCTTCAAATCTGCGTTGGTCACTTCGGATCATCCAATGTTTGGATGAAGCATATGCGAAATGATGACTTTATATTGACTTAAACCATCTTGAAACCCCAACCAGATCAGGATGCTGATGAATATGCTGAAACAATGCATTTTGTACCCAAACAACCGATGGATGTATGGTATATAGATGCATATACTACTCCCTTCACCTATCATTACATAGCCCCCAGAAATACTAGTTTAGCACTGGATTTCTTCATAATTTGGGGGTCCTTATTCCAGGTATCGAATATTAAGCACAGACCCCGTGGTTGCCCGGGCTGCAACATTGAGGATTCCCTGTCGTCGAACATGAGAAGAGAAATTGCAGAGAATACTGCGTATACGCAGTGTTTTCTGCTTTCGGATTCAGAGTTTTCAGTGTTTTGGGGTTTAGGGCTTTAGGGTTTTAGAATTTAGGGTTCGTCGTCTGGTAAATACCAAAACACTGGCCCTGCGCAGGTTTTTGAGCATTTGAATTCCATTCTAACCGTACGGGCCATAGGGTCTTGCCGTAATATTGGGGGGGCCGGGACCCCTGGGATCACTGAAACTGGACACTGGCAAGGACATCTTTCTGTTCGAATGGAGGAACTAGCTACAGTATGCTACCAGTAATTACAGTAGTACTACCCCAACTCTCTGAAAAGATGAGACCCCATGATCGGTAGCGCAGTTTCGCTCCCACATCCGCAGCAGCATTGCCTCTCTTTTCTCCGACACAAAGAAACAACACAGAAAGACTCGCACAACTGCGACCAGTTGGGTGAGCCGCCCGTCCTAAAAGCATCCTCATCATTTGGAGATCGCATTTGACGTGTTGGGATAGAAAGCATAGCAGCTATATCCGGTAGCTATCCCCATCCTAAAGTACGTAGCAATAGAATATGCAATTGGACCATCGCAACGAGGAAAAGAATCGAACACCTTAAGCCATCTATAAATTGAAGGATGTTCTATGAAAGTGGGATGTCCATGAACGAAATCACTAAGTCTATCTATTGAAATTAGAGGGTATCTCAGGGATGTCTATGAATTTATACCCCTGGATGCACAGTCTCGCGGAAGACGTTGTCAAATCGCCATTTGGTCGTGGGTCAGACATTGTGAAATAATGTTCACTTGGATGAATAAACCCTGGTTCATTTTGTGATTCCCCTGGGGTTGACATTTTTCTTGATATGAGATCATCCCAATTGATAGATTGATATAGGTTGATTGCACACTTTTTGATGTTGTGGGGATATCTATGGTCCAGGTCTGTGTCTATTGTCTGTCGAAAGTGGCTTCCGGCATGTTCCTGGTTTACAGTACCCTCTGGTAATTTAACATAGCTATTGAAAATCGCCATTTATAGTGGATTTTCCCATTGAAAATGGTGATTTTCCATAGTTATGTCAGTTTACCAGAGGGTAAACCATCAGTTGATTACCAGCAAATGAATGCACATGAAACCCAACCAAAACTGGGTCCAGGATGGTCCAGGTTCAACCCCAAATCTACCCTCTGGTAAACTAACATAGCTATTGAAAATCACCATTTTTTATGGGGAAATCCACTATAACTGGCCATTTTCAATAGCTATGTTAAATTACCAGAGGGTAGGATCATTGAAATCTTCAGCTTCTATTCATTTTGAATATGACCGAAAACGGCTCCAAAGGTGTCGCGGCCCTGAAACGCTGCCGAAAAACTCTACCAGGTTCTTTGCCTGAAAACCCATCGCGCTATTGGCGAAGGTTGCGGTCCCGGCCACGTCACGGGTCCTGCGCATCCAGTGGCAGTCAACATGGTTTCTCCACAGATCGATTGAAGCCTCCGTCAAAAATAGATTTTAATATGTATATATATATAAATTATATTATATTATATTATATTATATCATATTATATCATATCATAGTACATATATTATATTACAATATCCACTGACAACAACTATATAAACCATCATCAATCCCCAATGGTCCATTCCTCGGTCCAGCTTCAGGAGAGCACCCCACACGGCATGGGACACGCCGTTCCGCCGCTGCCTGGGTTCTGTCGGGCCTATGGTGGATCCCCAAGACACCATGGTTATCTCATGGGGATATAGTGGGGATATAGTGGGGATATAATGGGATGAAAGTCATGGGGATATAAGAAATGGGATATCCCATTATATGCCGATAACTATCTATGGTAAAGATACCACCTATCTATGCTGATGACTGAAGGATGGACATGGCATTGTTTTGCCACATTGTTCCATCCTGATACCCTCTGGTAAACCAACATAGCTATTGAAAATGGCCATAGAAATAGTGGATCTACCCATTAAAATTACTTTACTTCGTGTGATCCCCACCATGACATTTATACATGTTCTTACTGGCACATCGTCTGGCATTCTATCTGACATATCTTCTGACATTCTATTTGGCATTCTATCTGGCATATCTTCTGGCATATCTTCTGGCATTCTATCTGACATATCTTCTGACATTCTATTTGGCATTCTATCTGGCATATCTTCTGGCATTCTATCTGACATATCTTCTGACATTCTATTTGGCATTCTATCTGGCATATCTTCTGGCATTCTATCTGACATATCTTCTGACATTCTATTTGGCATTCTATCTGGCACATCTTCTGGCATTCTATCTGACATATCTTCTGACATTCTATTTGGCATTCTATCTGACATATCTTCTGGCATTCTATCTGACATATCTTCTGACATTCTATTTGGCATTCTATCTGGCATATCTTCTGGCATATTTTCTGGCATTCTACCTGGCAAATCTTCTGGCACTCTATCTGACATTTTATCTGGCATACATGAGGTCCGGCAAATCTTCTGGCACTCTATCGAGGTCCGGCAGGGAACACTGGGCGTGGATGGTCGTGGTTGAGGTCCGGCAGGGAACACTGGGCGTGGATGGTCGTGGTTGAGGTCCGGCACGGAACACTGGGCGGGGATGGTCGTGGTTGAGGTCCGGCAGGGAACACTGAGCGTGGATGGTCGTGGTTGAGGTCCGGCAGGGCACACTGGGCGTGGATGGTCGTGGTTGAGGTCCGACAGAGAACACTGTGGATCGCGGGTCGCAGTTGGACGAGGAGGACGACGAGGAGGACGACGAGGAGGAGGAGAGGAGATGAGGAGAGGAGAGGAGAGGAGGAGCAGGCAACTGACATAAAATCTAACAACCCTCACCTGGCAGGTGGGGAAATAGTGATTTTCCATGGCTATGTGGCTGTTTACCAGAGGGTAAGTCATGGTCATCCATGACGACTGGATGATTTGTAGGAAACCTTCATTTGATGAACATATAGATGTAAAAAAAATGAGATATGTAGAAAAACAATTGACGCTAACAACCATTGGTACCATATTCATGCCAATATAAGCTAGATATACATGATATACTGTATTTATATGTATTTATAGCAACCCCCAGTCATAGATGCCGAACACTTGGAAACCTGGGAAAGTATGGAGGAAAAATCATCGAATCTCCTCTGTGATCTGGTCCCATCTGGGGATGGGTCAAGTTACCGATGACATCCTATGACATTAGGATATGACTAGGAGAATACCCTCTGGTAAACATACAAAAAGCATCAAAAAGCTATTGAAAATGGCCATTTATAGTGGATTCTCCCATTAAAAATTGTGATTTTCCATAGCTATGTTAAATTACCAGAGGGTAAACATCCATTCACCAGCTTTGACTGTTGTGGTACCATCCGGGTTTTCACTCGGGTTTTGACTCATGGCCGCTATAGCCATCCATGGCCATCTTGGTCCAGCGGCCATGCATCACTTTTTGGAAATCCTCGATGCTGGACTGTGGAGTCAGCCTCGGCCACTGGACCATCGCAACGTGGTCCCGTACATTCAGTCGACCTGTATGTGCATTGTTGCCAAACATAGTTATGATGTACACATTTATCACAAATATATACAAATATTAATATTACATACATAGAAAATCATGTGATATCATGTGTATATTATGTCTGTAACTACTACATTTCTGCCCAAACATCTCCAAACGCCTCAAAGATCCTAGCGCTGAGACCAAGAGACCCTGGGTACCAGTCTGGATTCGCGTAGATACCGTCCGACCGGGCCCAACTGATCTCCTGCCGCGCCGAGTTTGAGTTGGCAGCTCCATTGACTGGTGGATCTCAGATATGATGAATGTGTAAAACAATGCCATAAACCATCCCCCAGTCATCAGCATAAATAGGTGGTATGTTTACCATTCCCAGTCATGGCTGGTTTATAACTGGATGTTCAGTTTCCCATTTTATGTGGGTTGTACTCCAATAATTCCCAACATGCCCATATGGGGGGGGTTCTTAAAATGGGGGATCACTAAGTCACCATGGTTGTTTCAATACTTAAATGACCTAATGACTTGGATGATTGTTAGGAAACCTCCATATGTGATTCAGATATGTTATAATTAACATCCTATGTTTTAAGATACGACGACGGTAAGACAGCAACGCCTCTGAACTCCAACCCATCTGGAAGCCATCTGGAAGCCGTCTTTATGGCAACATTCTCTGCAGTTGTTGAAAAAATAGGGACAAATAAATCAACAAAAAATCCACATCCACATTCACTTAGAATTCACCGCTTTTCCCCTTTTGAAGTTGCCATAACATAGGGGTATATATGCATATCCCATTTTCAGACAAACCCGGATTCCACCCTCCTCGTAGCACTTGTCGCCCGGCTGGGCTGTGCCACAAGGCGGCTCCTGGATGGAATGAACATGGGAAATGATAATACAAAAAAACAACGTGTTTCTGGTTCGCCGCATTTGATTTCAATGTCATTCATTGTCGGATATTGGGGGCTACGATTTTGCAGCCGTACCCAAGAATGTCCCAAGTTTCTGTGGTTTCAACTCTATAAGTCTGCAGGTCTGCAGGTATGTCGGTATGTAGGTAGGAATGAATGCATGCATGCATGTGTGTGTGTGGGTGTGTGTGTGTAGGTGTGTGTGTGTGCGTGTGTGACTGTGTATGTATGTACCTTGTAAATTAGTAAGTAAGAAAGCAAGTATGTATGGTATGCTTAGCATATTATTAATTATATAATATATAATATATAATATATAATATATAATATAATATATAATATGTAATATATAATATATAATATGTAATATATAATATATATTATATACTATATAATATAATGTATTTAATATAATATATAATATATAATATATAATATATAATACATAATATATAATATATAATACATAATATATAATATATAATATATAATATATAATATAATATATATAATATATAATATATAATATATAATATATAATATATAATATATAATATAATATATATATAATATTATATAATATATATATGTGTGTGTACTATCCAAAAACCCGCCTACAGCCAGACAGCTTCCATGAGGGCCCCTACATGTTCAGACAAACCTGTGAGAATTGCTAGAATTCAATCACAGTTCAAGGTTTCAAATTGTGCCCCGAAACTGGCACAAAATTGCAAAAGTGCTACTTCGATAGACCATAAATCATCCCAGTAACGAACCGTTTTGGGGAATCATTTTAAGTCCCAAGTAGCTTACAGAACGGTATACCCAACAAGAAACCTCAATAGGGGATGGTTTAATTGTCAGAATCTCATCATTTACCATATCTTTCCATAATCAACCCATAATTATCTTATATAACTGTTTTCCATGTACCCTCTGGTTATTCAACATAGCTAATTATGGAAAATTGCCCATTTATAGATTATGTATGATGATTTGCCTATTAAGAATGGGGATTGTCCATAGATATATCAAAAAAACAGATGGTAAATATCCATTTAATTTATAACATTATAGACTATACATAATTTATAATAGGCAAATACCCTATAGCTTCTTAATAGGCAAATCCCTATAGCTTCTATTAGAACATGATAGAACCAATTTTTCAGAAGCCCTCAGCGCCGCTCCTTGATCTTCTTGGGCGTCTGTGGGCCATTGTCCTTAAACCTCGACACAAGGCCCGCAAGGCCGGGAGCCTCAAAAAACAACCGTAGTACCTGGGGAAACCATGGGGAAACCATGGGGTTTTCCACATCTATGTTAGTTTACCGTAGGGTATATTCAAATGGATACTTTGTAGATCAAAAAAACAATAGTATATCAAAGTATTGTTAATCTGAACGTTGATCAG
The DNA here is from genome assembly GCA_947184155.2 of Cladocopium goreaui. Taxonomy (NCBI): domain Eukaryota; class Dinophyceae; order Suessiales; family Symbiodiniaceae; genus Cladocopium; species Cladocopium goreaui. The sequence continues at coordinate 1,016,977 of CAMXCT020005890.1, forward strand.
ATTATATTACAATAATTAACGTTGATCATATTTTCGTGTAAACAATCCTATGTTTTATGCCCAAATGTTCATTGCCATCCCAAAAATCCCAAAAAACATGTTGTTTACATCTGTCCCATCTATCCCTCGCGGCTGGGTGTTTTCCTGTGGCTTTTGCTTGGAGATTTGTGTAACCTCCCCTGAAAGATGTGAAAGTTAGTTAATTAATTGCGATCATCATCTTATTGTAATGGTATATGATGATATTTATGCCATGATTTCATTGGTATTTGATGGTAGTATTTATGACATAATTGGTTGGGTTCCAACTGATGTCAGGACTTGAAACTGCCAGCCGAAACTGGGAAACTGGTGTTGTGAGTCTTCTAAACACGAGCTGTTCCCCCCCCGTTTCCGAATCAGCGCATCCTCCAGGGGCCATCTTGTAAAAAGCGAAGAAGTCAAAATCGCAGGGGGGTTCGTCGATCCCTTCCTAGTGCGACTCGTTGCGGTTCCGTATCAAACATGGCCGGGACTGCCAAAAAATTGGAGGTGACTGGAAAATCAGAGGGTCCCAACTTGAAATTGGAAAATCCGGTGATTTGAAATGTTGAAATGTGGAAATGTCCATTGCTATCTTTGATTGAGGGTAGTGGGCAGGTTGCTCCAAGAGGTCAACTGCTTTCCCATATCATGAAAAGATCACCAGCTTGTCACACATTCACATGGAAACGCGCTATGTTGCACCTGCAAAAAGCATCAAAAAGCTTGAAAAAACAGAAATTTTGAACTTCAAGACATACACTTCAAGACTCCTGGGAGTAGCATCTCAAAACATTTTTTCCGGGCGTTTTCAAGGAAAATGATGAACCATTGGATTATAGTGCACTATATATACTGTTGGATTCGATGTTTTGGATTTTTGGTGTGTTCCCTCCATTTTTGCCAGACGAATCTACGGATCCCACCCAGACTCTCCATCTCTGCCAAGCAGCGTAGGAGCCGGGATAATGTTTCCTGGGACCAGTTTTGATGATCCACAGACTACGTGTTTTTGGCAAAAGAAAATAACGTGTGGAAAATTGTAGAAAAGATGACACATCTCTATATGATTCTAGAAATTCTATATGATTCTTTCGATGACTGCTGTTTTTTCCGGTGGAAAATCCCCCAGTTCCAGAATTGTTGTTCATCTTCGCTACGTAAGTAATCTATTTTCAACGGTCCAATTTCCCCAATGATTTCGATGGTTTTTCCAGCTAGAAACCTCCATTCATAGATGATCTTCCATAGTTTTTCCATAATCTCCCATAGTTTTTCCCATGCTTTTCCCAATAAAAGCTGTTTTTTCCCATGCTTTTCCCAATAAAACCATATAAAACCTTGGGATTTTCCCATCGCAGAACTCAAAACCTCCATCCATGGCACTCGAAGAGGGCCTTGGCGGCGCTCACGCGCTTCTTGGCCAGCGTTGGGTCATCCAACTTGTCCCAAAAGGTCATACCAGTGCCATGATCCGTGATCCTCCGACACAAAAAACGTTGGATCACGTTTGGTTTATAAGGCCTGGTCATAACTATGGGGCATGGGAAAAATAAGCTGGTTGGTTTATAGGTGATATATCTGATATATCGAACTAGTCAACCAAAAAGTGGTTTATATGGGTTAATAATGATTACCCTCTGGTAAACGTTGACATAACGAACTGGAAAGATCTACAAAAAACTATGGAAAATCAATGAAAATCACAATTTTTAATGGGAAAACTCACTATTTCAATGGCCATTTTCAATAGCAAACTGTTAAATTACCAGAGGGTAAACATCATCTATCAACATCCCAAATGATCCAAATGTCTTGGAGAAAGCTAATGGAACTTGACATGCTACCCATGATACTGTATAATTTCATGGTTGTTCAATGCTTTTGCTGGCGCCAGTCGCCCATGTCGCCCCGCCTGTCGTACTCTCGCTTTCCGGATTTGATCCAGGCATGGTAGTCTCCCTGGAGCCAAGGTGAGATTTTTTTGTGGCTCAGTTTGCCCTGCTAGTGCTACCCTGCTGCGCACCCCAAAAATAGCTATGGATGTCCACCTGCCCAGATCTGCCCCAAAGATGCTGTAAGAAGCTTCTGGTGTGTTTGAACTGAGGCTATTCCCCAAATCAGACCGCCGAGGCGCCGAAATGCCCTCCAGCTCATCTAAAGAAATTTCACCCGCATCCTCCTGAGCTTAGAGACGCTAAGAGGGGGGATCTTGGCCTTTGGGGCGATGACTTTTAGAAGTTAGCAATCCTATGAAATATTTATTCAGAAAATAACAAACTCTAGATCTGTTTGGAAAGTACTAAGTACAGGAACATCTGGAGCATGCTCGTAAACGAACTGTGTTTGGAATTCACCTTAAAATTCCATTGCGATCACAATCCGACAGTTCCAAGACCATCGAATTCTCACAATGAATGATTAATGAATGTTCAACAGATTGGTTTCAGAATAATCCCATGCCCCCAATATGAAATGGCAGTGTGTCAAAACCTTGTACCCCTGTAGTTCACATCAAAATAGCTGGTAAATGGATGTTCATCCCCCTGAAAATGGTATTAATAGGTATTGATCCATACCCAAATACCCCTTGGAAATAGTGGTTTAGTCTTGGATTTATTCATGTTGGACCCGGCGAAGGGACGGTTTTCGGAAAGGAGCTTTCCCGCGAATCATGTTTCCCGCAAGGGCCATTGTCAATGTTGTGAGGTCCCCAAAAAAGGAGGTACCCTCTGGTTATTTAACATAGCCATGGAAAATCACCATTTTTAATAGGTAAACCCAGGTAAACCATCTATAAATGGGCCATTTTCCATGGCTATGTTAAATAACCAGAGGGTAAATCTTGGTAAATCTTGGTGAATCAACAAACATCTTGAAAAATGACCAATTCGGGGTCTCCTTGGTCTTAAACATTGACCAAGAAGTAACCCCCAAGTTGAGATCGAGCCAACTTCCATCCAATCCTAAAACAGTGAGCAATTATGGGGCTTTCCATAAATGGTAAGTTTCTAATGGAAGATCCATCTATAAATGGATGATTTGGAGGTACCCCCATGACTTAGGAATACTTTGGAAACCCCCATGGCATAGTTTTTTTTAACCCTTTCTGTTGGAAAACCAATGCCATGAACCGCCATAGCCAGGTCTCAAAATTGTAGGTGCAGTCTGCCGTCCCCGACGGCTCATCACAGAAGCCTCCGGAAAATGCGCTGGGAAACGAGGCCAAAAAGTGGGGGTACCTGCAGGATGATGTAAAAATGATAACTCGGATTCCATCACCGTTGAATGGGGTTTTTGTTGAGGGTCTATATAATGATAATGATGTGTGATGCTCCGATTCCATCTTCATCCATCTAAACTGATGAGTGGTTATAACTCCCAAAAACACATCTGGGGATAAAAATATCTTCGAACTGGGTATCTGAACTCTTCTCATGACAAATTCTGGAAAAATCGCCCCTTCACCCAACAACAACAACAACAACAAAACCGCGTTGTTTTCGCCGCACCTCCGGGCTGATCCTCGATGCACTGCAGTCCGTGGCTCTGAGCGCTCGTGTTGGTCTTTTCCTCGGACCCCATTCCATGGATCGTGGTGAAAATCAAAAAGGGCGAATCCAAGAGATTACCCCAGTGAACAAACATGAACAAACTATAGAATTTTTGGATGATTCAAAAAAAATGGATCCCCCTTGTGGTGTTCATATTAATATAGTTATCCCATTGCTGGATTGCACATCATCTCGACGTTGTTAACTGGCATGATCCTCCCAGCCAAGCATCGAAAAATTTCATCTGTGGACATTTGCCTGGTAAACTGTACCTTGGCGACGCCGGCGATTCCAAGGTTTGACCCGATGAAAAAACCCGAGTTTTTTCTGCGACAGAAAGGGCATTGGTTCTGCAAGAGCCGAGGCAGTGGCCAAACACCATCGTAAGCCACCTGCCGCACAACGCGTCGGTCAATGTGGAGTCATGGTTTTGCTGAAAGACCATGCACCATCTTCAACTGGACCATCCAAGCAATCTGTAGGTAGGTAGTGCCAAAATGCAAGATGTCAATAGAATGAAAGAACTGCAAGTTAAGTCAGCAACAACATGACACAACCATGACACACCATCAATCATCCAGTAAACAGCAGCCAATGTTTTCATCAATAGGTGGGGTTCCTAGAGATGAGCAATTTCCGTGTTGTATCACCAAGAAATTCCTTGTTGTTTGGAAGAAAAACCTACGTATGACACCGGGATATGATCGGAGCCAAGGCCGCCCGATGCGCCTTGAAATCAGGAAAAGGAAAACCAGTTTGTAGTTTGTTGCAGCCCACGAAGTAACCTTGGCATCTTAGGCGTTGGCACAGTCCGAGGTAAGGATCATGATGTCAATTCCATGGTGATAAAACGTCTTTTGAGGATGGTGGACATTCAAACAAACTGGTATGTACATATATATATATATACATATTTATATAAATGTAGATATAATATTATATATATATATATCTGTGTGTGTGCTCATCTTTTTCTAAATAAACCTGCCTCAAACTAAACAACCCAGGGACCCAGGGTATTGAAAAATCAAAATCTACATTCCGGTTCAATTTACCAACACTAACCATTATTAACCACTATTAACCACTGTGAGTAAATTAGTAAACCGAAGTATAGGAATCATCAGTCACTTTTTTTTTTTCCCATTGCAATTTAAAGCCTTACAGGCACTCAGACAGAAACTAACAAAAGCGTGCAATTCGCGACAGCAGCTCACATCCGGGTGTCAAAGCACCCCCAATCTGGTTTCCAGCTAGAGCGGAATTTCTTGCCGTCAAGAAAAGAGCTGGAGCAATAGAGGCAAGCTTGTACATATATTGACCAGACATTGGTGGGATTGACAGGGACCAGGTGAATGCCTAGAGCTACCTGACACCGTAACCCAAAGGAAGAGCCTAACGTATTGTTGATAACTGAAGTGTCAATGCCCGGCAATGCCTCAGAGATTAAATCTTTAAGGTAGCGATGACATCGATGTATTAGTCGTCCAAAGCCCATATCTTGGTTAAAAAGGGGAGAAACAAAACCCAACCTTGAGATAAAGTCAATCAAAACAATGGACCACGGGGTAAAAGCAGTGATTGGCGATGTTCCACTGCACCAATACGCTTCGCGCATAAACCGGTGAATGGCATCAGCGCAATGCGGAGAGCTAACAGCTTTAGGTACAGGTGAATTTGAGACATCTAACCCTTGGACAACTGCGGTTCGATGTGTCACCCATTGATTGAATTTGGGATATTGTTGTTTGAGCGCATCCCAAATGCGATTGGGAACGAAAGCGCCAGAGTTGAGCAAGTTCAGGAAACATCGCTCCAACTCCCCTACTACCAATGTAGTTAGACAAGTTCCACGGCACAAAACAGGAGCAGGAGCTTTGCCCCTTATCCTACGGCTTGGTGGGCAAGTGCACTTACGAGCTGTGGCGACTTTAAGTGTAGATAGAGCGCGGTCAACAATCTGATCATGATCCGGTGGCTGGGTTAACAAGTTCCTATTCACAAAGGACTTGATCAAATGAATTTGCACAGCTAGAATACAGTTGACATCACACACGCTATGATCAGAATGTTGTTGGAACTGTCGTTGGCATAAACTCTTAGCTAATGCGTCTGCTTTTTCATTGCCTTCAGTTAAACCAGGGTCTTGACTTGGGTCACGTCCATGAGCTGATACTTTGGATACATGTACTGTTCGATGGTTTAAACTTGTTTCAGCGGCTATGAGTGTCCACAAGTCAAAATTGTCCCAAGAACGCAAAGATGAAAAGCCTTGTGCATTACGACTTTGTTCACGAAATCCTTTGACTATGGTTGCACAATCGGTAAAAATATGGGCGTCTCCGTCTGTTACCTTTAACGCCAGCAAGATCGCTCCCAGCTCGGCTCTTTGTGAACTTTGGTCGAGCCCTGGGAGGGGTCTTGCCAGCTGCAATATTTGCGGAATATATACTGAGCAAGCTGCCGACTCTAGTCTACCCGACTTTGAGCGAATAAAACTGCCATCAGTAAAAATTCGGTCGCCCGGTTGGAGTACATGTTTTGGAGGTAAATCGCCAAATTGGAATGGTTGGTCTTGTTGTAAACGGAACTGTGTGTCACGCTCGCTTTCCCATAGAACACCCATGGTCCATGACGTATCCGGCATTTGCACTGAAACTTCCGGCGGCGGATTCGTTGGACAATGTTTGGACATATGCAAGAGATCATCGTCTGCATCGCAATGTTCGCATTTTCGGGAATTTACCAGGCCTGCTTTAAATTTACGGGGCCCGTCAAAAATTGATCCGGCTAAGAAATTTTGGGTGATATTTTGGGCATGGTCAAGTTTGACTGGTAAATTCCGCAGTTGTTCTACTAAGCCAGGTGCAGGTACTACAGTGGAGAAGTCGTTGTCGAGGAAAAATCGCGTCGCGAACATATTAATCACACCGTCCCGCGAGTCGCCTAAGTTGTCATGCCTTATTGGGGATCTACGGAAAAGTGAACGCCTGACGGATCGTTCCAAGTCATCGTCGAAAAATTTGTTGCTGCCATAGAGGAGTTTGAAGTCTGTATCGCCCGGCCGTTTGAAGGACAAACCGTCGGCCCATTCCCATTCCAATTCCCGAACGACAGCGGCCAGAACCGCTGGAGCGCCAGAGGAAGTTCGAATGGCATAAGGTTTGATCTGTCGGGCTTGACGAAAAACTTTTGCCACCAAGTCGGGCTGACGGCGGTGTAACTTTCTATATGTGAGCAAGACATGTCTAACCCAAATAGCCCAAGGATCAACCCAAACATTATCCCATGTAGACATGGTCAACAAAGGGCATCTCATCCGGTTTTTCTTTGGGAAAACAGTATTGACAACAGCTGTCCTCAAATAATTAAATGCTTTCTTATTCGGGGGGGCAACTTCAGACCCATATAACCATCGGCTATGACCTGCAGTTTTAATATATCCTGATTTGAGTTTGGCTGGAAATGGAAGCTTGCCCATTTTCCGAATGGTTGCAGCAGCTGCTTTCGTTTTCAGGTCAACGGCTCTAGCAAGTCCCTTTGTCGTCACTGCTTGTTGAAACCCTAAAGACTTGACACGCTTTCTGTGGGGAATCTGTTTGCCTACTTGGAGGAGAAATCTGTCGGCGTCTTTCGCCTTTTTGGTTAGGAGCGCAGACTTAGCATTGTTTTGAACTTGGCCAATAGCCTGGTCAAAAGCTTCGAGAACTGTGGTTGCTTTGATGAGCTCAGGTAGGTCTTGCTTACTAGCCCATAGCTTTGTATCGTCAATGAACGCAGAGAAGGTTACCCCTGGAAACTGCTCAATCCTTTTCGCAAAAACAGAGAAAATCAGGTTAGCAAACAAAACACTAAAGGCGCAACCCTGCACGACCCCGTTGGAATGGAGGACCTGATTTCCGTAAGCGTTATTGAGCTTGAAGAATTTGACCTGATGGTTATAGAAGTCTGTAAGCGGTTGGCATATATGAGATGGTAATCCTAGAGTAGATCCGAGTTGAATACAAAATTTTGGCAGCAACAGGTCGAAACATTTCCAACGATCAATAAATATAACGATAGAAGTGTTGTCAGGGGCTTCGTCCGAATCAAACAAGTGGCTAGATAATTCGATTTCTGAAGGGGTAGCCGATCTATGGGGCAATCCGCCCGCGAGTGAAGGGGGGGCCAAATTTCCCAACCATGGCGCCAATTGTTTGAAGCGGACAGATGCCCAGAAGGAATAGAAAATTGACGTAATTCCAATGGCCCGGGTAGATTCAGGGGTCCATTCATGGGTTTTGGGGATGGCAGTAACGGAAACCAAATGAAATGATTTGGGCCACTTCCCACTAGCTTCAACAGTAGTGAAGAAAAGCTTGATGGCCTTCCATGCGCACGGTGGCAATACTTGAATTTCCTTAATCTTCCATCCATCCAAACCCGTGGCTTTATTGGCGGTTTTTTTTTGGAAAAGTTTCCACATGTTAACCGCATCAAAAGGGGGAAGTTCAGTTGGATTCTTCAAACTGTTGATTTCATCCTGAAACATATTTACAAATTGTGCGCAAAGTGCATCTTCATTGGTATTCCGATGATGGTTATAAATCTTTTCAGCATGATCTTTCAGGAGGGAAAGAATCTCATTAGGGCTCCCAGTTAAGGATCCATCAGGGCGAACAAGTGTTTTGGGGTACGAAGGGATAACCCCTTTTAACCATCGAAAAACTTCCCTCTTATCCGCAGAATTGGAAATCCTAAGTCGATCTTTCCACTCATGGATGGCTTTAGTGGAGTCCTGCATTTGTTTGTCGAGATCACATGTTGTCAATGCCTGGTTAGCAGCACTAAGGAATTCAGTGACTTGTTGTTGGGAGAACCCTTGTGTAGGAACCGTGCACCCTAAAGTCCCCAAACCCTTGGAGGTATTAATCAAAGTCCTCTTTAGGTGAGTCATCTAAACAGGATTATCTTCATGTCTCAATCATCAGTCACTATCTTTAACTAAGTATATGAATCACTAATCTTTATGGATAAATGTTAACCACTATCATTAACCACTATCATTAAATATTAATCACTATCATTAACCACTATCATTAACCTTCATTAACCATGATTAACCTTCATTAACCATGATTAACCATTATTAACCATGATTAACCATTATAAACCATGATTAACCATCATTAGCCATTATTAAGCACTACCCTCCAGTAAATTAACATAGACCCTGGCAGTCATCGGGGTTGGAAGACTAGTTTCCACTATAAATTGGTCATTTTCAGGGTCTATGTTAATTTACCAGAGGGTATCTATTTATCTGATGTTATTTGAATATGTGTTTCCATATATCTATTACATGTATCACTCCATACATATTCAATGAGATTTGGGTTAATCCACTTATAACTGGGGTTATAACCCACTTACTAAGTGGGATGAGCCACCAAGTAAGCTTTATCACAAACTTTGTGATTCTCATGGCATCGCGCTTCTTCACATCCGATATCATCCGATCGCCTCGCCAGGCCACCGTAGTTTTGCCAGGCCTCGTCGCAAGAGAAGGGGCCCGTGCACTGGCCTCACGACACAAGGGGCGGACCGGATAAGGCGTAACAAATGGGGGGTTAATGGTGTTGAATAAGGGTGCATGATATATCATGATATATCCTGGTGGTATACATATGTATGGGATATATGATATCTATAAGGGATTTATATGTTCAAAAAATGGCAAGGTGGAATTTAAACAAAGATCATATGGGGTCTAAGCATCAAGATTGTTTGTTTCTCAAGTATCAAAGAATCCAGTTCCTGGTTCAAAGACCAATGACATCCATGAACGATTCCAAAAGTCGGACATAACTTACAAAGATGTGGGATGATGCGGGGGTATAAAGTAGGACTTATGTATGTATGGATTTTACATTGTGTAGTAAATGTATATATGGTCCTGTCTCATGTTCACGGCCCCCTTCCGTATGGTATGGGGGGGTTGGTCAAGTGGTTCACTCTCTCACCATATCCCAGCGCATAGATGCGAACTCACCATAAGTATCCATCAGTATCAGCACCATCCCCCCCATTCTCCCATTAACGTTGTTTATAAAATTCCCACTATCTGTCACTATCTCCCCATTGATAGAGGATTCTCCCATGCTATCCCCATAAACATGATAAAAAACATCAATCCCAAGATTCTTGATTGTTAAATCCCAATGTGTCATGCTTAAATCATGCTTAAATCCCTAAGTTTGAGGATGACCTTCCCAAATTTCAGCGACTGAACTTCCCCCCAATCGGAACCTGAGTCGAAGGCGAAGCGAACGCCAAAATTCATCCCTCGATCCACCAGTGGCTGCGTCGCACGCGTCTGCACCTTGTATCCTTGGAGCGGCTTCATCCCAGCGTCGCCAGGGCCAAGTTCGGAAGTTGATTTTCTGTGATATTAAGTAATAATGTATACCAGTATCATGAAAAACACATATCTATTTATCTGATGTTATTTGAATATGTGTTTTCATATCTATTACATTTACATGTATCAATCCATAAATATTCAATGAGATTTGAATATGTCTATCATTATCAATACATATCAATCATTATCAATTGACTTTGCTTAACTATGATATCAATCAATTGATTATCATTATCATGATCAATTAATCTATCATTGATGATTGACTCTGCTTAATTCACACATCACGTCAAACACCATTTGCCGAGTCGCGAAGGATCCGGGTGATATCAAACCTGGAAAGGATGCCAGGTTGGATAAGGGGCTGCATATATATATATATATATAGCTGTGTCTAAGCCCATAACGAGTGGCAACGTTCATATCATAAACATCATAAAATGTGATAAATATTGAGAAAATATGAACCAACATGGCTGTAATATGGCTTTAATGACTTGAATGGGTGGAAAATGATAATAAAATATGTGAGAAATGCTATCAGTATCATGTGGCAGGGGAACTCTTCGTAGCTCTCACAGGGAATATGGATACCCATATCTCAAAAGCTCCCTCCCTCCTAATCACCAGATAGTAAGCCATAGGTGTTGGGGTGCCCGCTTTCTCCCGTCAACTTTTTTTTATGGGGACGGAAAGTTCCGAGCTGGCCATGTGTGATACCCAGCATGTGGATGCCCCGATTTTGACCCATAGTATGGGATGTCCTTCCAGCAACCCACTGATCAATGGGAGATCTCCAGGATCCTAAAATGGAGGTACCATATAAGGCCATATTTTGTGGGGATATTCCCTGAAACATAGGCCTTAAATATATGGAATCGGTACCTCCAATCAATCGGATCCTGTTGCATGGCCATTGAACTGACACCTCCATTTGGTGGTGTCTAGACAGCGATCCCCTGCTATCCATCCTCACATCGAAAAAAAAACATGTCGCGCAGGGGCCCAAGTCTCCCTGACCTACCAAAAATACGGGCAAAAATATCACCCAGTCACACAAAATAAATCAAAATAAGACCCAGCAGCTTGCGCTTGTAGCCCCAATCGGCACGCCCAACGATCTCGTTGTGGAGATACCACATCACACCACCCAGATCCGCGACGTTCACGTTCTCAGGTGGATAGGTGGTCTCGCCTTGCGCACGGTACACGTAGAAGGTGTAGAGCTTCCCTGTGCCAATGACGTGGAACGTTCCGAAGATATAACTGGGGATTAAACCCCTCAAAATGGGGCCTGAATCACCAAATATGATCATCAATGGATGGATTATAGTGAAAAATGATGGGGAAACTACTATATAATTATATTTGAGTGTAAAAACCATTGTTGCCTGTAAATGTCATCTAATGTCCCCTCAGACCAAGTACCTGAATTGTTGAAATGATTCAACGTCCATACCCAAAAGTATCACAAAAATGCTGACATCAAATCATACCATCATTTCGTAGTGGGATCTTGATCGGTGATAGTCATCCTGAGGGGCCGGCCCTTCACACAGCGGCTGAGACAGTTTAGACCATTCCTACATGTTACATACTTTCATGAAACAAGGCCTCACGCTTCATCTGGCCTAAATCATCCTGGTGTTTCAATGTGTTTTTCCTAGGTTTCGGAGAAGTCACTAACTCCCCAACGTTCATTCTTAGTTACAACATGGTACAAGCCCTGTGGATCTATACTCATCCTGAAGCAGATAGAGTCGATGGGATTTTCGATGGGATTTTCCAAGATATTCCCATTATTAGTCAGGATCCAGTGAAAAATCTCTATATTCATCTATATCCTGGATAACTAAAAGGACATCCCATATTATTTCCCATAATAATCATAATATTCCCATGTTCTACCCTGCCCTGACCTTGGCTTTTCTTCCTCAAAGCCTCAGTCGCTTTTGGGTAAGGCCCAAGGTGATTTGACTGGGCTGTCGTTCACCCATTGTCTTCGCCTTCAACTGGCTCAGCAGAAATCTTCATGCTACTTCTGGTGCTGAACTTACCCTCCACACCTATGTTTTGAAAGAATTTGGTTGGTGAGTTGTGTAGTAGAAACCAAAAGGGAGCCAAATACGACCAAACCAACAAGCATTTGCCCGACTTATTCTCCTCTCTCCCTCCCTCCCTCTCCCTCCCTCCCCCCCCTCCCTCCCCCCCCATCCTCCCCTCCCTCCCCCCTCTCTCTCTCTCTCTCTCTCCCTATTTATTTGTGCATGCAGAAATCATGCAGACATATATCTTCACATATACACATATAAACACTTCAGAGAGAGAGAGAGAGAGATACAGTATATATATATATATACATGCAGATGTATGGATATAATTCCATTTATACTATAAGCCATGGTAATTATGGGATTGTGAGGCCATGGTCATTCGAGTCATTCCCAAGAAATCCATCCATTTCCGAGACACATCGCTGAAGCCGTACTTGGGCACCACCAACTTCTCAGAAATCTCAGCGGTTTCACCCCAGAAATTCATGGAAAACCTCGGACATGTTCATTCAATCCAAAGAACAGAAGAATACTATGTTGATTCTAGAAACAGTCATGAAAATCTAGACATATCTAGAAATAGTATGTCGATTCTAAAAAACAATCATGAACACCTGGACATATCTAGACATTTGAAAATGACATTCTATAACCTTTTACATTTTCATGACATTCTAGACATATTTTAGAAGCCTATCTTTTTACCAACAACTGTGAAGTTTTCCCAGAAACACCAAGGGGGCGTCAGACATCTCTCGGAGAAAACATCAGGGGCACCTTGACACAGGTGGAGCCGTCGCAGTAGTAGCCTGCCTGACGGTTTCCATAAATGGAGGTACCCCCCATAGCTGGTTGCTAGAAATTTAAAAATGGATGATTTTTTTGGGGTACCCCCATGACTTAGGAAAGCTGAAAATATCTCTCTATTATTTCATGCTATAACTATGCTATCACTGAAAAAGAGGTAGGACGGTCCTTTTTGGGATGCTTTTTTGGTCTTCTTCCCATGAATCAGAGCAGGGGACAGGCTCGCAGTAGCACCCCAAGTTGCGCATGGAAAAAATGACAGCATGAACTAAAAAAAACGTGACATCACGCTTAACATCGTTGGTTAAACTGCAAGACATCTAAACAAGTATGAATGTTACAATACCTCACATTGCATGCATCATCATGCATCATCATGCATCTATCACATTGAGAACCTGGATAAATGATGATAAATGATGATAAATGATGATAAATGATGATAAATGATCAATGATTCACAAACTTCACTAACCTGACTCTTGCGCCATTTTGGGATAGCCGAAACCAATTCCCATCCTTCCAGTAGCTACGGGTCCACCTCACAGCAACTTGGGCCCGACCAACCGGCACCACCGCACCTCGGGACGCCATAATCGGTTTCCCACATCGGGAAACCGACAAAGGCCAATAGAAGTGGCTACAAAAACCGCCCAAAATTGGGAATGTAACCCTGACTAAATAAAGTACCCCTGACTAAAGTTTAGTAACCCTGACTAAATTGGTTAATTGGGAGTGTTTAGTAACCCTGATTAAAGTTTCGTTTTGCCCGATTGCTTTCTATCTGGACCGCTCATCGTTACCAATCAAGATCCAAACAATTCGCGCGAAAAAAAAAAGGCGCAACGATTGGAGAAGAAAAGCCAAGAACCTGATGAACTTTGAAACAGACTTTATCTTAGGCAACGAAGCTTTCAAAATCATTCAGAGCTGAATGTGGACCCAGCCCATCACCATAAGAAATGATGATCATCACCATCATCATCACCACTATTCACCACTACCACCACCAGCCCCCAGCATAACTGAACTATCACCCCTACAGGACTACAAAGGATTCAAACTTACCAAGTCAAGTCTCTTTCAGTGTATCCCCATAAAGTCCCCTTGTTTTTGGCTTATCAACACAAGTTCGCTTCGTGAAAAACCACGCTACGAATCACAAAACGCACACTGGGATGATCCTCCAAGACCATCCAAGACCCATGAATTTCAGGTCGATGCTCTTTTTCAGAAAATGAGACAGGCTGCATGTTTACAATCCATTTATTTATATATATATGTATATATATATATTGTATATAGTGTATATATATATTATATATATTGTATATAGTGTGTATATATATATACATATATATAGTATATATATATAGTATATATATAGTATATATATATATACTATATATATATATGTGTGTGTCTCTGGAAAATTGGAATGAATATAATTACAAACCATTTAAGCCATTTCAGTATGTCTGGAAAATGGCTTATATCCAGCCCAAAAATGGCAGCTTCGTCGGTCATGGGCCCAGCCACTGTTCGTCCCCCCAAGCGCAGGAGGTTTGCATGGCTGGGGGACGGCCAGTGGCCTAGGACGGAGATGGTGCCGAAAATGGGAAGATCAGGGGCACTCATCTATGTGTGTATAAATATAATATATAATATAATAATATACAATAATATATCATTAAATATATATATATGTATTATATGTGAATGGATCTATCTCTATATCTGGATATGTAATATAGTAATATATAATATATATAATAATATATATATATTATATGTAAATGGATCTATATCTGGATTAATAAATGATAGCGGTTCACGAATCTGAATTGAGGCCAATTGGGGATGATTTCCCGAATCCTAACGATCATTTCAGTGAGGTTGCAGTGAGGTCGTTATAGTTTACCCAGAATCTATATATATATATATATAGACTTTAATGGGGACAAAGATAAGTAACCAACTCGATGTGATAAACACAAATATACACAAATGTATTAATAAATAGGTTTGTCAGAAATTGGGGTATACCAGCAATTTGTAGATATTTTCAGGAAGAAAAATGATCATCAACTCATCAACCAGTGGATTTGAGGTACCATTTTCAGACAAACTCATCTGAACAAGTCAAAACCAAACCAAACCAGGACCCAGCAAAAGGAATTGGCTTGGGACGATAATTTTCTGAGCTATTTTTGGCCAACCTTCTGATTAAACTGAAGTTCAGTGTCATTGAAACATCAGCAGTGTTCAAAACCCCCAATGTCATCCCTGTAAGGTTCCCACAAGGAGGGTCATTTCCTCATCCCCAATTCGGCAGTATCATCAACCAGATGTTGATCAACACCATCCTAGTCTTGGAATTTCTTGGATATGTTGGGTGCAAAATCCACACTGTGGTATCACTCCCTACCACCAATCAGCAAGGGTGAACTGCGATCACATCACTCTCCCACTTCACCCACCAAGTCGCAACCGCTAGGCCCTCGCCTGGAATGTTTTCACGTCGCGAAGGAAGGTTCAGGCGGGGCCATCCAGAAACGGAAAAATGTCGGGTGATTTATGCAAGAATGTCCCTTTGGGAAAAAAACAGAGGGGTCCGGTTGGTATACCATGTCTGTCCATGTGTCATCATGTGTCTATCAACTGTTTAATTTGTTTAAAAAAACTTCTGTCAGTCAACCAAGCCATGGGATAAGGACATCGGACTTATGACTCACCGTACGAAAAACTGGGTCCAAACATGTCCAAACTGGTTGGATTCGTTTGTGAAAGTTTAGAGGAAACCCCAACCAATTTGATCGTGAAAACCGTGGAACTTCCGGTGAAGATGTTCCCTTAAATCAATCTATTTGGGTGTGTCTGAAAATAGTGTACCCCTAAACCCAATGGTTAATGATCATTATCCCTACTAAATGGCTATAATTGGGAATATACCCTATTTTCAGACAAACCCAAATCAATCTATTTACAAACTGTGAGAATCACTGGACATCTCCACTAAACAATCATAGCTAAAAGTGAAAACCAACTGAAAAACAAAAAAACATGCTTTTGTCCAAAAATGTGACATACCCCCAACCATATGTCATTCATTCTTTTAATTGAAAAACATGATGATCAAGCGCCACCAGATTGTAGAAATATCATGACATAATGTGGGTAAAACATTGTCATAAACCAGCCATTTGGCAATGGTAAAGATACCACCTATCTATGCTGATGACTGGTTAGGATGGTGCAAATGGCATTGTTTTGCCACATGAAGTTCCATCCTAATACCCTCTGGTAAACTAACAATAGCTATTGAAAATGGCCATAGAAATAGTGGAATTTCCCATTAAAAATAGTGATTTTCCATGGTTATGTGGCTGTTTACCAGAGGGTAATTCCATTTATAGTGGATTTGCCCCATCAAAATGATGCTTTTCCATAGTTATGTGACCCCCCTCAACCAAGTCACCCGGTTTCGTGGTGGTGGTGGCCGGCTGCGGCGTCTCGTCCTTCTCACAGTAGCCACGCACCGCCTTGTAACCCTCCTTGGTCGGCTGAGGCGGGTGTAAAGATGGGGGAGATGAACTTGGTGAAATTGCACCCTTACCCTCTGGTAATTTAACAGTTTGCTATTGAAAATTGCCCATTTATAGTGGATTTACCCATTGAAAATGGTGATGTTCCACAGTTTTCTGTATGTTTACCAGAGGGTAATGATCTGGTGAATCACAAACGATCATGATATGGTGAATGAGAATCACATGTAATTTCATATCTCAGGTGAATCTCTCTTGATCGCATTACAAATTGGTATGAAATCTGAGGGAAAGGTTGCTTCAGATGGGAGAAATTTTGACCACAATAATATGCTAAATATTGCTAAATCAAGGGTGGCACAGTCATGGCATTCACGAACCATAAATTCAGTTTCTCTTAGATTGGCCCCTGCAAACTCACTTCAGGTTGAGTTGGGTAACAAATCTTGCCCCATCAGATAGTTTGAAAATTACCCTTCACCAAGGCTTCCCTCGTCATGAGGGCGTCCAAATTTGAGGCTCCATAGGTTTGATCTGCTGAACCATATAGATCATACAGACCACGAGTCCCCCGCCAGTGGGAACCCAATAACCCGAACCATCCGCAGTGCGTCACCGGCTTCCCACCTTTTTTGTTTCTCGGATTTGACCCTTTAGGCACCATTGACTTGAAAAAGGAATTATCTTCATATACAAAACTAGTTTTACTAGAAACAGATGAAACAGCTAGTCCATCTCATATTAGTTACTAGAAACAGATGAAACAGCTAGTCCATCTGAGATATCTGAGGAAATACCCTGTCCCTTTCCGTTAACTTTTGACCAAAAAGACCCTTTCCGATGCCATCTGACAGATGCCCAGCATCTAAGCACCAACACTTGTGGTGCAGACCTTGGAAATACAAAAAAACAATGGGGAAGTACATGTGTAATATGTGTTATATACCATGGGCTTAAGCTACTCTTTCCAATTTCTTGCATGATTTGCATGTGATTTTCTGGGAACATTGGAAAAAGGAAATTTCCGACTGCTTTTGCCCATGATTTTTACCAGTATATTGTGAGCTCTAACATGTTTTCTATTCATGGCTTGAAAATCCCAATCATCTCAAAGAGAAGCCGTCTTTCACAGCACTTTTTACCTATTACCCACAATTACCCACGATTACCCACAATTACCCACAATTACCCACAATTACCCACAATTACCCACTACATCTGAAATTGCCTTGTGGTTGTGGCCAGTACTCCAACCAGGTGTTTCATCCGGATACCCCAGCCCTGTCCGGCCCCATCCCATCCACGTCCAGGGGCATTCCGTGGGGCCTCTCCATCTGCTGCAAGGCCAAATCCAGCCTGCATCCAATGGGGCAAGAACATTGTGCATCTGGGTAAATTATAATAATTCACTAACCTGAATTGTTGGGCCATTTGGGGATGATTTCCCTTACTAACCATGATTCCAGTGAGGTCGCAGTGAGGTCGTTATAATTTACCCAGATATATGATGATAGTAATGTCAACCCCGGATTAATAAACCATCGGTTATTAATTAGGGTGGTACTCCCCAAATAGTCATAGTCTGATACTTAAATAGTCTCCCCCCAATTAAACAACCTAGGGGTTTATTAATCCAGGGTTGACATTATGCATTGTATATTGATGAATTAATTATATTCTAGTAATCATATCAATCATTTATGTTTGAGCCATACGCAGCTATATATCTATTGTAGATGATATCATATATATATATACTAATATATATATATACTAATATATATATATATAAGTTATATATAAGCATATATAATCCCTATATGTGAAGAGTGAAGAGAACTCCCAGCACAAACTTGGGCATCCAGACAGGAGCCACCCGTGTCGCGCTGCACCGGCGAGGAAGTCTCCGACTCGCAGCGTTTTGTGAGCTCGCTGTACCTCTGCTTAAGGGGATGAAAACAAAAATGGTATAACTACTGTATGTATTTCAACTGTTTATCTGGGTGTGTCTGAAAATAGTGTACCCCTAAACCCAATAGTTTTGCTGATCATTATCCCTATTAAATGGCTATAATTGGGAATATACCCTATTTTCAGACAAACCCATTTGGATTGATGAAGAGGGAGACGATTTTTTACTACTATCCCAGTTATTCCATTATAGTATCTGGGAAAGTAATTTGAAAAGTTGAAAGAATGTGGGAACCCCAATTTCATAAACCATCCCCAAGTTATCACCATTCTTGTGGGCTATGGTGATCGGATCTGTGAGGTCGCTCTATAATTAAATTCCTCAGATTCTGTTTTTAACGGGGGGCCCAAGCATAGCTATCGAGGTTTTTCAAAAGAAAGTGTTGATTGCTGAACAACAATATTCAAGATTGATTACCCTCTGGTAAACAGCCACATAACTATGGAAAATCATCATGTTTAATGAGAAAACTCACTATTTCTATGGCAATTTTCAAGATTACTACCATGCTGATGGTGCTCAATGTTCTACCATGTTCTACCCTTCAAGGAAACCCACAGGTGACTGTTTTTTTTTGGGGGAATGTGGCAAACTTTTTGAACTTGTCCCGTCGAAGCCCAGAGGAGTCGCGTCAATGGTGGCGTTTGTTGAAATCTGTCGATCTCGAAGATCGAGCTGCTCTCAATCCTCTCAAAATCCCCACAATCCGCTTCCAAGGCACTGATAGCCGTGCTGGCAGATGCATCTGTAGTGGTGGCACTCAGTGGGTCCAAGCTGCTTGCCACAATGGTAAATCAAACACGTGGAGCCTTAGATACCACCGAATCGGGGGTTGGATGATGGAACTTCCTGGATTTTTCTGGTGGCCAAAATTGTGGTTTTTCCAAAGGTCTTTCTTTTTGAGATGGGATGTCTATGTTTTATGTCAAGAGTATCTAATCCCTTCCCCCTATTACTAAACCCCCCGAATAATAAAAACTAGGGTCCATCTCCAATTTTGGAAAATTTCAGGTTGGCCAATTTGACCTTTAATTTGATCCCCTTTAGAAAAAAATTAAAAATAAAGCTACTATTTATTGTGGGTTTCACTCCCTAATAATAAAACTAGTCAACCCCGGGGTGTTTTTTATTAGGGTCCGTCCGAAAATTTTAGTTTTTATATTAGGGATATTAATTTAATATTAGGGGTCGGCATCGAAATCCAATTTTTGGCAATACTTTAATTGCGTTATAAAAGGAAAATTAACTGATTTTGAAATCGAAAAAATAGGGGTTTTAATTAATTCATTACAGTCCGCTTCGAAATCCAATTTTTGGCAATATGTTAATTCCGTTATAAAAGGAATTTAACTGATTGTGAAATCGATTTTTAAAATATATATTATATATATATTAGGGTTTTAATTTATTATTAGGGTCCGCTTTGGTTCCCTAAATAAAAACTACCTGAGGTGTTTATTATTTGGGGAGGGGGGGTGGCCCGCGTTTAGTATTAGGGGGAGAGGATTACTTTATGTGGTTTCCTTCATTTTGGCCGGAACATCCCACTTCATCCCACTTCTGTATTTTGTGATATTGATAGTATTGTTCATAACATAACATAACTATGGAAAATCACCATGTTCAATGGGTAAATCAACTATGTCTATGGCCATGTTCAATAGCTTTTTGTTGTATGTTTACCAGGCCGGGTATCGTGACCAAATTCTCCAGACTTTGGGGGTGCGACCAACCATGAAACAAGCGGAGACCTCAACGCAGGTTTGCTCCCAAACTATCCTCAACGGGTTGGAGGTAAATCATGAATTCCCCCCCCAAAAGTGGCAATCATTTACCTAATTTTACCTAGGATCAACGAAAAAAACACCAACACAAAAAGTCAAAGGTAGGAATTCACCTCAAAATACCCCAAAAAAAAACTGTGAATTCTTAGAACCCAAACTTCTTCAAATTCCTTGGGCCGAGTCGCCGGTTTCTCTGTTGCCCTGCCACCTCTGCGTGTCTGCACCTGATCCAGTCTCCAACAGGGAGATGACGAATGGATGCTAATGGCTATGAATGGGATATTGATGGGATATTGATGGGATAATATAATATAATATATATATATATATTTATTTACATATTAATGTAATTTAATTACATATATATATATACATATATATATAGTAATAGATAGATAGATATACGTTGGTTATGGATGTCTGGGATGAATGGGTTTACCACAGAATACTCAAGTTCTGACCAGTCACGACCTGCACCAACATAACTTGACCCATACTTGACCCATGCCCAAACACAAAAGGTCAAACGTCTGTGCCTGTATAGTTTCTCATCTACTGGCTGGAAAGAGTGGAAGCAGCCTTTCCTGATCGAATTGTCCCACTATTTATGGTTGCTTCTCTCCATTTTGATGGCTGGGATCAACGTGTGTTGAGGACAGGAACAAGCCACGCAAGGCACCTCCTCCTAATCATCAACGCACACCTCTTCACCAGCTATGCTCCCCTGTTTGGTCGCACATGTGATTTTTTCTAGCTCTGCTGCGATTCCTGTTTGATAGCAAACAGCGCCCTTATAAAATGGTTTCAAAATACAAGACGGGGGTGACACCCCCGGGGGTGACTATAAAATGGAAAAAGATCCCAGCCTACAAAGTGTGGGCCTCGCCCCAAAGTTGTCTGTAAAATCATATCCAAAACAAAACAGCATTCATAGGGGCCACAAGGCCTGCCATTCTGTAGTGGAAATTGGAACCCCGATGCAAACGTGTTAAACCTGTTTGCTTCTTTTCATTCTCATTCGATTGAAAATTCAGTTGAGGAGATTCAAACACTACCTGGGAAAGCGCCACTCAAGGACACTGAAGGCAACTTTTCCTGATCGTCAACACTCAGCTCAGAAGTGGTCACTGGCTCCTGGATTCTTGCCCTCCTTCACTTCTGTCTGCTTTTCACATCTGCACCCACGGAATCTTCCGGCTGAATTGGGGGATCATCTGGTTTGGTGCCGTGGACACCACTGCTTTCTGCAGCAACCAAAGATCCCACGCCGTCGCCGGCTGGACCTTCGGGGGCCGCGGCGGGGGGCTGAAGGTCTTCGGCCATCCCCACATTGGCCTCGCCGACATTGGCCTCGACGACATTGACGTGCCCGGCACCGTTGCCTCCACGCACCACGGGCGCAGGCGGACGGTTCCACCGAGGAACGAAGATTGGAGCTGTTGAGTCTAGGGCACCCTTCTTGAGTCTGTCCTGCAGCCTTTGCGAAGGAGGCTCCAAACCAAGGGCGTGAACAAGGTGCAAGTCGCCCATCGGGAATGATGCAAGTCGAACCGCTGAGCCGATCTTGAGCCTGCCAACTCTCCTGATTGGACCAGTTATCAAGCCGAAACACAAAACATGATTGCTACATACCGTTACTACAAGTAACTATGCACCACTGCTTCATTTGGATCTTGGAAGCAAACAACTTGTTCCCAACCTTCGCATGATGAAGCGTTTCAAGGTGCACGCCTGGCTATTCCAATGTGTTCGATGACTAATCCTCTGTAAATCTAGCTGCGGCCCTGTTGTTTTGGCATATGATTTGATATTTTTTATGGTTTGAATGTATATAGTGATAACCAATATTATGATATTTGGGTGTGTCTAAAGGACAATCCCTTAATCTGACGGTGTGTATCTGTTCCAAGGGGCGCGAGAAGTTCAGCTCAGCAGAGAGCTTGGCCGCCTGATCCACCCCACTGGAGGAAGCTTCACCCATCTACTTCAATGGGTTATAAGTTATAAGTATGGTAATTACATAACATGGATGAACGGCAAAAAACATGTTGGTGAAGTTGACTAAGTGGCTTATCCCATCTAAAAATGGGTTATAGCTGTGGTTATTAACCGCTTATATTAAGTGTGCTGATCCGCCTACAGTTGGGTTCCAAAGCTGGTTGGCGCTGGACCATGACCCATCCCAACAAACGCGTTTTCTGACCAGACATCTCTGCCGCCATTTCTAAGTGGACCAACCCTACTTAGCCCAATTATATATAATCAAATATATAATGATAGTAATAATATTTATAGTAGTAATAATAACATTAATTAATATATGTATATTAATATATGTGTTTTAACCATTATATATAAACCTACTACCAGTAAGTTGGATGACCGATCATCACACCCCCTAAGCTTCGCGCCTGCCGCTGTAGCAAGCGCACGCTGCAAGTCTCATCCTCACAGGCATCGCCGTCCACGGGGTCCACGTGGTCGTCCGCGGAGCCTTCGTGCGGTGCCCCTTTGGATATTGGCAAAATTGGTGATTTCATGTGAATTCATGGGATGTTATGGGGGATTCATGGGGTTTAATCATGGTTAATGTATGTTAATGTGGTCTAGTTTAGCTAAGTTGGCTCAAGATTGGTAAAACTGCTGGGTTTATGCTGATGAACTCACTTTGATGGGGTTATAAACCACAGAACCAGGGGGTAACACCTTCGATTCAACCTTTGTGAAACCTTTCGTGCAGCTTTTGCAACGGCACTTTTCAACTTGGCTTTGGTCCGGCTTTCGCTGGGCTTTCGCCATCATGAGTCCATTTAAGCACACCTTTTTGATAGTCTTTACATGCAGTTTTGAACACTGCTCAAATTCTGGCTACGGATATTGAAGTATGACAGTATGACCCATAAACCCCAATCATCCAGTGATTTCCGCTCGGGATGGTTTTGAGCGGAAGTTCAGGGGTCAGTGCTGAGGGAGTTCACAGTGCTGGTTGTTTCATGTTGTTTCGATCAAGTCACCTACATCATGGTGCCCCCTTGTTATAACTTGCTTTGTCATCCTCCCATCCATAGTTTTAATCGCCAGAAACACTTGTCAATGACTTTGACCCATCTTTCATCCGAAAATTTGGAGGCCCATCGCCTGAGAAGACAAGGGCAGCGAGCAGCGCCCACAGGCGCTTGTTGCGCCCCCTCAGTGCTGCTAGGATACTGATTCTCAGAGCCTCTGTATGTATCTGACATGGCTGTGATGGTAACAATGACGGTCACATCATGATCAACCAGCTAAGGCCGGCTGGTCACCTACCCAGCGTGCATGAAAATTGCACCCAAGCCGCATGGAGAAAGGTCCAAACGCTTCTGGTAGGAAAGGAGCCATGAGTAAGCTGAGCCGAAAATGTGTACGAAGCCCGGGCAAAAAAAATGTTTCACTATCTCAAGATATCTCAAGATTGAAGACCCAAGCATAGCACAGTTTTTGGATACCATGGAAAACTTGCAAAATCTCTAGCTGCGACAGACCTTGATCACATCATTGGAGCCAAGGCCTAGGTGATACCCTCTCCTAGAATCCAAGTGGCAGTGAAACATCCTGAGATCATTTGCCTTTTTGGGATCTCATAGGATCTCATAGGATCTCTATATATATCTTCCCAGAATCGAAATACTATAGGTTTTCATAGGAAATTCATAGGTTTTCATAGGTTTTCCGCCAGGTGACAATTCCTGAGCCATCCCCCCCGGAATCCCAAAACGGTGCACGGCGCACCCGTGGTTCTTTCGGCGCCAAGTCGGCCAACCACTCGGGCAATCCACCAGGACCCGTCTGGTGAGCAATTCGACCAGAAACAGAGAAACAAAAGAGATGCACCTCATCAACAAATCCATCAATTATCATCAATTATCATCAACAAATCCATCAATTATCATCAATTATCATCAATTAATTATCATCAATTATCTTCAATATTCATCAATTATATTCAACTATCATCAAAAATCCATCAATTATCATCAATCATCCAATAAAAAGCATTAAAAAACACCCCCATGCCCATATAGGAGGGTTTCCGTAAATGGGGGTACCGGGGTACCCCAATAGCTCGATATGTTTTTCCATGGGAAAATCTTCTGTAAATTTCATGGATGATTTGGGGGTAGCCCCATGACATATCCCCATCCCCAATCAATGGCCATTTCAGGAACCTAAATTGGAGGTACCTACCATATATAAGGCCTATGTAAGGCCTATGTAAGGGGATATACCCCCAAAATATGGCCTTATATGGTACAATACCTCCATTTGAAGATCCTGAAATTCCCATTGACCCAAGGCCCATCCCCGACCTGGTCCCACTTGGACTTCTTCCGCGGTTTCTCCGACTTCTCGGGTTCCATGGCCCCGCTGATCGCGGCCCCGGCGTTGGCGCCGCCCGCGGAGCCCGCGGCATCGCCCTGGGGATGGCAGTTATGGGTTGGCCATGGGAAATGGCGCAACGAAACTGGGGATTTCACGGGATTTTTTATGGATTTTATAGAGGATTAGTGGAGTGTTCTATGAAATTTCATGGGATTTCGAAAGTGACTGAGGGTTTCATAAGTTTCATAGGGAGATCATCTCAGCATTTGAAGTTGGTTTGAAGTTTGAACATGTGGAAACTCAGATTTGAAGTCATGTCCAAAATTGTCTCAAAGGATTGGTTTGTGGGAAAATTTACAGGAAAGCCCCATATTTAATGGGAAAATCCATGGTTTCCTGTAAATTGTCCCTTAAACCAATCCATTGATTGTCAAAATTGTAGCACTCCCGAAGACTTTCTTGGGCCCCAAATTTTGCCCCTTTCGCCATCTTCTCGGGATGCCCCGAGATGACACTTCAACCCAGTCTGCTGTGTGTTGATGGGACGATGTTGTTCTCAACCCCGTCAGATTCTAGGGCACTCCATTTTCAGACAAACCCTAAATGGGTTTGGTTATGTTTGGTTCAATAATTTGGCTACCAATCAACCCTCCAAATTGGTCATCTCGACCAAAATTCCGCTGGATAGATCATATTCAACACCCAAAACGGACAAATGATACTAAAATTTGGTGACATAGATATGTATAGCATAGTAGCCACCGAAAACGGATAAAACAGAAAAGCTTGCATTTACCACTAAACTTTCGGATAGGTTTTTACACGGTTCTATCTTTCTAGGGTTTACGCTAGAACATCTCAAAAAAGACGAACCTTTTTTCAAAAATAATCACATTCCCCACATCGTTTGTTGTACATCCCATTTTACCTCCATTGCCCATAAATCCCCATTCTACCATATTCTACCCACCTGTGCCATGGCTTAAAACGTGGTATGATTAATAATACTTATGATATATCCATATATATCCCATGATATCTCCATGAAATCCCACATGAAATCCGCATGAAATCCGGTCAAAACCTCCATGAACTTCCACAGAACCCCATTAGATCCCATGAACCTTCTCTAAAATCCCATCAAAAATCGCCATGAACAAACACTAACCCTCTAAAAAAAAACATGAACCCACCATGAACTCCCCAGTTTCGTTGCGTCAAAAAAACCCGGTGGCCCACCTCCGGCGGCATCATCGGCGCCGGCTCCGAGGGCAGCGGCGGCATGCCGTCCGGCGCGGAGGAGAAGCCGCCGGACTCGTCGCGCTGCGGCATGGACCTGAGGTCCCCAGGGGGTCCCAAGGTTGTTAAGGGCTGTTAATGGTGGTTGTTAATGGTTGTTACCCTCTGGTAAACTAACATAGCTATTGAAAATTGCCATGTATAGTATTAAAAATGGTGATTTTCCATAGTTATGTTAGTTTACCAGAGGGTAATGGTTCTGAATGGTTACTGTATATTAATGGTTGAATAATGGTTGTGAATGGTTATTAATGGTCTAATGGGGATTGAAATGAGATTTCGTGGGATTTGTATGGTGATTTAGTGGGATTTCCCCTTCTGGTATTTTAACATAGCGACCTGGAAAATCACAATTTCTTGTAATTACCTTCTTTCCCGATGCCTGCATGTGGCAAGATGGAATTATCATAAGGGTATCTGGGGCGTTGTCATGGTTCCATGAATCTTCTCCAAAACAAAATACGCCTACGTTTTTATCGACCAATGTGTTCCCATAACAAATATCATCGGATGAATACCATCTGGTTATTTCACATAGCCATGGAAAGATCCACCATTTTTACTAGGTAAACCATCTATAATGGGCCATTTCCCATGGCTATGTTACATAACCAGAGGGTAACCATTGAAACATCGGATGAAAATTGGAATGACGACCCGACCCTAGAAGACCCAACGTTGCAAGTCCTCAGGCTCCAAGCAAAGTTGCTTTAATCCCCTAGGGCCCTAGGGGAAAACAACATAAAACAACAACCTGGCACCAAACTCTCCATTGATCCATTGTGAGGTGCTACTTTTTTACCAACGGTGCCTGGAGTATCGATGTAGAGTATTTCTTCGTGAGATCAGCATTTCTGTGTCGAATTTCAACACGTCTTTCTTTCAGATTCCCAGGTTTTTTCATGGCAACAAAAATAGATGGCTCTGACAAATTAGGCCATTTCAGGCCATTTCTATTTATTTCTATTTATGAGCATCAATACCATCTGGTAAACTAACATAGCTATTGAAAATGGCCATAGAAATAGTGGATTTACCCATGAAAAATTGTGATTTTCCATAGTTATGTGGCTGTTTACCAGAGGGTAAACCACCCATAAATCGCAGGTTTTTTGCTCTCCCCATGGGATATCCCCATGGGTTTCGCACTCAGGAGAGATGGCTCGGTTCTTCTCCGCACGACCTGGAGAGGATGAAATTCCGATGTGGAAAGTCATAAAAGCCATGTTCCAGTCACCACCAACCAGGATAATATAATATAATATATATATATATACGTATATATACTATGAATATACATACTATATACTATATATATGTAAGATATTGTAAGTAAGTTGGAATCATCCTCCCATTTCCAGGGTTGAAAATATATACAGTATATATATATATAAGTATATTGAAAATAAGATAAAATAAGTATGTATTTTGAAACCACCAACCAAATATGTGTACCATGTTGGCCGGTGTGGTCTTTTTGACGTCACCAACAGGGATAAAAAAAAAACAACAAAAACACAGCAGCATGGACGTTCCATTGCCGATGTTTGAGCGCTGAACTACACTATAGCCCCTTTTTAGTGGATACGAATCGTACTACCCTCTGGTAATTTAACGTAGCTATGGAAAGATCCACCATTTTTCATGGGAAAACACACTATTTCTATGGCCATTTTTTCAATAGCTATGTTAAATTACCAGAGGGTAATTTTGATTCATGCTCATTTGACTATTTCTCAATAAATAAGGGTCATGTCATGTCTATTCTAGCAGGGAAGCCATGGTTTTTGGTTGCGAGTTTGCACATGTTTCTTCCAAAAAAAGACTGGATGGTTAACACTCGAAATTTCTTTGCTTAGCATGCGGCAATCAACCAGAACAATTGGAAATCTCACATAATCATTTATACATGATTTTGTCCACCTATAAAGCTTCATCTACCTCGCGAATCCAGCCACTTTTTTGGGGCCACCGACCCATGCGCCCCGGAGAGCGGCTTCGAGGCTTTTCACCTGGGACGTGGCCAACGCATAGGAATCTCAAAGGAGATGGTAAACCCAATCATAAACCATCCCCAAGTCATCACTACAAAAAGGTGTTTTTTTTCCCATCCCCAAATTAGAGGTTTATTGGCTTGCCCACATTAGTGGGAATATCATGTCACCAACTATGGACAAACCGATGATTTGACCATGTTTGCCTATGACTTTCCCAGCAAACTTGGAGATTTTAAAACCAACAAGTTGGGATTGATAAAATGTTTGGGGAAAACAGGGAAACTAAACCAGCAAATGTGTTTGGATCTATACAACGAGTTTGTCAAATGCATTGAATGTTCGCTTCCTCAGCCAACACACTTAGTGAGTAGTGAAAAAAAGGACAGTATGGGTGGGCCGGTTGGCCTAAAAATACCCTCTGGTAAACTAACTTAACTATGGAAAATCATCATTTTCAATGGGAAAATCCACTATAAATGGCAATTTTCAATAGCAAACTGTTAAATTACCATGCTGAGGGTAATCTTCAATAACACCCCAGAAACTGTGGTTTGGTGATCTGGAATCTGGAATTTTCATGTCCAAGACTCGGGGAGCAAAATGATATATACTCGCTTCATGTTGAGAGGGTAAAGAACAACGGTATTACTGGGTACCCTCTGGTAATTTAACAGTTTGCTATTGAAAATGGCCATTTATAGTGGATTTTCCCATTGAACATTGTGATTTTCCATAGTTATGTGGCTGTTTACCAGAGGGTATAAGGGGAAGGGATTCAGTTCTGATTTCTCCAAATATCATCCCGTGAGAAACTCGCTACGTATTCAACTATAATCCATTATAAAACCAGAAATCCATTCTATCCCTATATAAGACCACAATACACCCATTATAAACCCATTGTAAACCCATTGTAAACCCTCTTTTGATGTCATCTCCACTGGGTCTTCCGGGCTCACGCTGCGGCTCACCGCTTTCCGCTTGGGCGGGGGCATCTGCCGACTCCTCGACGGGCTGGTTGAATTCATGGGGATTTCATGGTGGGATTTCGTGGGATTTTCATGGTGAATTCATGGGATTCAATATGATTTAATTCTGGGTAAATTATAATATTTCACTAACCTGAAATAAGGCCATTTGGGGATGATTCCCCTTACTAACCATGATTTCCAGTGAGGTCGCAGTGAGGTCGTTATAATTTACCCAGATTTAATGGTTGTTAATGGTTGTTAATGGTTATGAATAATGGTTGGGATTCAATATGATTTATGGTTGTTATATGGTTGTTAATGGTTGTTAATGGTTATGAATAATGGTTACAAATGGTTTAATGCTGATTTAATGGAATTTAAGTCAGGTACCCTCTGGTGATTTAATATAGCCAACTGGAAAAATCACCATTTTAGAGCTAGGTCAATCACCACATTTATATACATGCATCATCGAACGGCCCACCCCATCGCCAGGCCCCTCTAGACAGGTCGATGTATGGCAGATATATCCAGCTAGGCAATGCAGTTTATACACCAACATTACATCAAAACATAGGTGCCAGGAAATCCACCTTGTAGTAATATTAGTAATTCAGTGTTATATCATCATATGGCAGTGTGTCAAAACCTTGTACCCCTGGTGAACATCAAAATAGCTGGTAAATGGATGTTCATCCCACAAAAAATTGTATTAATAGGTTATTGATCCATACCCATATCACCTACTAAAATTATAACAATTCACAAACCTGGAAATAGCTGAAGTAAGGCAAAAAAAAATCGGGGATGATTCTCCTATACATCCACCATTCCGTTGTGACGTCCCGATGGTTATGATCAAATTCATCAAGACACTGTTGATACTGTATCTGTTGATACTCAAGTTGTGAGATGATAAACTGAAAACTGTTCATGTTTCCCCACTATTTATGGAGGTGTCCTAAAATGCTACACCCAAAATCATGGGTGTCAGAAAACTAAAACGGATCAAAATGATCTGATGTTTGTATGATTTGGGGGGTACCCCAGAGACTTTGAACCCCCGAAATATCCCCGATGCGTTTTTCCATTGCCTGCTGCGACTGCGCCGCGCCGGCTTGCGGGCGCGGCTATCGCGGCGCGAAGCCTTGGGCCTGGAATCAAATCAGCCAGTGATATTCCAAGCATTTCAGGGTGAACAAATCATGACTGGTTGGTGGTTGACCTACCCCTCTGAAAAATATGAGTCAGTTGGGATGATGAAATTCCCAATATATATGGAAAAATAAAGGCCATGTTCCAAACCACCAACCAGTTTAGGTGATTTCAATGCTTTGATGATCTTTGGTGATCTCACATTTATGTTGATCTCTGGTGGGTTTAAACTTGGGAGTTGTTAGCTTGCCAATCGATGTCATCACACTATGGCTGATTCACATCATCATTCTTCCGGGTCAAATCCCGTCGGACAAAACCATATCCAGCAGCCCTCTTCAACAATTTGAATCACGTTTTTTTTGTAGGGACAGTACGAAGCACCATTCAAATCCACTGATTTTTCATTCTCCGGTCTCAGCAGTCTCAGCATCAGGAAGCGATTTTTGTGTCGCTTACTGGTGCGTGCTAAACGTAGGGTTGCTGGATGGGTTGCTGGTTGCTGGGATTATTGATAGTTAGCCAGTGGATCATTCCCGAAAATTCCCTGCGTTTAGCACCAGTAAGTGAAGCTTAAGTCACCCATCCATGGCTGGAAATCCCCTCCGGAAGGGTCACCTGCTTCGGCTGCGCTTGCGGCTGCGCGACCGGCGCGGGCTGCGTCGCCGGTCCCGCGCCTCTTGGGAAGAGACACCACTGGAAATTGACCACTGGGAACCTCGAAAATTCCACTTTTCTATACAAATCTAGGATATTAATGGATTTTATATGAATTCATTCTAGATATTATAGATGTATATGAATTGTATGAGATATATGGATGTAACAGTAAAACCAATCTCTGCTTTTTGAAATTCGAATCATCTGTCCCCAGTTTTTGGTGGTTCCACTTATAAAGATATAATCTTTCGCGGGGATAAATCAGGGTATGGATGGGTATGACTCAAAACTTCAAGCAAAGAGGACCACAAATTGTGGTCATTCTGAAATCGTGGAAATCCCAATTTGATGGATACATTCCAAGTACCATGTCAGCACAAGCCGCAGCTTACCCAAGCCTTTTCCTTGTCTCTTCTATCGCGGCTTCTGGACTTTTCTCTTCTCTCCTGGGGCAGTGGCGGAATTCCTTGGGGATGGGGAGAATGGCTTGCCAAAGTCAATGGGGAATCATGGGGAATCTCTTTTTTCAAGGGGGCTCCAGAATCTCCAGTCACAAAAGATGACAGGTATTGACAGGTCTCATAATGTCGCTTGGCTTCTTCATTTGGTGGTATTCTATCCCCATTCTTTACATTGTCGAGTTCAATTGCCATGTTGGTCTTGCGATACCGCTGCTTGTCTTCAACAAATTCACTTGCGATCCGCCCTTCTCAGCGTTACCACTGCATCTTGTTGTGGCTCCTTCTTGCGGTTGTCGCGATCCCTGCTTCTCTCCTCCAGTCAGCCGAAGGTGTGGGTTTTAGATGCTTCGGAAGCAAACCATTGTGGTTTCCCAACCATTGCCAACGGATGTTCCTCTAAGGGTGTGCATCCCAGGAACTGAATGGTAACTCACAGGTGAGGAGATATCCCAATTGTTCTCTGGAATGCATGTCCCAGTATCTATCTTAGGACGCCGTTTTCAATGCGCGCATATTTTTCAAAAAGATGTTCTGCAATAGCCGCTATAGATGACGATGGATACCACCCATCCATGCCATGCAAACCATCCCTGTCAACCATTCTGATTCCCGCTTTGCGGTGTCCATGATACCATACCTTCATGTGGGCATGGATCAGGGTGCCGAAGAACCGGATTGCAAATAACAAACATTATATAATATATAATTTCATCAAGAATGGATACCCTCCGGTAAACCAACATAGCTATGGAAATCAATGGGTTTCCCTTGGAAATCTACATTCATAATGCTTTTCAACAGCTATGTTAGTTACGTTAGTTGACTGGAGAGTATTTTTTTGAACACCCTCTGGTTATCTAACATATCTATGGAAAATACATGAAAATACGGCAGCCAATGTTTAGATGATTTATGATGATTTACTTAAAATGGTGGTTTTCCAGTTCGCTGCGTTAAATGACCCGTTTGGGATTTTCAAAATGGCCAAGGGAACCCTAGGGCCTATCGTTGAATGTCACGCGGCTGTGGCGCCTCAGCACCTCGACTTTCGCGGGGCGCCTTCTTTTTACTCCTGGCGAGGTTAGTCATCCAGAATTCAGCTCCAACAATTGGAAGGAAATTCATCTCCCAGCTTCAAGTCAAATCATATTTGAATCATAGTTTGGACTGTTACATTCATACTGAGTGTCTAAAAATGTGGGAACCTCGTGGATTTTTGCGGAGCTATACCAAAAAGTGCTGTATGTTCTGACGGATGCCCGAATTTGGAGATACTGAAATACAGTACCCATGTGTCCAAAACAGGTGGCAAGTGCCAAGTTTACACTGCTTAGCACTGCTTTCATGTTTGACTTAAGAACCACTGCGTGGACCTTAAACATGTTATCTTTGATCATACCCCAATGCTACTAAAAAGCAACAAAATATTTCAAATCTTCACAACCCACTGACCCACTGCTGCTTCCTCCAAACGGAGCAAACTGTTTGACTTAGTTTGCTCTAAGTTTCAGATGATCCATGTCAATTGATCATCCTCAAAAAGAACAAATCATCATAGATCATCCATACATTTTATATCAAATCATGGTTGTGTATATATATATATATACAATTATATACATATCATATCATATATCATATATCATATATCCTATATCATATATCATATGTCATATGCCATATATCATATCATGTCATATCATATCATATACATATATATATATATATATATATTATATATATATATTATACAGTATATATTGTCCAATCATAGATGAGCGATTGTGAAAACCCTAGGTTCACGGAAAAAACATCCACAAATTTGGGAAGGTCCCATCGTTTACCACACGTTTGTACAATAATGATATATGGTAAACTTGGGGGGTATCGCTTGCAGGAAGCTGCTGCATTTATATATATATATATATATGTGATGAACCATGAATAATATGTGATATTTGGGTATCGCTAATGTGGATATTAGAGAAATATGATGACATAACCTTGAAAAGGGGTATCGCTAATTTGGGAAGGGCCCATCGCTTACCTCGTGTTTTTAACAATTTCCATCAATTTCCATAAACCAATGTCCGTCGAATACATATTTAGTATTGCCGGGGTTTTTACGGTTGCTCAGATCATAAATACCTTCATATATCAGATTATTTATCATCCATACCCCATTCTTCCCCATTCTTTCATGAGATCTGGCTACAGTACGGATCAAGTCCCGGTGCCTGCTGCGGCTCTTGCTGCCTCGGCTGTGGCGTAGCGAGTTGGTGCCATCTTTTCTGGCTGACGGGGAGATATCATGGGGATATAGTGGGGATATAATGGGATATAAGAAATGGGATATCCCATTATATACCCTCTGGTAAACGAACATAACTATGGAAAATCACCATTTTTCATTGGTAAATCCACTATAAATCACCATTTTCAATAGCTATGTTAAATTACCAGAGGGTATATAAGTAATGGGATATTAGTATTTGGGAGATGTATAATGGGATGAAATTTAGGTCAGAATTCACCAGCCAGCCTAAGACACTTGCAGCCATTTATGGGAAAAAAATCACCGTGTCGGAACGGTGTTCAGCTCTGCTCAGTGCGTTTCCGAACCATCATTTACAGGGGAAAATGGTGAGGAAGTGTATGAATTCAGTGGCAATCTTCTGCTTGAAAATCCCCAGGTCATGGGACATTTTGAACCTCAACTTTGCGTCAAATTTGGATGTTTGTTGCCTGGTTAAACATCCTCGGTCCCTTTCCAAGATGGAAAGCTGACCAGCATCTCTGAGCCACGGAAGGACTCAACTACATCCTGGTATTCTTTGGCAAAAACACCATTCTTGATACCCCCTGGTAATTTAACGTAGCTATTGAAAATGGCCATTAATAGTGGAATTTCCCATTAAAAATTGTGATTTTCCATGGCTATGTTAAATAACCAGAGGGTACTAAATAATGCCAAAGTCGCATGAAGTCACCATATTTCCTGATCAACTCGCATTTTTTCTTGGTGTACCATCTGATAAACTAACATAATATTGCTATGCAAAATCACCAGTAAAATAGCAAGATCAACTGCAAATGGCCCATGTTCAATAGCAAAGTGTTAAACTACCGGGCATATCCCACTATATGTTCCATTAAATCACCATAGGTTCTTGGCTAAATCCCATCTAAATCCCATTTCATTACCCATTGTCCTATTAAAAATGGTTGTTTTCAACACTCACCACCAGGGCGCTCCTGGCTCTTTCCCCTAAGCCTCCCAACCGCGGTCTTTCTCGCGAGCCTCCATGGTTTCTGGGGGGTCAATATGGGATCAGATAGGATTTAAGCATCCTTTTAAGCAGCTGGATTTTGGATGGTTTGGGATGATTTTTGGGGCTATCGAGGAGAAAACATATAAGAATCAAAAATGGGTACAACTCGCCGACTCGCCAACAAGTGCGAGGTTAAACAAGCAATAATTACTGGCTAACACACTTGAACATGATACATCCCCATAAAATTGGAAGTTGTCCATCAAGGATTTGCCCCAGCATTTTTTTCAGTGGGGAACGGGCAAAGCCATGTACGTAGCTGTTGCATCCCTATCATCCCTGGGGGGAAGATATAAAGAGAGCACGAAGTGTCCATCCCCCAGCATGGCAAAACAACCCAAAGTGGTTTCACTAGAGTACTTGATATGAGGATACAACCCAATACGGAGATGAGTAATTAAGTAAGTGGACATGATGCAAATTGTATGGCTCACAAGTCATCAGGGGTTCCTATGACCCAGGTAAGATACATCTCTGACATTCGTGACAGTATGGGACTTGCATAAACATCATCAAACACCACCCGCCAGGGGTCAAAAACCTGTGGGTCACCTGGTACTATGGCTTTCACGTCCCTAAAATGCCACTGAAGATGCCAGGAATGTGAATAGGATTTAACAGTTACCCATAGTTACCCAAAGTTGTAGCTGTTTACTCTCAACATCTCTCAACCCAGCGGAGCTGGAAACCTTGTCCTTTTCTTTGGGAACCTTCTTTTCCTGTGTCCAGCCATTGATTGTCAAGGATGGAAAGGTTGAAAACCGCCAAGGAAATGCAATACTTGAGTATGAAAAACATGAAAAAATATGGAGAAGAAAAAAAATGTTGTAAATCCTCCAAACCCCTCAATGTCTTGGCCAGGAACAGGCTGGCCATGAATAGCCGGCTCTCTCAGGAACGGAAAACACCTTCGGTCATGATCCCCCTTGAGGATACAGCCATTTTTGGCCTGGTTGGTGTTGCAACCCATGTCCAAAAAAACTCAACAACTATCTTGACAATTTTTTGAAACCACCAGCTGCAACTTCAGGGGGTGGCCCAAAGTGGCCTGACTGCGGCTGTTTTTTCGCTCTTTCTTTTTCTTTTTCAAATCCTTGGCTGCTGAAACGATACATCACCCGGCTGGTTGGCATGTCCCATCCCCACTACAAATTGGTTCACAAGAACCATGCGTTCTTCAATGTTCTGAATGGAGCAAACCCTCAACACAGCCCAAAGTGACCTCTTCTTCCTTTGGTCTCTTTGCTTCCTGGCTCTGTGGCCGTGCATTCGAATCTGCGGAATCCCATGACGTCGGCCCACACATTGATGGCCTACCCTTAGTTACATAGGCCCCATAAAGCAGTCATACCAGAGCAGGTTAGGGCATACTAGAGCAGGTCCCCCAAAAAAATACAAATTGTTTTCCAGATTATGTTTGCCCTGATTAATGTGTTTCCCAGTTAGGAGGCTTGCGATACTCACCAGACCCTCACTACTCGGTCTGTACCTCATCTTTCTTCTCCTTCCGAGATTTTTTCTCCTGCCATTTTTCGACCGGGGGCGAGTCGTTCAGCTCACGTGCGCATTGTGACCAAAAAAAAGGCAGGGCATGTGCCGTTACCTGCAGAACCACTTCGTTGGATCAAAACTGTGTTACTCCCTGAAGCGCCATGAAATGCCATATGTGTAGTCATCAACCTGACACATTTACACTATGACCGCAGGTCAACAAATACAGGAATGATCAGGAATGACCAAACATACTAAACTCGAATCTCCAAGGTATGTTTCTTGTTAGCATGATGGAATCAACATGAACCCAATCCAAAAAGACCGTTGCTGCATGGCTCACTCTGACTCCGTAGAATAATACCCTCCGGTGTCATCAAACGTGGCTAGCTGGAAAAAAACAACAAAAATTGGAGGCTTATAGCACTTTACAGCTATGAAATTGTCCTTTCTTACCGGGAAATGTCCACTGCCTTCTCAGGGCAGTCCGAATCTAATAATAACAACCCCCCCCACTGCCGTTTTGCATGCCTTGGGAGACCTCGCGCGGGCAGGGCCAAGATGTGGTAAATATATGTCAAGCTTGCCAAAACATGTATCTATACAATGTATTATATATATATACAATTATATACATATATATATTATATATATATATATCTAGAATCATATAGACAGTATACGTGTACAAATGGTATAGCCATTTCCAAACGAACCAAAACATCTTTACTCCAGGACAATGCCCCTTTTTCCGGGGTGTCAAAATTACCTCTTGAAGCAGCACCTGGCAGCTAAAGGATGCCCCCAAAATCTCGTGGTTGGAAACCCCCATCCGGACCATGAACATCTCCGCAGTTTCGGAGGTATCCCCCCAATGTTCGGAGGCCATGATAGTTGGTTGGCTACATTCCCATCAATATCCTCATTAAGTCCCCATGATATCCCCACATTGTTGATTATGTGAAAAATGATGTGTTGGTTACATCCCCCATATTGTGTCCCCATGTGTAGGTAATTGTCCAATTCTATCCACATTGCAAACCCAGCTAACACCATGAATCCCCTATGTTTTGATGGTTAAATAATGTTGCCATCTGGTTGTTTAACAGTTTGCTATGGAAAATGGCCCATTTATAGATGATAAATATGATGATTTACCTGTTAAAAATGGCTAGGTTCCAGTTCCCTACGTGCAAATATCCACAGGGTAAATCCACTGCCTATCCGGCACCCACCACCCCTCCAGCTTGGCTGCCCCCACGTAGGCGGAGCAGCCTGGCTCCGATTCAAATCAGATCGATTTCCAGGTCATTTTCTCTGCATGTCCTTCCACTCTCCCTCCATGTTCCCTCCAATTTCCTTCCATTTCCAAGACCATTCTTGTCATGATGATGACAAAAAAAATGCTTTTGGATTTCCTGGTTTCCTTTTCCCTACAATTTCCAAGACCATTCTTGATCAACATATATAATTTGCTTCTTGGATTATCAAACAATGATGGCAGGAACATGTTCATCAAACAATAATGGATGGCATCCAACAATGTCAAACATTGGTTCTTGATCATTATCATTGGAAGGCCATCAATTGGTTCAACATCATTCCCTTCCAATGATGGCCCAAGCAAGGGCCTCAGAGGCACCTGCCGGGGGCCTGGCACGCCAGTAACCGGTGAAAACCAATTGACGGATCTGACTTGTGGTAATTCTCCAACCTGAAACCCTTGGTGATTTTGGGATAGTCTACATGTGTATGTATATATATATATATTCACATGTATATATATATATATATACATAAATATATATATATATACATTACATAATATATATATATATACATATTACAATAATTCACTAACCAAAAATAAGTCAATTTTGGATGATTCCGCTTATTCACCATGATTCCAGTGAGGTCGCAGTGAGGTCATTATAATTTGCCCATATATATATATATATATATATACACATCATAATAGCATCATTTATGGCAACCTCGTGGTTGGTACCGAACGCCGGTCGCTCTTCAGCCGAGCTGCTCTGGCGGAGGCTCAACAGGTGCCTCCTGAAGTGCGGGCGGTGCCCTTGGGTAATAATAAAGGGATAAGGAGGGAATAATGATAGGGATACTAATGGAATATTATGGTGTATCATTAATGGTGTATTATTGATGGTGTATTATTAATAGTGTATTATGAATGGTGTATATATTAATTAATGGATTTTTAATGGAATGTCAATAGTCGGATGGGATAGTAAGGGGAATAGTGATGCACTATTAATGGAATATTATGGAATATTAACTATTCATGGGATATTGGGGATAATGCTAGGAATATAAATGGATATAAATGGAATATCAAATCATTAACGGAATATTAAAAATCGGATGGGATATTCATGGAATATTGGCCAATACAATCCGGAAATCAAACGTCGCAGAAATCCCCAATGAAAATCAGGGTTTACAGCTGGGAAAATCAGCGAACTAAATGGGGAGATTTATCATTGCTATGTTTGACTACCAGAGGGAATCTTTAAAAAAAAGGTACTGATCTACATAAGGTCGATGTAACAGACATGTAAGAGCAGATACCGCAATTCATCTGGCCTTCTTTGGTACACATCCAAATTGAGGGTCCCGAAATTCCCATTGGATCCACGGGGATCGTAAAGCAGGTAGGTTGATAAGCCAAATTTTGTTCAGCTACAGAGGTGTGTTTAGTGGCTCATGCGGGATTTAGTGGGATATAATTGATCTAATACATGTATAAATGTAGAATAATATACAAGGATATGTTATAATTATAATAAAAATAGTAGTAGTAGTAGTAGTAGTAATCATAATAGTCATCATAATAGTCATCATAATGTGGAATACTATAATAAGAACACGAATAATAATTGAATAATCACACTAACAATATGTATAATGTATGTGTACAATGTTTGAGGGTTACCCCCTTGTAATCAAACATTGCAACAAAACAACAACCCAATTGTTGATGAGCCACCTATTGAAAAGGGTCCTATTACGGTCATATTCCATTGCCAACTCCTTTTGTTGGCAAATCATGTGCGATTTTACAGACTTGGCAGATTGATGTTAATCCCCCATTGGTCCTAGAATGTCCTAGAAATCCCATTCCCCTTTCCCATCAGCCATTATGAGGGACCCCAACTCATTAGATCAATGTCTGGGATTTACCTGAAAGGTACCCTGCCAGCCACGTGGCTGGAACAAGGGGCCCCCCATTGAGTGAAAAAATATTTTCCAGCAAACTTGCCTCTGGTAAACTAACATAACTATAGAGAATCACCATTTTTAATTGGTAAATCAACTATAAATCGCCCATTTTCAATAGCTATGTTAGTTTACCAGAGGGTAAACGTCCCTGTCAGCCACCTTTGATTACGGGATTGTATTTGCCAATATCCCATGAATATTCCCGTCCGATTATCAATATTCCCCGTTACTGTAATAATTGATATTCCATTGATATTCCTATCATTATCCCCAATATCCCATTAATAATCCATATTCCATGAATGATTGATATTCCGTGAATATTCCACTAATGGTGCATCGATATTCCCCTTATTATCCCATCCGACTATTAATAATTAGTCTATTAAAAATCCATTAATACACCATTAATACACCATGAATATTCCATTAATATTCTATTAATATTAGATATTCCACTACTATTCCCCTTGAAACTATCACCTTGGATAACGAATTTCCAGCTCCTGCGCCGAAGCCGAGGCTGGCTCAGGGGGCCTCAGGATGCGATTTTCTCCAGGGCAAATTCATGGGATATCCGGGGAGAATTCATAGGAATTATGGGAAATTTACTGGGAAATCATGGGAAAATCCTGGGAAATCACGATGTTGTACCCATCATCTCTTCCATGGGGGCAATACCTCACTGGATGGTGTAAGATTCCTTCGTTGGAAAATGTCGACCTTGTTATTGGTAGAGCTGTGCGGCTGCGATGTGAAAATCACCCTCACACAACATGAAGACCAAATGACAGTGTACTTCTCTCGGAGGGGGACAAGAGTGTGTGGATCAACCCAAAAAAAAAACACTATGCCAATAAAGTCACTGAAGTGGTGAATTTGAGGATTCCACCAGAAAATCAAAGCATTTGCGTTTCAAAAATGTCTCCGGAAAAAAAAATGGGGATCTTCAGTTATGAGAAAATCATCTTCCCCAATGATATTCCCATTAATATTCAACCCCCTTGAAGTATGAAGCACCCGTGCTGGGTCCAACCCTCGGTGTACTGGGATCACCCACAACGGTGCTGCCTCGGCCTGTTCTCAACGGGGAGATCATGTCTTGGGCGATCGGATGGAGACTCAAGGGATTACACACCATTACATTCCAGATATCGCCAAGAAAATGTGACATGTATGTATATAATTAATAATAATAACAACAATAATAACAATAACAATAATAATATATATAAAAAAAATAAATAAATAAATAAACAAACAAATATATAAGTAAATAAAATAATAATAATAATAACAATAATAATATAATAATAATATATAATAATAATGATAATAAATAATAATAATGATAATAATAATAACAATAATAATAATAGTAATAATAATAATAGATATATATATATATATATATTCAAAATTATTCAAAGGGGTTTACGACACATTTCCATACATCAACTGGGAGATGATGCCTCTTCCTCCGCTTCACAGGCCCTTTGGGGCAAGTGAGATCATTGGAGCTTCAAAATGGCTGGTTCTTCACATGGAAACATACAATTAGCTGTTGATGGTTAATATGTAGTTAATATACTGTTAATAATGGTTAATCTATGATTATTATATGGTTATTGATGGTTAATAACAATCTGGTTGGTGGTTGAGCCAACCCCTCTGAAAAATGATGGAGTGAAAGTCAGTTGGGATGATGACATGAACCCAATATTAATGGAAATTCATAAAAAAGGGTTCCAAACCACCAATCAGTCAGGATTTCTATCATATTGCACTATCGTATTATATCCTTGTGCGGACTTTGAGCTATATCATGGCTTCCCCCTGTGAAATACCCCAAACCACGCTTTCAAACGGGGTGGATTTCATATTGGACGGTTACACACCCGCGCCCTGCCTCTGGTGGAGGCTCCTGGAAAGTCATCATGGCACATCTCTGATATGTGATCTGTCAAAAAGGATTCAAATTCAAAAGGGTACCCTCTGGTGATTTAACAGTTTGCTATTGAAAATGTCCATTTATAGTGGATTTTCCCATTAAAAATGGTGATTTTCCATAGCTATGTTAGTTTACCAGAGGGTAATGTTCGAATCAGAATGTACCATTTGCGTTCTGATTCGAACAATGATAGGAATCATTACCTTTTTTGTCATAATGATGCTGTCATAGGACACATCCCAGCGTTCAGTGGTCATCTCGTATCCCTATCTTTGTTGGATCTCTCCCCTTCGCTGGGCAGCGCCCAAAAGTTTCTGTCATCACCATGACCTACTGACCTACTGGTTGAGAGCGAGATTCCCCGTTCGTTAATGCGAATCGAATCCTTTCTCATTAAATAAGTTCGCTTAATCATTGTCTCTATGATATATAAAGTAATATTATATATATATGCATACTTATACTTATATGATTTATCATAAACATTATATATATATATATACCTAGAGACTCGAGCGGCATCAAAATTTTGATGCTGGTCTAGCAAAACAGTGTTTCATCTGATTGCCGCTGAAATTTCTGGCATGCGCCGTTCTTTGGGAAACAAATATGGTTTTAGATTTTGGTGTTGGAATGCGCCGTTTTTGCCAATGATTGCACCGTTTTTGCCCGTGATTGCGCCGTCCTTGCCCGTGCAGAATTTCCATTGCGCCGTTTTTGTGGAATTGCGCCATGTTTTCTACATTGCGCCATTCTTGTGGACTTGCGCCTGATTTTTTTGTAGGTTGGGAATGCGCCCGAAATTTTGGATACATGAGTCTCTAGGTATGTTTTTATATTGTACGTCAAGCAACAGCGGTGAACTGAGTAGCTGGGCATTCCCAGCTGTCCCAGCCTCGGGAGGTACCGTGATCCCTTGTTCTTGGGCCAAAGCCTCGATGGCTTCAAGGGAAGCCATCTTCACCGGAGACCCATCAGTTTTCCATGGTACAGGATGCTTACAGTGCTAGCCTTTGTCAAACTTGAGCGAAGGAATAACATGACCTGACCTTAGCCCTTCAAAACAAACATGGAATACGTGTCCAAGACTTCAAAAACACACACACAAACTCCTCCAGATATGGTCACTTTGTCCCAAAGATTGAGCGATCTTCCCAAGTCATGGATGGCCATGCCTTCGTATTGAAACCACCATGGTTATTCCTTGAGGATCCCCTATGCCCTATGACTTGAGAAACCCCCCAAAAAAAAGCCATAAAACACCCAAACTCCAACCCACCTGCGCACGTGCCACAGCTTCGGCCTGGGCTTTTGCCTCGGCCTCGGCAGGTTTCGATGTTAAGTCAAGGCCCAAAACAAGGATTTTAGTAGGACTTTAGAGTAGGTGTTTACCTATTTTTTAGGACTCTAGTCTAGTATCTTTTTAGAAGCTTATCTCTCTTTTTAGAAGGATACTATATATTTGAATCTACTAAAGATAGATCTATATAGTAGGATTTTAATCTAACTTAAGTAGGATTTTACTTCTCTATCTTTTTGGGGGTTACCGCAAATTGTTCGAGGATAAAAAACCATTCCAAACTGAAACCCCTCCAATTCTGTCTCCCCCGAATTCTTGGCCTGCCGTCGCTCGTCTGCTTTTCGGGCC
Organism: Cladocopium goreaui; assembly: GCA_947184155.2. Lineage (NCBI taxonomy): Eukaryota > Dinophyceae > Suessiales > Symbiodiniaceae > Cladocopium > Cladocopium goreaui. The sequence continues at coordinate 1,059,684 of CAMXCT020005890.1, forward strand.
TGACAACAATCAGCAAAGGCGCTGAAAAGATTCTGACTCTTTGGGAAAGCCATCATGATTTTACACCCCACCTGCCTCACCTAAAAATCATCAAGTGGATTTTGACCCAAAAATGGGTCCTACATTATTTTTGAATATTTTTGACCTATCGATGCTCAGCTGTTTTCTTCTGCCAATCTGGTGCCTTCAAGCAATCCAATCGAATTTACCGTATCCATCTGTTGGGTCGAAAAATGGAGGTTTCCTACAATGGGGGTCCTCCAAAATGGATAGTTGATCATGGAACATCCGATTTCAATGGATGGTTTGGGATACCTGCATTTTAGGAACCTCCAAATGATGATTTGAAAAATGAGCCGACCAGCCATTTGAACAGATTGCTTGTGGGGCGAGCGGTCAAGCCAAAAAATGGCCCTTCTGAATTGATCACGGGTCAACAGGAAAAGGGATTGTTTCACCAAATTGGGTACCCCAAATACAAAATTGGCATCTAAATTGGCAGTGAATCCACAAGTCTGAGACAATCTGCCCCGTATTGTGGTTATGTATCTATGTATCCTGCGAATCCTATATCATCCAATTACATCCCCATGATATCCCATGCATTCTCAGAGTTTCGGACCATCTGGAGTACTTGTTTCAATAATTCACTGAAACATCGGAATGTGTTTCATGAATCATAAATTATAATATAAATTATATATATCACCATTCATGAATCATAAATGATATTAAACCATATAAAACCGTATAAAACCTACATTCGAATCATTCACTCACCGGTGATTCCCCCGTTCTCCAATGATCTTCCGGCGGTGGACCGGCGGCACCTGGGCCTTTTTCTCCAACGCCACCTTGGCCTGGAAAATTTCTATGGGAAAAGGCCAGGGAAATGCCATGGAAATGCCATTTTTTAGTGTGGGAAATTGTGGGAAATTGTGGGAAATAGCTGAAGTTTCCATGGAGGATCCTCTGGTATCTAATGGTATAATGGTAGGATACCATTATATAACCATTAATAAATACTAATGGTATCTAAGGGTTATATAATGGTTAACCATTAAGAAACATTTGTGAGTTCCCGATCATCGAAGAAATGGATGGTCCATTGCCACGTTTGATGACACCAGGGGCTATCCGAGCGGCTTTTGTTATGTCTCAGGTTGTCCAGTTTCTGTCACCCTTTGCCTTTTTCTGGTTTTGGAACCAACCGCCCCTTGACCCCAACTTCCACACCTCACTCATGAATTTGAATGTCTTTGATTCTTCTGACTCTGGCTTGAATCATTGGTTTTTACGCTCTTTGCCGTATGAATCACGTGTGCACTTTTGCCAGATTCCAAGGTTGCTCCCCGGCCACCCCAGGTAACTTTGAGGGGGTGAAATCTGTTAAAATAGTGAGGTGACATTACCCAAGTGTTCCTCTCCAAATGTGGCTACAGTTGTGTCTCTCTGATGGATGGAGCAACCCTGATTTAGTTTGATATCATATATTATCATATGCTTGCTTCCATCCCTTAACTATCCCATGAAACCCAATGAATTCCAATGAAATCCCATTGCCTGGGCAGAGGCTTGCGCTTGCTGTTGCGCCGCAGCCAAAACCTGCAGAATATCGTGGAATCCATCTGGGAGAAGCTTCGGATCCAGGAAAAGAATAGAGATACTGTTCCTCAATGTTCCTCATATATATATATATTCTCAAGATTCAGTAAAATCTGTTCAGTGAATCGTATCTCATGAAGATTTGTATAGCTCTTCACTAACTTATGCCTAGTTTCTATGTACCAAACGTGGGTTTTTATCTGCCGATGAAACACCCACGCCGCCTGCGCTTGCGCCAGCATTTGCGCTTGCGCCACCTGCACCTGCAACGCTTGCGCCTGCGCCTGCGCTAAGGCCTCAAGGCTCGGGAGTTGGACCTGGCGATTTCATGGGAAATTATGGGGATTCATGGTTATTATATAATGGTTATTAATGGTTATTAATGGTTATTAACGGTTACTGTATATCAATGGTTGTTAATGGTTATGAATAATGGTGTTTAATGGTCTAACGGGGATTGAAATGGGATTTTATAGGGATTTTTTGACGGGATTTGATGAAACAACCATGGGAAATATCATGGGGATACTATGGGATATAATAGGATTTACCCTCTGCTAGTTTGACATGGCTGGCTGGAGAATCACATGTTTTCTCATAGGAAAATGATCTATAAACGGTGCATTTTCCAGAGCTATCTTAAATGACTGGAGGCTCTCTTCATAGGTCTTCAGGTGGATACTAGTTTATCCTGGTTCATTGAACTTCATTTATGGTTGAAAGTTGAAACCATTCATTTTTGTACGCCCAATCAAAGGGCGTACAAAAAGTATACAGTAACTTTAACTTTAGTATCTGGGTCATAGTCAAAAATACAAATTACCCTCTGGTTATTTGTTACATAGCCATGGAAAGATCCAGCATTTTCAAGAACGGTAAAGCATCTATTTCTATGGGCCATCGAAAAACCATGGCAAACTGTTCCAGATGGTATTATCCATTATATCCCCTATAAATCCCTATAAATCCCTATAAATCCCTATAAATGCCCATCTTAACCAATGGTTTTATGCCCAAGGTGAACACATAACCAGAGATGTCCTGGTAACCATGGGTCCCGGATCATCCATGATCATCCATGGACGGCATCGATGGCTTGGCTCCAGACGATGGCTTGCGCTTGGGCCTTGGCGTGGCACGAATCAAGGCCACTTTGAGATGGAAAATCACCATTTTTAATAGGTAAATCAAGAAAAACATATAGAAAAAATCACCATTTCTCCATAGCTATGTTATGATATGTTATGGGGATTCCACATCTATGTTGGTTCCGGTAGACATGGAGTGCTGGACAATTCACTATTTACTTCGATGATTTTCCCAGCGTCAAGCCCCCCAGAGACGATCGTTAAATGTCCCCTGAGTTGCTTGAACTGCCTGTCTATGGCAAAAAAAAGATCCAGTATTACACTGTGCCAAGGTTTAGCCAGTAAAATGGTGATTAAGAAGATAGAAAAAATATCAATCTAGGAATAGACACTTGACCTTGGCATGAGCTGGAAAATCCTCATTAAATTCAGATTTTTCACCAAGATATCAAGCACTCTCGGACCCAAATGCTTTATATAAGATTATATAAGTTACCCTGCGGCAACCAAACGTGGCAAAGCAAAATCCCCAAGTGAGTTCGACGCTTTTCCATTGAAATTCCCATATCCTTCGGGGATTTCCCGGCCAGCCGTGTTGGACTACCGGAGGCTATTTTTTGTACCTTAGAATGACCATCCCACTTCACTTTTGGGGCTGACACGACATTTTACCCAAACCGTGTGGGTCCCCAAAGCCTTCCGTCCCATTTTTTTCGTTCGTTGGGCCCCCCAGACTGCAGCATGCAGTTGCGCTACTTGTGACTGCGGCACCTCAGCGGGAAGTTGCAAAAAATATGGTACGTTTGGTACCTGAAATTCGGGGAATTGACTCACCAAAATTGTGATTTGATGAAACACTAGGGGAATGACATCCGGGGAATGATGATAAACGACTGTTTTCGGACAAACTCGTATATGTGTGATGAGAAGATCTATCATCATATATTTTGCCATTTACATGGCTCTGTGGGGGTGTTTGGTGCATTTTAGGGCAAACCCACATAAAAAAATGATATGCGTTAGTCTAAGGATGGTACGATGGAGACACTTGTCATCCCACCATCTTTGGGAATTCCGAAAAAAATGGCGGTGTAAGCATGCAGTATATACTGGGCCCTATTACCCTCTAGTTATTTTGCATTGCTGTGTTTTTTTTGCCATTTTCAATAGGCAAATCATCATAAACCATCTATAACTAAGCCATTTTCCGTGGCTTTTGAATATCCAGAGGGTAATGGATTGATGACCATCCCTTTCATGGGAACATCAATGAAGATCAGCGCGACTCGGTTCCTCGGTTCCCCACCCCGGCGGGAAGGCCAGGCACTGCCGGCTGCCCCTGAGCCGCAATTTTGTCCATCCATTGATCAGCTACTGATCATCGCTAATCTACAAATGTGTCTAATCATTCGATGTTTTTGGATAATCTAATTTAACATGGTTGATTGATGCTTGATTCATGATGTTTTTTTGGTATTTTCACATATCCACCAACGTTCTTCTGTGGAAATTATCATCAACGCTTCTTAAACAAGTCACTTTTGTGATCCCCCTAGTGATGTCTATGGTGAGGTCCTTTCGTTATCATGACTTACCCAGCGGAGAGCTAAGGTTTTTTGGAGATGATAATGATGACTGGTTAAATCCCGCGTGATTCTCACTTCCAGTTGAAATCTCTATGTCTGTGGTGAAATCCCCGTCTCTACTGGCGATTTTGCCACTTCCTGCAGCTCAACCCCACCTTTTCTGGTTGAAATCTTAGTTGTTGGTGACATCACCATGTTTCTTGCTTGGAAAATACCCAGTTCCGTTGGTTAAATAAGCCTCTTCTGGTTGAGCTAATTCACCAACCTCACATGTGTTTTTCATTTCGGGATAATTCCTGCTTCCCCCTGCTACATTCCAGCAATTTTACATTGTGCCAAGGAAAATGAATGAAAAACTAAAATGATCCATAAAAGTAGATGAATTTATGATGATTTATCCGTAAAAAATATCTTAATGAATTTATGATGATTTATCCGTAAAAAAATATCTTAATGTTCCATAACCTCCCACTAAAAAATGGCGATGTTCGAGCCATTTTCCCTTAGCAAAGTCTCAAATCCAGTGAGACTTTGTTGGGTGCCCCGGCCGGCGCAGCACCGGGCACCGGTGCGGCACCTGTCAGGATTTTGTTTTTTCGCACATCCGTATATTTCGCATGAATAGTGTGACATTGAATGAACAAACACAGAAACACAGTGGTAGACAAATCACAATGAAATGAAATGAACCAAATATCTCAAAATATCTGTTCTTCGGAGCTGCTTAAATTCATGAGAATTCCTATGACATGAGATGCTTAAACCAACCGCCATTGTCTCATCGTCCAGCAGAGCCTGGTGCTGCCTCAGAGGAACGAACTGTCGTGCTCTTTGGTAACCAAAAGCAAGGGGAAATCCCTAAATCATCCGGTCATCCGAAATCTATTGGGAAATCTATTGGGAAATCTACTGGGAAAATCTATTGGGAAATAGATGGAAAAGATTCACACGGGATGTCCATTCTTATACCAAAGGGATCCAAAGGGTGAAACTTTACAGCTCAGGTCAACACGCACATGACCTGATAGCTTGGACGTCTTGGATAGGCTTCCCAACGCAAACGAATTCTTCCTCTATGAACATGACCTTCCCGGGTGCCAACTACTACCCTCTGGTGAACTAACATAGCAATGGAACATCACCATTTTTAATGGGAAAATCCACTATAAATGGCCATTTTCAATTGCTATGTTAAATTACCAGAGGGTATACAAGTCATCATCAACCTTTGAAGTGTCCCCAACAAACTGGGGAATAGGTCGGGGGCGCGTTCACTGTCTGAGAACCTCTGAGTCTCCCCGGCAGGTGCTGTACCGCCCCTGGAGCATGCAAGGAAAGCTGTAGGGGTGTTTGTCATCTAGATTGCACAGACTCATATCTGTACAGCCCCATCACCATAGTACGGTGGTCTTTACTTATCTTTACTTAGTATTCTATGTGGGGTGACCACGTCAATAGACCTCTGAATCCACTAGTGTTAATCATCATTTTCCCTATTCCTCGGGTTTTTTTTCCGTAGCCCATTTTCAGACGCACAAAAATAAATGAGTTACGTATTCCTTCTGTCGTTGGTGAAATTCCCATGTTCATTGGTTCATCTCCATAATTGTGCGCTGCTTAAATCGACAAGAAGACACGGCCCAGGACACGATGTGGTCACGTACGATTCACGCGTGAAGTATGATGTATGTCAACGATCATGCGTATGGTCTGTATAGTGATAATGCTAATGATATTAATATCAATAATGATCAATAGTTACATGTATATATGTAACATGTTACATACATTTATATATGGACCTATACTAGGCACAAACTCCTAGATTCTGATGTCTTCTAGTGAAAGCTTCCAATTTTAATCTTACCGATCTTTCACCGCGCATCCATGCGCATCCAAGGATCCCAGTGGGGTCCCCCTGGTCGTCAAAAATGACTCAGGAGGGATTCAATTGGGAGGTTGGATTGCAGATCTCAACCAACATAGAAGCTAGTAGGACAACCATCTCCCAGTCCTAAGGCACCATTTGTTCTGGCTTCATATGGTTCATAGCTAAATTTCAAGTGCCAAGAATCCTCCCAAAGTTGTAAACTACTACTAGGTGCGGGAAGACGTACCCCTAGTAGTCCCACGTTCACTCTGGGCCGTCTAGGTATCCCCAACGGCATTGGCTGCAACCTCAGTGTCGCAGGAACCCACCGAATAATCCCTTCGCCCGATCCTATTGAACACCCCCCCATGCTGGACCAAAGGGGATTTACCAATGGGGTTTCCATACATGGGGGTGCCCCCAAAATAGATGGTTTAATGGAAACTCCTCCATCTATAAATGGATGATTTGAGGGTACCCCCATGACTTTCAAAACCCCTATGACAGTAATTTTTTTGGGGCAGATGGGATTATTTGGATTGCACGGTCAAAAACCATGAAACTGTCCCGACGATTTCGCAGCAAACCTCCAGCTGAGATCCCCAACATCACCGCTGCCCCCGCGGGTCACAGGGTGGCACCGGACCGGCCCGGGACCACCGCAACCCGTTTTCGTCCCCGACTTCACAAAGCGGTCGGCGCAGCAGAGTGGTTTCCCCATGATTCATGGGGGGCTTTCAGGTGACCGATTGAAAAGGATTGACGTCATTGTGGGGGCATATCCCAAAATCCCTAATTTGAAGTTTTTAGAACATCATCTTCCCATATCTTCCCCACTATTTGATGTTCATAACATCTCATAAACTGAGGTATATACCATCTCCGGACATCGCCCTGTGGGTTGTTTGGAAAGTCATATCCAGGCCATGACATAATTCACTTGGACTTCAAAATAGCTATGACAAGTTGCCATTTCTTACAGGCAAATCATCAAACTAATGGGCAGGTTTTTTCGTGGCTATGTGAAATGATCAGTACCCTGAAAGTGCCAACACAACAATTCACCTTTGGTAGTCCTTGAAGGTTGTCGCACAAGAGTCTTGATGTGAGACCTGCAAAATAGGCTACTTGTACCCCAAAGTCCCATGATTTCTGCCATAAATATCATGCATTGAGGCACAGCATGGCAACATGCCCATGTTCAGACGCCCAAATGAATCACATCGCTTAGTCCCCGTATCTTTGCTACCAACGAACTGAACAGCTATAAGTTGCACTTCCGCACCTTCAAATAACTTGTGTTTACGCAGCGCTGGACCACACAGTCTCGGGGTGGAGTCCAAATTGAAAAAATCTGCCGAATCATGTGCTAAACCTCATGAGAAACCCCCATAGTTTGCAATCTTCAAGACATCCAGTGCTGAAATTTGGTATCATTCATGATGGATTTTATCACAGTACCACTTTAAATTCGTTCTCTCATACCTTGTGGAAGAAGATTAGTGAGCTGTTTCCTAAATAGGGCTACCCCAAATCATCCCCCAACCATTTTACTATCGAAACAACCATGAGTTTAGGCTGCTGAACTTGCCCCTCAACATCCCCAGGCTCCCCCCCTCAAACACCCAACGCTCCCCGCGCCGCTCGTTCGCGCCCCGCCTTGTAGATTTGGAGGGTCCGCTCTCGGACCTGTCAACCCAAAGATGAGCGTCAAGCCATGGGTTTGTCGAACGGGGGATACTCAAAAGTTCTGGTCATCAACAGTGAAAACTGGATTTTCAAGCCATGGCTCATGGTTGATGAAGTAAACTAATTTTTTAGACAACCCCTAAAAAAGCAGTGGTGACCAGGAAAAAATGAAAGATCATCCAAGAAAATGTGGAAAAAATCTATGAGCAGCGTCATGAATGATCCCCAATTTATAAGGATCCAAAGAAAAAATGGACCAACTGAGTTGTTGATGGTTTTTGCGTTCATAAGTGTTCATATGAAAGACCCACGAAATCAGGGGTTGACTTCTTGTTTTTTGACGATCAATACCCCGGTATCCTTATATGTTGTTCATTAGACCTCTATGTTTTTGATCGCCTTCCTATTCTTGTTGGTTCAACCCCCATTCCCGAACCTCCCCAAATGTTTGATGTTTAACTCATGTTTGATCCTTATGTTCAAAAAAAGGCCAAAAAATGTTCCTTAACTGTTTTTCCCAGCATTTTAAGCACATTTTGAACTATTTTCCCTCATTTTTGGGAAAACATGTTTTCCAACCATTTCAACCCACATTTTGAACTTAACCCCATTTTGTGGATTTGACCCTCATTTTTGGATGGTGAAGCTTGGAGAAAATCCATGGTACCCTCTGGTAAACTAACGTAGCTATTGAAAATGGCCATAGAAATAGTGAGTTTTCCCATTAATAACATGGTGGATCTTTCCATGGCTATGTTAATCATTACCAGAGGGTAAAATCCACCATTTTCCTATATAGTTTTCCTATGATTTTCCCATTAAAACCACCCATTTTCCTATGGTAAACCACCGAAAAGTCCGCCTGGCCATCGCAGCAGTCCGCCAAGTTCACCTTGTCGTTGCCCACCACCGTGCCATCCTCCAGGGCCACCTCGCCGACGATGGGATGACTAGAGAACTATGTTTGGATAAAGATATGGGTATGGGTCAATACCTATAGATACCACTTTTAGTGGGATGAACATCCATAAATCCCAGCTATTTTGATGTGAACTACAGGGGTACAAGGTTTTGACCCATCCCCATATGTTTGGGTGTGTCTGAAAATAGTGTACCCCTAAACCCAATGGTTTTGCTGATCATTATCCCTATTAATTGGCTATTTCATTGGGAATATACCCTATTTTCAGACAAACCCATATGCTTTTGTTTAAAAAGAAAACACTAGCTTGGGAAAATCATATCACATCATATCTATATGAGTTCCTATTAGTTGGGGTGAAATGATGTTTAGTTAGCCAATAGGGGAAGTCATAGAAAAGAAGCTTGCCATCAAAAATAGATCGAGTTGAGGAACTTAGTCAAGATCAAGATTACCCTCTGGTAATTTAACATAGCTATTGAACATGATCATTTATATCCATTTATAGTGGATTTACCCATTAAAAATGGTGATTTTCCATAGCTATGTTAGTTCACCAGAGGGTACCAATCATCAACTTTGGTGATCAAACAGGTATATCCCGATGAGGCGGTCAGCCCCGGGTGACATCGGTTGCCACGAGAATGGAACGCCCTTCCAATTTTCAACAGCCCAGCGTTTTATAATCGGTGGTTGAGACTAGATATGTAGATATATATTTTTTCTGGATGTATGAAAATGTGTTCAAAATGTATATTTCAATGATTTCAATGTATAAAATATCTACATATTTTGTGGATTTTTGTGGTACAGTATGTGTTCCAGATGTATGAAAAGAAGGTGATTCATGGAAAATGATCCAAACATCAAACCTGGGCCCCAAATATGTCTATTGAGAAAGAGAGAGAGAGAGAGCAACCCCAAAAACGTATGCAAAGGGACAGTTTTATTACAGCAACCTTAAATAAAAAAGGAAAAAGAAAATCCCATTAGAATCGAATAAAATACATTTTACATGCGTTTTCTACATAGGTGTGTCTGAAAACCCCCATTTATGACTTTCCATGGCCCTGTTTGATTGCCGGAGGATTCAGCCCACCTGAAGCCAGCAGAACTTCGCCTGAAAGTGGACCTGGGAGACACAGCTCAGCAATTCACATTGGCTTGGCCGAAAAATTGACGAAAAACAAGGCTTCAATCATCAAAGTTGTGATTTCACCATCAAAAATTGTGATTGCACCATCAAAAGTTGAGATTAGTCAGTGAAAACAAGGATATAACTACAACTCATTTTAGGATATTTGAGGTGTCCCAAATATAGGCTAAACCCCAATGTACGGCAATTTTAAGAGGAACATGATGATTACCCAACCACTGGACTTGGGGGTACCCAATTTTGACACTTTTTCCATCTGTTCCCCATATCAGTGGATGAAGTGTGCAATTCTTGCTGAGTTGCCCCGAAAGGTCAATGGCGCCACATACTGATACTGTTGGAACTGCTGAAGACCTGGACCTTTAAAAAAACACCAAGAACTCTAAGCCAAACTCTAAGTCTGTCTCCATGAAAAGATCATAGCTACGGCGACTTCGGATCACAGCACTTCCCTTTGATCCCCTGGCCCGTTCCCCCCTGGCCGGTTCCCCCGTGGTCGGGTCAAGCCTGTTGCCCCACACGGCACAAGGCCGTGGTCACCTTGATGGGTTCGTTCCACCTCGGTGACCATTGCCATTTTCTTCGCCCGAGCGGAGGCCAGGCGGGTTTCACACTGGTCAGAATCATTCAGAAATCCGGGATCTTTGATGTATAAAATAGACCGGGATGTTATAACATGTTATAACATGTTATAACATGATAATATACATTATATATCTCATTGGATAATAATATGATAAATATATGATCAATATATGTTTCATTCATGTGTATTATCAATCATATTTATCATATGTTTATTGATCAATATTATCAATGATATCATGTTGATTATTAAATATATTATTAATATATTATCAATCATGATAATGAACATGATATGACAGTGTGTCAAAACCAATAGTACCCCTTTTTTGTTCACATCAAAATAGCTTGGATTTATGGATGTTCATCCCACTAAAAATTGTATTACCCTCTGGTAAATTAACATAGACCCTGGCAGATAGGGGTTGGAAGACTAGTTTCCATTATAAATTGGTGATTTTCAGGGTCTATGTTTATTTACCAGAGGGTAATAGGTATTGATCCATACCCATATCATTGATTGCTTGGTTGACTGATGGGTTGCCTGGGCACCCCTTCAAGGCCCCGGCTCGGCTCGGCCACGATGCACCGTGGCTGGGGAAGTGGAGACACACTGCCAACGCGAACGCGGAACGCGGAGCCGGAAGAATCAAAGTTGAGACCCAAATAGAACTGTGGATGGCCTGTTGTGTGTGCTATTATTAAACATTGACTGATATCAATTATATGTAAATTATATGTAAATTATAAATTAAAATAATGAATGTTACAGCATAGATGTATAAACACACAGACTTTCAGTAGATGAATTGCAGCTTTAAAAAAATGCTCTCCACGCCTTAGCACCTTTCTTCCAGGACACCACCAGACTTTTGTACCTCCGGCACATGAAGGCATACATCCATCACCATCTCCATCATGATAATAGTAATAGTAATTAATAGTTGATAGCACATGATAACACATCATAATGCTAATGGTAGTGGTGAAAGCTATCGTGATGATAATCATCATCATCATCATCATCATAATCATCATCATGATCATCATCACCATCACCATCATTATCATCACCACCATCATCTGTGCACTGTGCCGTGGCAGCCACCCCGGGCCACCCCGTCGCTCGGGGCTGCACTCCTTTGGTACATTGCTGGCTTCCAAGACCATGATGCGAAAATCTGCCTGCACCTGGGTGATGCTATGACTGCGTGGAAAAAAATGGAATTGGAAGAGCTCCAATGAAGGTAGAAAAAGAATCAACCCTACAGGTTTGTCTGAATGTTAATGCAATCTACATCTTTCTTGCTTTGTTTCTTCACGGATTGATATACGATGTAATCCTAAGTGGATTAAATTGTTGGCTCTCAAAATCTGATGTTGGAACTGTGCAAATACAATTTTGTATATGTTTATCATGTTTCTTGTATTTTTAAACAGCATAATCTAACTTATTTGAAAAATAGTACACCTGAAAAACTATAAGTATAAATAGGGATATCTATCTATCTATCTTTCTTATCATCTATCTATATCTATCTATATCTATCTATATCTATCTATATCTATCTATATCTATCTATATCTATCTATATCTATCTATCTATCTATCTATATATATATATATGATATCATGTGTATATATATATTATCAAATGTAGATGTATAAATATGTCTTTTTTTCACGGAAAATTGATGAACAATGCTTTTGGGTTACCCTGACCGGAGCCGCCATCGACCTCGGTGATGCGACCTACTGCGACCCAAGGCGACCAGTGGGAAGCCATGTTTCACATGGTGGATTTCACCATGAAACCTGGTGGATTTCAGGGGAATTGACCACCAAACATAGGCATTGATATGTGATTTGTGAAGATTTGTGAAGATGTAAGTGGGTTTGTCTGAAAATGTTGGGTTAATCTTCCCAATGATATATAGCCATTTAAAAACGGGATTTTATGATCAGCAAAACCATTGGGTACGTTTAGGGGTACACGACATTTTCAGACACACCCAAGTTGGTTTATGACAAGTTGACTGGACCAGTTGGACGGGGTTCATTTTCACAACATTGGAACTGGAATCTTGATGAATCGATGGCAATAGTAGTCCAAAACAACTTGGGATGCACTATTAATGGCTATTAATGGTAACCAACCAGTAATACCCATGGGCTATGGGGCCCCCATAACTATGATGAAATAACCACTAATATATAACTGGAACTGCACCCCCTGTCGGACAGTCCTAAACCTGATCCGCCTGTCAAGCCAGCCCCAGCACACCAAGCGGCGCTTCCATGATGAACTGCGCTGGGCACTGATGGTTGAAGGCGGCGCGGGGAGCGAAGGCAAACAATCAATGACCAGTCAACATGAAGCTCCACTGGAAAGGTTACGAGTCATACAAGTCAGACGTGGATCAGGTGCGTATTTTTGACTCTTCATCAGGCACTTCCCCTGGCAGTTGTTACCGTGCTCATGTGATCTAAGTATTAAGAGACAGCAAGGAATCACGATTTGATAGGCTTCAATTCAAAGGATCGTGAAGAATGTGTCTGTTGTGTCGGATACGTCCCCTTCTAAACACAGTTGACCATGCCGGATATCCTGAGTAGTTTCACTTGGTCCAAGGTTTCTTGAAGATCTTGCACTTGCGATGGGCATCACTGGAACCAAACGCCGCAAGGTGCTCCCGGGAAGCTACGCTTAAACAGGACGACAGAGGACCTTAGTTTTGGCCCAGAAATGTGTGGCCCAGCATGTGGCCCAAACGTAGACTCGGTTGCCTTGGAAACAAAGCCTTTAGGTTGTTCAAGCTACTGGAAAGAACCATGAAAAATGACACTGCTGTTCTTTTTGCGCGTCGCCAGCGTGCAACGGCTCTGCGCCAGCGCAGCAGCCTTGGCCCAACTTTTTAGGGGTAAGTGTCCAGTGTCCAGTGTCCAGTAGAAAAAACGCATCAATGAGGAAACATGTGGGAAGTTTAATGATTCTTGATGTTCAATGGGAATTTAAATTCGATGAGGATAATTGTTATCGTCTTGATTTAACCACCGCACCAAAGGTGAACCCCCAATGATATGGCTTTATGAAGGAGTCACCATTGATAGTTGAATCAGTTGAATCCCATAATATTGGTGCATGGGACCGTGGTAAAACCAAGCAACTCTGCTTCTGGAACTCAACCATGAAGTTCGCTCCATCTCTGCCAACAGGAAGACCACCTGCTGGTGGCGTGGGATCACCTTTAGCACAATTTCAAGGGCTATCTCACCCCTCGTAACAGTGAAATGTGAAGACCATTGTCCTTTGATTGGTCTCCTCATGTCGCTTACTGTAGTTATTTGGGACTGTCCAAAAATGATGGATACCCAAAAAATTGCCATTTGCATTGGGAAGAATTATTTGCAACCATTTGTAGGTAGTCCATTTTCAGGTACCAAGCCCATTTCATCTCCAATTCTCAAAGCGCTTTTTCTTGGATCTCGTCACCCAACTGTTTCATTAGATCCCCTCAGCTATCCCTCAGCTTTGCTCTTTCATCCCCAATTTGTGTGTCACAGTTTGTCTGAAAATTGGGTATGTACCCCAAAATCCAATGGCAGTTTCCGTAGAATAAGGCAATTTTGGGGTATATACAATTTTTGGAGACACCCAAATCAAGTATATCCCCATGTTTGCTGGTTACAGTAGTTCCCAATGTCCATTGGTAAATCAGCAATTTGTGTCATATCCTCATATCATATTGATGTTTCTATTTATCCCACTATGTCCCAGTATTATGTCCCCATGACAACTATATACAAATATTTCTGGTTGGTTATATATACATCACTATAGTAATTATCCATAATTATCCCCAAAAATGAGATGGCACCTCATTCATCCCCAGCTGCTCTTGGTTGCTATGACCACGGTATCCCCATTCCTCCGCCAGGATTTGTTGCTCTGTGGCACCTCCCCAGACCTTCGGGCAGTCTCGCAGGCCGTCACCACGGCTGCCAAGGCCAGGCAGTTCGATGTGGCCTAGCTGGACGATGCTTAAACCAAGCCTCCGAAAACTGGGAATTCTGCAGGTTTTGTGGGTAAATCTACCCTCTGGTAAACTAACATAGCCATGGAAAATCACCATTTTTCATGGGAAAATCCACTATTTCAATGGTCATTTTCAATAGCTATGTTAAGTTGCCAGAGGGTATATATAGGAAATACCAGGGGGATGGCCCTTGGACGATTTGCCGTAACAGGGGCCAGGGCGATCACAATGGATTGGTTCAAGGGAAATTTGGCAGGAAAACCACATGATTGATGGTTGAGTCCTCATTATCAGATGGTATAGTCCCATGAGTGTGCCCTTATTATTGTCGATTGATGTCCCATCCATCTATTAGAATCACAATTGTTGTACAGTAGGTTAAATTCCCATTTTCACTGGTTAAATCCAGATCTTGATGTAGTTCCATCCCGATGTTGATGCTTAAATCCAAAAAAAATCATGAGGATAAGTCCGAATTTCATCGAATTTCGGTCAGTGTCAGTTCAGTCCAGGGATGTAACGTTCAAAACCCCCCATTCTTCTGGGGGAAGTCTCCCCTGTACGAATCTCGTGCCCCACCTGCAGCGCCATCATCTCCCAAAGAAGCGCCAGAGACGTCATCCAGGAACCTGCCGATCCGGAGATGGAGATCTGTCAAGTTACAGACATGGCAAATGCTGTTGGAAAAAGCATGGCAAAATCTGTGGCGACATCTTTGGAATATGGTTTCATGAATGTAATTGTATGATATATATAAATATGATTATATATACATATATATATATGATATTATATATATATATATATGTGTGTATAGATATATAGAAACGTAAACTGTCAAATATATCAGTTCCTCCCAACGATGGTCCCTTGGGATCTGAAGGCTTGCCCAAAGAAAATTCTAATGGGAAAACAAAAAACGGTCAGGATCCTTGGGGAAATGGATGGACATTGTATATGGTTTATCGCATTGGCTCTACATCGACCATCCCCAATTCAAGTGGTTGATGGTAGTGGGTGCACTGTTAATTTCCACATTCGATATCAGGTTTTTCTGGCATCTTGTAACCTGCTTGCAACTTTGATATCCCCAGTTCGGAGACTTCTCCACTCCATCATATCATACTCCGGTCTGATCGAAGATGGTGTATCTACCCACCATTGGTTGCAATTTGAATAGGAAAAAACATGATCAGAATCTGCTCAACCATGAGCTTTCATCGATACCAAAAATAGCACCTTATGCATTTACTTCAGGCACCAAGGGATGAATCATCAACCGATCTTGCCAGATATAAACCACAAGATGTTGGTCCCATCCACCATCCAAAACCCCAACCTGCCATCGCCGCAGCAGACACGGCCGCGGTGAAGGAGACGATACTCGCACCGATCAAGGTGTCCTGCATGTCCTGCAGGTGGTGGTTTTATCCAAAACCAGAAATGGGGGGTTCACAACTCGAGAAATGAGGAAATCATCAACAAAACTGGTTTTGATGGGATGAAAACCCATCAAAAAGGACCATGAAACCCAGGATGCAATCAATAGAAATTGGATTTCACCATGAAGAAATTGGAATGAAGATTATCGAAAACTATGAAAACTTGTGCAATCTGATTCAGGTGGAAAGAAAATATGCATGGAATCTTAAGCCCAGGCTAAAATTGCAGACCACAATCCAGGGGAATTATGGTTCAGGAGGAAACCCTGTTGCAAGGTAGTTGATCTGCTTTAGAGCATGAACCAACTAACCAAAAATGAGGACACCAATCACGCCGGGGTCCTCAGAAATTTCCCATGTTGGGTGCTTAAACATCACTTGAAATAGTTGCCTAAGAGTGAGAAAACAATTTGGAGGGACTACCCCTGCGTAAAGTTATGGATTACAGTGGCTCTTACAAGGTTGGATTACATCTACCAGAGCATAGTCGGTTCTTGAATTGAGCTGCGAATGGCTAGGGGTAGAGACAGCTAGAGATTATTCCTCACCAGCCTTCAACAGGTACAAAGCCAGTTGCCACTTGCGAGCCACCCTGACCATGGAGAAGGAACCCATGATGATCCGCAGGCAGTGTGTATAAGTGGCAGGGTTTGTCTGAAAATGTGGGATTTACATGGTTTTATGCCACTGTTGCACCCCAAATATGGCGTCATCTAAGTGCCATGTTGCAAGCTAAGAGCACCAACGACTACACTAGCCACGATCGACCGCACCCAAAGGTGCTGATGGCTGCATTGGCCGTCACCACGTTCTTTTCAATCCGCAACCGGGCCATGTCCTGCGACAGCGAATTGGCACCCGGTTCAGGAGTTTGGGGCCGAAACTCAGATGGAAACATCCGAGAAAGAGGCGTGAATGGTGACCTAAACCCTCCAGCTTGCGACAAATCCAGGCTATACTTACTATAGCCTTGCCATTTCTGCTGCTTCATCTTTCCAACTATGGTCAATTTCGAGCCGTCATGGTGTTAAGATGTGTAAAGCAAATAGTAAACTTAGTAAACCATGCCCAAATTCACCAACTTTGGGTTTAAAATTCCAACCTCTCAAGAAAAAGTCGGGGAAAAAATGGGCTGGGGCATTGTATTCATGAGCTAAACCCAATCATAAACCAAGAAAAATGTGGTAATGTTGGTAAAACAATGCCATAAGCCATCCCCCAGTCATCACCATTTTTCTAGGCGATATGTTTACCATTCCCAGTCATGGGTGGTTTCTTATTGTTTTAACCACATGAACCCCCTGATTTTCACCATCCCCCAGCCACCCACCTCCAAGAGTTGCTGTGCGCAGCGCCACTGGCCGCTCTGCTCGCAGCAAAAGATGGCAGCTCCATAGGTCACCACGTCCTTGGGACATTGGGATACCCTCTGGTAATTTAACATAGCTATTATATCTATTATTCACTTATCAAAGATGGTGATTTTCCATAGCAAACCGTTGGTTTCCCAGAGGGTATAATGGGATGTCAACTGGGATCTTTATCCCAACCATGAGACTTTTTGGAAACACAGGGATATACCAAGATACAATGGGATATGATATGATATTATATGATATAATGGTATATAATTATAGTTTAGGGGTATGTCAAGTGACAAAAATCATGTCCCCCAAAAGGTATCCCATGGCATATCCATATCGAGACTCTAGACCGCAGCCAGTCGGTTCTGGATAATCCGTGCTTGGCAAATCATGTGGCAAAACACCAAGGCCATTTATGGCCCCATAAAGCCCCGTGGATGCCAAGATGACCCATGGCTAAGATCACCCCCCATGACCCATGGATTGATCTTGTTGGTGAATCCATAGCCCTCATGATGCTCCGGTCCTTGCCAATTTCCCGTTGCTCCATCTCCTACCATGGCCCAAGACCAGTGGGACAGCCACAAGACCGGTCCCAAGATTTTTAAATGGGTCCCACGGTCCCAACAAATATGGTTATATGGTTTGGATTTTTTTCGATGGCTAGCCGCTATGGGTCGAAAATGTTTGAAACCCTGGATGAATCTTGACCTGGATCATGAAAACCCCATGAGCAGCGAAATCTGGGATTTCCGTGAGCCAAAAAAAAACATGTACACATCTCCAGGCTCCAGGAAGCAACAAAACAAATGTTGACACCCATCCATATTGACATGGAAACAGACGGAAAATAGATTTATTGTGCTGGACTTGACACATGATTATCATGATTTATTTTGGGTTGAAAGTTCCATGCGAGTTTGCGAGACAGCAGGCGAGTTCATGTGCAGCCGCAAAAGTCGACAACCCAAAGAGAACCACATTCCAGTGAAAAAGAACTCCCTCAGCAAGTGTTGGTGCTACAAGTATAAATGTAATCTAAATAAAAATCTATGTACGACAAATTATAATGTTATAGTTATACGTATTATCGAAGGAAGTTTAGAAGTGAAACTTCCGACAATATGGACAGTTGAAAAGCAGAGGTGAAAAGAGTCAGAAGAGAAAAGATCAGAAGAAAGAAGAGGTAGATGCGCGAAAAGATAGGAAAGTCGCGATTCACTGTGTTTTTTCAATGATTTGTGGCTCCGGAGGGTCGAAAAGTAGGCTCGCTAAAGCGGCGGGTGCAGAGCCAGCTGGCCAGATGAGACATGAAAAAGTGCACGCCGTTGTGGCGCGAAGCACATTTCCAAGTCAAAATGGACAAAACACACCATGGTCGGACCACTTTTGGAAGTTGCGATGTCCAAAAAGTGCACGCCGTTGTGGCGAAGCACATTTTGAAGTCAAAATGTGCAAAGCACACCATGGTCGGACCACTTTTGGAAGTTCCGATGTCGAAAAAGTGCACGCCGTTGTGGCGCGAAGCACATTTCCAAGTCAAAATGCACAAAACACACCATGTTCGGACCACTTTTGGAGGTTCAGATGTCCAAAAAGTGTCGAAAAAGTGCACGCCGTTGTGGCGCGAAGCACATTTCGAAGTCAAAAGTGTAAAAAACTGAGGGTTTTGAGCCTTTTTTGACGTTAAGATGTCGAAAAAGTAGACACTGATTAAGTTAACTAACTTGACTAACTTAACTAACTTCACTAACTTGACTACCCTTACTTCGACGACAACAGCAACAGCAACAACAACAACAACAACAACACCAACCACAACAACAACAACAACAACAACAACTACAACTACAACTACACAACAACTACAACTACAACTACAACTACAACTACAACTACACAACAACTACAACTACAACTACAACTAGAACTACAACAACTACAACAACAACAACAGCAACAACAACAACAACAGCAACAACAACAACTACAACTACAACTACGCAACAACTACAACTAGAACTACAACTACAACAACTACAACTACAACTACTACAACAACAACAAGAACAACAACAACTACTACAACAACTACAACAACAACAACTACAACTACAACTACACAACAACTACAACTAGAACTACAACTACAACAACTACAGCTACAACAACAACAACAACAACGACAACGACAACGACAACGACAACGACAACGACAACTACACTACACAACAACTACTACAACAACAGCAACAACTACAGCTACAACTACAACAACAACAACTACAACAACTACAACTACAAAACAACTACAGCTACAACTATATGACTGCAACTACACTACACTAATTACATTACACCACAACTACAACTCCACTACGCTACAACTACAACTACAGTTGCAGTACATCACACTACATCCAGCAGTTGTGGGTGGGGTGACCACTGCAACCATTGCAACCACCCCAGCAAACACAACTCCAACCACTTTTCGGTCAATCAGTGGATTCGCTCTGCCATCCGTGATTCACAACAACCAACGTCTCCTATAGGTTTCCTATTCTGAAACTTCCGCCACCGCCTTGTGCGGTACTACTGGTATATATATATATAAGTCGATATACCAAAAATAAGAATCGTAATAATCCAATATATATATATATATGATGTATGGACACATATATAGTATAGTAATCTATTATAGGTATCTTGATCCATCCACTCACGGCAGCCTTCATCAGGTCCAATGCAATCGACAGCTGCGAACCGCGCTCGCAGGCGGAAATGGCAGAGTTGTAAGAGATGCTGTTGGCTGTGACCTTGCTGATTCATCCCATCCCTGCTGATTGAACACCCTCATTGGCCCATTCATGCCCATTCTAAAGTCCCAATTATGTGGAATTTCCCATCCACCATGGTTTCTAGGTTTCGTTTGGGTGTTTAATATGAACGGGGGATGGGATTAATGGTTGTCCCCCATAAGAACCCTATTCAAAATTATCCGGCAAGAGACCCCAAACAGTCTGGGGGGGGGGAGTAAAAGGATAATGTATGATAATGCTGATGATGATGTTAATGTTGATGATTGGTGATATTGATGATGATGGTGATGCTGATGGTGATGGTGATGATGATGATGATGGTGGTGATGATGATGATGGTGGTGATGATGATGATGGTGAGGATGATGATGGTGATGATGATGATGATGGTGATGACGATGATGATGATGATGGTGATGGTGATGATGATGATGATGATGATGATGACTATGGTGAGGATGATGATGATGATGGTGATGATGGTGATGATGATGATGATGGTGGTGGTGGTGGCGGTGGCGGTGACGATGATAAGGATGATGATGGTGATGATGATGATGATGACGATGATGATGATGATGAGGATGAGGATGAGGATGAGGATGAAGATGAGGATGAGGATGAGGATGATAATGCAAAAGATGAAGTGGAGGATGAAAAGGTGGGGGCTTATGATGTAGAAAAGGAGGAAGATGATGATGTTGAGGAGGATAATGCTGAGGAGGGTGATGACAAGGATGAAAATGTTGCGGAAGATGAGGTGGATGATCATGATTTTGCGGAAGATGAGGTGGAGGATGATGAGGTTGAGGAAGACCGATCCCAAGACCGGGAAACACACTTTGTGCGAGCCTGCGCAGTCGAAAAGCATGTGGACATCAGAAGGGCCACGTTACACAGAAATTTACAGGAAAAATGCCGCGGCCCAGATTGAGCCCAGAAGACAGACGAACACTTTGTGCGAGCCTGCGCAGTCGTAACGCATGTCCACATGTCACAAGAGACATCAGAAGAGCCACTTTATACAGAAATTTACAGGAAAAATGCAGCGGCCCAGATTGGGCCCAGAACGCGGACACACACTTTGTGCGAGCCTGCGCAGTCAAAATGCATGTCCACATGTCACAAGGGACATCAGAAGAGCCACGTTATACCGGAATTTACAGAAAAAATGCCGCGGCCCAGAATGTGCCCAGAACGCGGACGAACACTTATGTGCGAGCCTGCGAAGTCGAAACGCATGTCCACGTGTCACAAGACATCAGAAAAGCCACGTTATACGGAAATTTACAGGAAAAATGCCGCGGCCCAGATTGGGCCCAGAACGCAGACGAACACTTTGTGCGAGCCTGCGCAGTCGAAACGCATGTCAAGATGTCATAAGAGCCAATTTATACGGAAATTTACAGGTAAAATGCTGCAGACCAGAGTGAGCACCCTGATCAAGCACCGGCCTTTACACCTACCGTAAGAACCCTCAGTGTGGACACACTGTTTGGGGAATAATGTTTCTGTGGTGTTTTTTACCAATAATGATATTTAAAACTGAAAAAATACGCGTGCTTTATGCTATTTAAACAACAAAAACAAAATGGTGATTTAACCACCAAATATTGGCGATTTATTCTTTACAATGGTGTGATATCCCAAGCTTTGTCAATTACCAAAAACGGTGATTACCCAGAACTGTCCCAAATTATGCGATTGAATCATCAAAAAATGTGGATTTTGACATCGATTAGGTGGTCCAAAATTGGGATGAAGTACAGTAACCTTGGGGACTTTACCAACAAAACTTGGGATCAAACCAGCACAAAAGGGTGGGTAATCAATCCGCGAATAGAGGGTACTCCAACCTGGCTCGGTAATCCCCAAAAATCAGTCCATGATATGCATGCATTAAATCATCGATGATCTGAATACTATTACCCCAGGGTAAACTAACATAGATGTGGAAAATCCACCACTTAAAAGATCGTGTTCTTCAAAAACCCTGGGGTTTCATTGGTTTCCACATCGTTTCATATGTCTAGCCCAGGGTATCCCAATGATATTCATTAAATCATTGATGATCTTAAAAAATATCGATATGAATCCTATACCTATCCCATTGATATTTGTTGCTAATTATCCAAAACCCTATTAATATCCTATTCATCCCCATTAATAGCCCCATTAATGTCCCAATATCCTATTACTATCCTATCAATCCCTAATAATATCCTATTGATATCAATCCAAACCCTATCCCCACCCCATCGCCTGCATCCTTTCCATCTGCCGCAGTACTTCCAGCGCCCTGCGCCACTCGCGGCCCTTCTCGCAGCACGCCACGCAAGCGCTCAGGGTGACCACGTTGGGGCGCAACGTCTCGCGGAGCCTCGAAAATCCCGGTGAACAACGGCCGGTTTTGGCCACTGAATATGCGGGGTTTAAAGACAAATCGAGAGTTTTGACTATGAAACATGGGAATTTCATGGGATTTAACAAGCAGAGATGGTGAGTGAATCATAAACATGGTTGATTTTGCAATCAAATTATATATGTGAAGGTTGAATCATGAAAAAAGGCGAAATTTAGCATCAAAACACGCTGATGTCATAATTTACCAACCTGAAATGTTTGGTCATTTGTGGGCGGTTCACTTGACTAACCATCGCTTTTTATGGCAATGCTCTACAATTGACATGAGCAGTGGTACCTAATGAGTGGATGCTCCATTCAGCGAAATGCTGGATGTCATAGGGGCTACTCCCTGATCTAGGGATTCGTTTGACCCAGCATAGGAATCTGACGTTCATCAATTTTTACCCACCATCTATTCATACCACATGAATATCCCCCCATGGGATTCCATGATTTGCCGTATTAACCACAGAAATTGTTACCTTTCTGCAAGGGCAGGCCAGCAGATTCAGCTGAATCCCAGTCTGAAGAACCCAAGGGGGACGCAGGATGCGACCATTGGAATAGGAAAACCCAAAGGTTCTTAGCCCCAAAGGCCATCTTTACGCAATTCTGACCAAAAAACTTGGATGTAATTGAAAAAATACATTCTGAATGGGAGGTTTCCTTGGTCAACGACCCCAAACCAAAACATGCAAACAACACTTTTGTCCACCAAAAGGATATATCAAGGCTCATTTGGAATCAAATATGGCCATTGGAAATCCCGGAACTAAGGTGAACTAAATGGAGGTTTCAACGGGTAAAACAGCTATACAGGCTATACATGGGAGATTGTCCATTGCAACGTTGGATTACCGGAGAGGGTACATCAAGCATTTCTGCCAAGCACAAGGTAATTGCAAGAAACATGTTTTCCAGCAGGAGCAGCATCACGCTCCAATTCCCTGCTTTTTCACAGCTAGAGATGGCAGCGCTATAGGACACCGTATTCCTGCGAGGATGCGAAAACGTTGTTTCAACAGGGGTCAAGGGCAACACAGCAGACCAGCTTATAAAAACACGTTTGACTGATTGGATATAAGCCTTCATAAGCATCCTAAATCCAGCCGATGGTTAAGTATCCCCTCATATCCCAATGAGTTTTGTCTCCCATGAAGACGGGTTTGTCTTCGAGAAGAAACAGAAAACCCCGAAACCCACTGGCGAAGCGTCATTTTCCCTGTCAACATTGCTGTTTTCGGATACACGCAAGATACCTATGTACCATGGCTGATTTCCATGCGTTTGTACCATGGCTGATTTCCTTGATTCAGACTTGATGCCTTATGTTTCTAGGCAGTTTCCCATACAGTGCTTTGTGGCGTCACTCTTTCACTCTTCTGTGTCAGCTGAAGTTGATGCGGCCAGGGCCAAGTTCGTTGGCCGGATAATTTTGAGGATCTTATCTGAAGTTGCACCGATGCAAAATCGTGTCCAAACTGGTCTGCACGTATTATTTAAAGGCTACTGCGGTAACCTTAAGGGTTGCTTCTTAGTACTGATGTTGCCTCACAGGTGCTGTTACTTGGTTTACTTTCTTTGTGTGCGTCACAACGACCCGCTCGGCTCTGCCCGCGGGTAACGCGTGGCCCATTTTCACCTCTCACATATCTGCGTTTAACTCCCAAGTGAGCGGGATTAACTCATATGTTCATATGCTCATATGTCATGATATATATATATATATCTCTATCTATATCTATATCAATATATTATTTGTGGAATTTTGTGGACAACCCCCAGGGGGAGGTACCGTATTCATTTTAACCCCATGAAAGCACCTGAGATCACATCAAAGCGCCAACCAGCCATTTAAGCTACATCATTTACGTTACGATGTTGGCCCGGCCAAGGTGATTTCCAATTGACACAGCCTATGTGAGGGGGATAGGTTCCTTCAACGATAAGATAGATGGTTCATAGTCTAATACACCCTAGGTGATGGTGGTTACCATCTATCATCTTCTAATTTAGAAATAAAAGGATAAACCCCTATCATTAAATATCAAAAAAACATGGCCTCCACGGGCCTTTGCCTTCTATCATCGTTTTCGTTATATGAGCCGGGATTAATTAAGGAAACCTCCCTTCAAAAGAAGAAACTATAGGTTGTCCTAGTGGGAAAAGAAACCAAATCATCTTCAGCAAATCCAGGATGATAATGAAATCCCCATGAATTCGAATACAATGGAAACTTTTAACCCCAAAAATTAAATAGACAACCAGCCCTGGGTTTACTGCTGACGTGTAGTACCCGTCATGGTAGCTGGCACCTCGGCCCTGCCCACAAGAGATGGAGCGCCAGTTGCCAGGTCATTCCACACGCGCTGATGGCACTGCTGAAGGTCACGATGCTCTTGGGCACCTGCCCCGAGATCACCGTACCGGAGGCCGGTCAACGAATGAGCCAAGGATCAATGGAAGCCTCATTTGAAAATAGGGACTTTTGCCGAAGAATGCTGAGTTCACCAAAATTGGGACTGCACCAACTAGACGTGGGACTTCAGCATCAAAAGAACTCAATATTTCACCCACAAACACTCTGCTCATGAACCAAAAATTGGCGATGAAGAAATTCCACGAACCAAAACTGGCATTTTTCCAACGGTGGAAATGGCCGGAATCTGATGAAGACTTCGACGGATTGATCTTAAGATGTTCTAACCACCAAAAATAGGGAAATAAACCAACGACGGCATATCATGGGGACTACATATGGGATGATGTAGTTGAATATGGTTACGGTCTTTATGTATATATAGGTTTATAATATGTATAATATATATATTGCCAGATGTGGCAAAAATATGCAAAAATGATGGTAAACGGCTGGTTCAATTTTTGCGACAAACCCAAATCTAAACAGTTTTAACAAGCAAAAAAAGGTAGAGCTCAAAAAAATGCAAAACAAATCCCAGCAAAAATGAGGTTCAGACAAAAATGCAGGTTAGAAGGATAGGATAGAGCCAATTAACTCGTGGGATGTGGACATGGCCACAATAAACAAGATGTTGTTTTCTAGCGCTGCCAATTGCTGGTCGTCAGACCACAATGCTTGTCATTTTGGTGTGTCTTCACATCGGCGACCATCGGCAACCACCAAACTTGTGTCATTGGCATGGAGTTGGCTAAGTGGTTGTCTAACATCGAAACCATGTCAAGTTGAAGGCGCACAAAAAAATCACCCCTCGAAAATTACCCTCTGGTAAACTAACATAACTATAACTATGGAAAATCACCTTTTTTAATTGGTAAATCAACTATCAATAGCAATTTTCAATCGCTATGTTAGTTTACCAGAGGGTACTGGATATTGCCCTTGTTGGGATTGTTGGCTTCCATGACTTCGCGTCGCAGCCAAATACACAGCAAATTTTCACGTCGGAGCCACAATTCGCCGAACTCCCGCCGCTGTATCGCCCACCATGAGCGCATTGCGGCCCCGGCCCCCGCACCAGAGATACATATGATACTTGGGGTCGATTTGAAAAAAAAAAACGATTTAGGCTCGTCAACAGTTGAGAGCCTGGATGAAGCATCGGGCTGAATGAAAGCTATGATGGCACAGCAGCACAACCGCTGTCTCGGTTGCTAGGTTCCTGCTGCAGAGCGATTCATGCAGCGCTGTTGGTCTTGCAGCGGTCATTGGATTGATAGAACGCCTTTGAAAACACAGAAATTCCACCAACATTCCACCAAATCATGCCATGTTTGAATTCATTTGACATCGTAGTATCTCGTTCCCTCCGTCACTCCAAATTCGGGTCCACATAATACTGTACATTACTGCAACGCGTTGAAGCAATGTCACCTTCACTTTTTTGCTTGACCACTGCACGAATTGGTCGCTGTGTGAGATGTGCATGGGCAACCGACCTCCGAGTGAAGGGGTTTTAATCTAACGCTGAGCTGATGCTGACAATTGCTCTCCTGATTATCACATATATGGGGATGGTTAAAACATGGTAAAACCGTAAAACCTATGATACAAAATATTTGCTGGGGATGGACCCCGCATAACTTCCACCTTTTTTGATATTCACAAGCGGCAATTGCCCATGGCCAAATGTCCCGCAGCCACTCATGAGAGGCGTGCACGGCCAAGGTCTACACACAAAGTTTCGTTCGTGGCGCATGGGAATCCCATGGAATACCCCTTTTTGATGGACGAATCACCCATGACGCCCATGTTTACTGTGTAATGTTCCCTACCATCCAGGAATGCGGCGTCTTGCCATATGTTTCTGAAAGGATACACGCCATCCAAACGTAACGTGGAACCTCTGACTGGCCATGTTCATTGTTTGCGTTGCATGTGAATTTAAGGGGTGTACCGATCATGTACCCATCGTTTCAACCGTCAGCTACTCAGTTGTGTCTGACTGGCCGCGATTCTCTCCATGTGCGGCCGCAGCTGTCGGACAACATCCCAGACGTTCCACCTGCCGCAGTTGTCTCAAAATTCTGCCCCCACTGATCCCCCACTGTAGGTATCCACCTGCCGAGGGTCACAAATTCTGCTCATGCTGAGCCCTGGGCTCCACCCGACTGTCCGGCTGCCAACTGTCAAGTACAGAGTCAAAATGTCAGTTATGGCCCGAAATACCAGTTATAATTATAAGCCCATTTATAGAATGTATAATCCCATTTATAACCAGTTGTAACTAATAAATGGCCACAACTGTAGAATGTCAGAATGCCAGATAAAATGCCAGATCGAACGCCTGAATATCATACGTGAGATGCCGCATGCCAAATAACATGCAGAATATATGTCAGATAGAATAAAGCCTGATAGAACGGCAGCATACCTGTGGTATGTGTCAAAAAAATGTCAGAACATATGCAAGATAGAATGTCAAATAAACTGTCAGAATATATGTCAGACAGAATGCCTACCGAAGACAAAAGAGCCAAGTAGAATGTCAAAATATTTGTCAGATAAACTGTCAGAAAAAATGCAAGATAGAATGCTAGCATATATAGGTCAGATAGAATGTCAAATCAAATGTAAGAATTCTTAATGTCAGTTGGTGGGGATCACTCGAAGAAAGTAATTCAAACCATGGGATGAATTAAGGGGTTCCCAATTTCGAGACAAATCCAAAGAGATCAGTCCTTCCCGTGCCTCCCACAATCCCCGTAAATAGACCCTCAAAATGAACGGATTGAATATGATTGAATTGATTCAACTCAACCAATGTTTCTGTGGGGTTTATGACAGTTCAAAGGGGAGGGAGTATACGGACGAAGAATATGAGGCCCGAAGCTGGGCTCACAATGCTTCCAGTGGCGAAGCTGCATGTTGTCACTGTCAGTATACCTAGTATACATGAACACAAAACAGAGCTGATGAGACTGATTGTTCTCAACTCAAGCACTAGCAGCCAGAAAAAAACACTGGAAGCAGCCTTTCCTGATCGAATTGTCGCCACCTTTTATAGTTGAGTAAACCGAGGGATGAAATAGCGGATGAGCCACCGTTTTCCTTGGCCAAGCCTTGGCCTGTTTTCATGATGAAATGATGATCATTGTGATATACCAGTGGATTTTTTAGTACTACTCCATCCAATTTCAAACAAACCCAAATCAGGAGCTCATCTATTGATGTCAATACAGGAACAAGGAAAAGCAGCAAACGTGTGGAAACTTTTGTTTTTTGTTCCTTCGTTCTTGTTCCATTAGATCATTAGAACTTCTGTTGAGGAGATTCAAACACTACCAGGGAAAGTGCCCCTCAAGAACACTGAAGGCAACTTTTCCTGATCGTCAACACTCAGCTCAGAAGTGGTCCTCATGGTTTCTCACTTGTTCCTGGATTCTTGCCCTCCTTCGCTTCTGTCTGCTTCAAACCTGCACCCGCGGAATCTTCCGGCTGCGCCGGGGGATCATCTGGTTTGGTGCCGTGGACACCACTGCTTTCTGCAGCAACCAAAGATCCCACACCGTCGCCGGCTGGACCTTCGGGAGCCACAGCGGGGGCCGCGGCGGGGGGCTGAAGGTCTCCGGCCATCCCCGCATTGGCCTCGCCGACATTGGCCTCGCCGACATTGGCCTCGCCGACATTGGCCTCGACGACATTGACGTGCCCGGCACCGTTGCCTCCATGCACCACGGGCGCAGGCGGACGGTTCCACCGAGGAACGAAGATTGGAGCTGTTGAGTCTAAGGCACGGTCACTGAGTCTGTCCAACAGCCTTTGCGGAGGAGCCTCCAAACCAAGGGCGTGAACAAGGTGCAAGTCGCCCATCGGGAGTGATGCAAGTCGAGCCGCTACTGTAAGCCGATCTTTGAGCCAAGAATCTTCCAGAAATATCCAAAAGGCATTGCGATTGACAACTCCTCTGGAAGCTACCTCTGATTTCAAGGATGAAAGTCATTGAAAGTCGCCCTGAGCTCTTTTTTGGTCCAGAAATTCCACTAGTTGAACACAAAAGATGACCGTTACATACATACTGTCACTACAAGGTCTCATGTATCAAAAAGTGTCATACTTCCGCACTCTAAGACATCATTGGTGCAGTCGGCAACCACCCAATTTTTGTACACCTCGCAGCACAATCCGTTCAGAGGTTCCAGTGGACAGGTGGTCCACGGGAGAGCACCGTGGAACAAGCAATGGGGAGAGGCCTCCAATCCTCAAACGTTTGTGCTTCGACACGAGCCGCAGCCGCGGTTCCCCGCTTTCATCCGCTTTCTGTTGGCTTTGCAGCGGTCAAAGATGCTTTGAGAATCTTGGAAAAATGTCCATAGGCAACCTCTGCAAGGCTGGATGATGATGATGATTCTGCTTGTGATTTCTAACCCATCCCGAAAATGTGAGAGTCAATTTGAATCATCGCAGGGTTTGAAAACAAAGAAGTGTTTGAAACCACTGAGTGGTTTCGATGTGAACATTGATTCAAAATGTCCACCACCATCATTTTCCCCATTGAAATTGCCACAAAAAGTGGGCTAGATATACCCTATTTCCAGACAAAATCAATTCATATTGTTGGCTATATTCAATATTAAATCCCCAGTGTTTCATCAGAATACCTGGTCCAAATATCCTGCAACATGCTCCTGATGATGGACTGGTACCCTGCAGCCAATGGATCCAGTCGAAAACAAACATGATTTTCCGTTCGCAAAATGTGATCTGCAAATGGTTTGTTTTGCATGGCCTTCCATATCTATGCTGGTTTTATGGAGGATGACTCTCCTTTTTGTGATCCTCAAATCAATCAGTGTGGGCACTGTACAAACCAATGTAAATAGCAAAGCTCCGTGGGAGCACCAAGGTGAATCAAGTTTAGAACGGCTTGAAAAACATCTGGCAGGTTCTAGACAGCCACTTTCCACCAACCAGCCATGCTTGGACGAAGTCACATGAACGTAAGGTTGCCCGTGGCCTATCATCCAGCATCCACTTGTCGCATCCCGTCAATCACCCATAAAATTCTCGATTTTGCTGTTTCAATCCTCGTGAACTGAAAAATCATCCCAATTGTTGATTCTGTCCTCGTTTTTCATGATTTTCATGGTGAAATCCCAGTGTTTGTTGACGAAAAAACCCGAGATTTAATGATTTTGATGGTAAAAATAACCCAAATTTTGACGTTGTCGGCGTTGGAAGGGACAACAACAATCGTGGGAGTTGGGTTATCCCCCGAGAAGAGCCCACAAGTCCATATTCAGCACCAGGGTCATCACATTTTTACTCTTGGCCCACAGCAATGAGTTTCACTATCCAGTGTCATCGTGGGGCGGGGCATAACCCGAAATAAGGGATCAAATGACCAGCCATTTGTGGGTGAAACACATACTGCAGAGACTAAAAACCCATAGCAATTTCTATCCCCAAATCATTGTTGATCACTAATATTCATTCATGTGTATCTATATATATATATATTATTATTTATTTATATATATATATATTATATATGTAGCATGTATACATATGTAGAGAGAGAGGGAGAGACGCCAAAAAGATTCAAAAGAAACTTGACATTTGCTAGGATTTTCCTTTTCTATCTGGGGGCTGCTGTATGTGCCACACTACTTGATTGCCAAAGAGATCCATCTGGGACGCACACCCTGGCAGATTTGAACCGCGGTCAGCAGCTGCCAATAGCAATATGGCTATGGGTCAAGTGCTTAGGTATCCCTGAACTGGATGGCTCTCTGAATATCATAAAATATTGGATATGTTTTAGATCAAGCTCTGTTGAAGGACCAATACGTGTTTGAAGCCCATTTCAAAGTTCTGGTCAAATTGTGTTGTTTTACGGTTGGATGTTTGGGTTTACCACTTTACCACTACCTTACCACAGAACACTCATACGCAGACCAGTCATGACCTGCACCAACATAACTTGACCATTGACCCATACCCGTACACAGAAGTCACAATCTGTGCCCTGTGCCTCAATTCAAACGCCAGAGATTACCTCACCCTCCATACTTCCGCAAGTCAAGCGAGCGGAGCGAGGTTTTGAGGTTTACGATATACTGGTAGGGGATGAGCCACCATGTTTCTTGGCCTTCATGGCCTATCTTGCATGGTAAAATGATGATTAACGTGATCAACCAGTGGATTTTTTAGTACTACTCCATCCAATTTCAAACAAACCCAAATCAGGAGCTCATCTATTGATGTCAATACAGGAACAAGGAAAAACAGCAAACGTGTGGAAACTTTTGTTTTTTTGTTCCTTCGTTCTTGTTCCATTAGATCATTAGAACTTCTGTTGAGGAGATTCAAACACTACCAGGGAAAGTGCCCCTCAAGAACACTGAAGGCAACTTTTCCTGATCGTCAAACACTCAGCTCAGAAGTGGTCCTCATGGTTTCTCACTTGTTCCTGGATTCTTGCCCTCCTTCGCTTCTGTCTGCTTCACACCTGCACCCGCGGAATCTTCCGGCTGCGTTGGGGGATCATCCGGTTTGGTGCCCTGGACACCACTGCTTTCTGCAGCAACCAAAGATCTGCCGTCGCCGGCTGGACCTTCGGGGGCCACAGCGGGGGCCGCGGCGGGGGGCTGAAGGTCTCCGGCCATGCCGACATTGGCCTCGCCAACATTGGCCTCGCCGACATTGGCCTCGCCAACATTGGCCTCGCCGACATTGGCCTCGACGACATTGACGTGCCCGGCACCGTTGCCTCCATGCACCACGGGCGCAGGCGGACGGTTCCACCGAGGAACGAAGATTGGAGCTGTTGAGTCTAAGGCACGGTCACTGAGTCTGTCCAACAGCCTTTGCGGAGGAGCCTCCAAACCAAGGGCGTGAACAAGGTGCAAGTCGCCCATCGGGAGTGATGCAAGTCGAGCCGCTGAGCCGATCTTGAGCCTGCCAACTCTCCTGATTGGACCGGTTGTCAAGCCGAAACACAAAGCATGACTGTTGCACACCGTCAATACAAGTAACTATGCACCATTGTTTCATTTGAATCTTCGAAGCAAACAAAATGCTGCCAGCCTTTCTGTAGATTATTCACATACTGTTCCAGGGTTTATGTACTGTAGAAATCGATCACCAAGTGAGTCAAGACGGGCCTCCGAGTACCCTGTACCACAATGCAGTGGCATTTCTGACGCTGTGCAGCCGGGTCCCAGACTTTGTTTGACTGTGAATCTACAGTGGGTTGGAAACCTTTCAGAGCAGCTTGGATTCTTGGATGCCTCAAAATCAATCGGTTTCCTGAGTTTCCTGTGGAGGATTCAACTCCAATGGGACCCCCTTGCATCATCCAGCCGTCATGGATGACCATTCGCTTGAAACCATGGTGACGACTGGGGATCCCCCATGGCCCATGGCAATCCTTGCCTGCAAGTCATCCATCAGCTGCATGAGTTGCAAGACGGCTTGTAGTTGCCTTGGGACTTCCCCCAAAACTGCTGGCTTTTACTCAAATGACCAAGGTTTGGTGTAGCAAGGACCCACCGATGAGAAAAGCTACGATCAAATGAGTTCTTCTAGGATCTTCTAGGTAGATTCTATAGGTTCAACACGATTTTCTGCAAGGCTAAAATGACTGCCACCTTACGAACCCCCTACTGTCATACAGAAGAGGCGTTTCTTTACTGCTGGAAGTCTGCCGCGCTGAGCATGGCGCCCGCAGTTCTCGCAGGCGCAAATGGTGGCGTTGAAGCAAATTGTATCAGGCTCGCAGTCATCCTGGGAAACGGCTGCAGCTGGGATCGATCCCATGTTTGATCCCATTGCGGGTCAAACTCTTCAAAATCGATGAGTTGATCCTGCTTCAACCCACCGGTGAATTGTGTGATCCAGAAATCATATGACCTCCAACACTATGGGACTTCCCGGACCTTCCACTTTCGGTCCATGGTTTCATCAGGTTTATGCCACTCAACAATTCATGACATGTTCCAACTGCCGATCCGAAAGAATGCCACAATCAATATTATATATATATATATATATGGATTTGTCTGAAAATGGGGTAGACCCCAATTATGGTCATTTCGGGAAATTGATAATAAGCCAATATAAGCCACTGGATTTTAAGGGGCATCCATGGGTATCCTATTTGCAGAGCCATATTGGACTATCCCCATTCAGCCATCTCTCCATTGTCCATGTACCAATATTTACAACAAGGGCACCCGCCATATTGAAATGTCCCATGTTGTTTTTCATCTGTTCCACATCCGTTGGGTATTGGAAATGTGGTTGTTCCGTTGTATGTGTGAGGTAATGTTCCGGAGTCTCTTCTACTTACCTTCCTCAACATTCCCATGCATTTCCCACACTACCACATCTTGCCGCACTTTTCTCTCACTCACCCAGTTTAACGGTTAATCCCATGTTTTGTTGGTTAAATCCCACTTTTCATCGGCTAGCCCCCCCATCTTTGCTGGTTAAATCCTATTTGTTTCACATATTTTTGGGGGATTAGTTCAAGCGCGAAAATCATCTCCTCACATGGAGGTTTCCTAAAAATTGGGGATCCACAATCGTCACCATAGGTTTCAATACGAAATCATGGTCATCCATGACGACTGGATGATGCACCAAGGTGCCCCTACTTTGACGACTGGAAACTCATGATATTCCCAACGGATATTTTCCCATTAAAACCCTCCATGTTTCCCATAGTTCCAACGGATTTTCCCATTAAAAGCCCCCATGGAAAAGCCAAGTTTTTCGCTGACGTCTCCTGCATCATCTCCTCCAAAAGCTCCAGCGCCAAGATCCAGCGCTCCGTCAAGGCACTGAGCACACAGCTCAGGTGAATCACCTGTCGGAGGTAGAATCCATGGCTATCCCATGGCTGAATGGAGATCTTTTATGGTAATTATCCACAATAATAATAAGAATAATAATAATAACAGTAAATAATACAGTAAATAATATAGTAAACAATACACTAAATAATATAGTAAATAATATAGTAAATAATATAGTAAATAATATAGTAAATAATATAGTAAATAATATAGTAAAAAAACAGTAAATAATATAGTAAACAATATAGTAAATAATATAGTAAATAATATAGTAAATAATATAGTAAAAAAATACAGTAAATAATATAGTAAATAATATAGTAAATAATATAGTAAATAAAATAGTAAATAATACACTAAATAATATAGTAAATAATATAGTAAATAATATAGTAAATAATATAGTAAATAATACACTAAATAATATAGTAAACAATATAGTAAATAATATAGTAAATAATATAGTAAATAATATAGTAAAAAAAATACAGTAAATAATATAGTAAATAATATAGTAAATAATATAGTAAATAAAATAGTAAATAATACACTAAATAATATAGTAAATAATACACTAAATAATATAGTAAATAATATAGTAAATAATACACTAAATAATATAGTAAATAATATAGTAAATAATATAGTAAATAATATAGTAAATAATATAGTAAATAATACACTAAATAATATAGTAAATAATATAGTAAAAAAATACAGTAAATAATATAGTAAATAATATAGTAAATAATATAGTAAATAAAATAGTAAATAATACACTAAATAATATAGTAAATAATATAGTAAATAATATAGTAAATAATATAGTAAATAATACACTAAATAATATAGTAAACAATATAGTAAATAATATAGTAAATAATACACTAAATAATATAGTAAATAATATAGTAAATAATGAAGTAAATAATACAGTAAATAATATAGAAAATAATACAGTAAATAATATAGTAAATAATACAGTAAATAATATAGTGAATAATACAGTAAATAATATAGTAAATAATACACTAAATAATATAGTAAATAATATAGTAAATGCTACAGTAAATAATATAGTAAATAATATAGTAAAAAATATATAGTAAATAATATAGTAAATAATATAGTAAATAATATAGTAAATAATATAGTAAATAATATAGTAAATAATACACTAAATAATATAGTAAATAATATAGTAAATAATATAGTAAATAATATAGTAAATAATACACTAAATAATATAGTAAATAATATAGTAAATAATATAGTAAATAATATAGTAAATAATACACTAAATAATATAGTAAATAATATAGTAAATAATATAGTAAATAATATAGTAAATAATACACTAAATAATATAGTAAATAATATAGTAAATAATATAGTAAATAATATAGTAAATAATACACTAAATAATATAGTAAATAATATAGTAAAAAAAACAGTAAATAATATAGTAAACAATATAGTAAATAATATAGTAAATAATATAGTAAATAATATAGTAAAAATAGTAAATAATATAGTAAATAATACACTAAATAATATAGTAAATAAAATAGTAAATAATACACTAAATAATATAGTCAATAATAATAGTAGTAGCAGTAGGAGTAGTAGTAGTCGTAGTCGTAGTCGTAGTAGTAGAAACAATAATGATGGACATTGACTTTGAAAAACGTTAATTCTGTAATGATCCATGATAATCCACTTGTGCCATGGTGCAGGTACATGGGAATGTGCGATGGTCATCCATCCCATCATAGGAATCCAACATAATGGGTATATTAAACACTGTAAAAATGGATTGCTGACCATTCCCCACTTATGGGGAAGGCCCGGAAGAAAAAGATGCTGCTTCAGCGTACCAAGAAAGGTGAATTTTGACCATAATATATAGATAAATTAGATTTTATATATTAAAATTGGTTGAATCAAAAAACACTGGATTTAAGCGTACAACTTGGGACTTAAACTCATTAAGGTGAAGAATCTACCCCATCATGGTGTAGTTTCTCAATCCCCATTATGTCGATAATTGCGCCAGTATACCCCTAATGATGTCGGTGGATTACTAGACTAGTCCAAATGACCAATCAGATCAGGTCGCATTCGGACATCTACATCCGATTTTAAGGCTGCCTGGTTTATCCCTGGCATGGTTCGATTTGCTGGTTACAAGCGGATTTTGTGGTGTTTGAACAGTTGAACAGATGTTCCTATGCTTATCAAATATCTTCCACACAGTTTCCAAATGTGTGTTCCATTTTTTTACTCCCCCAGTACTTTTTTTAACATGCCTCCATGCCTGTCACACCTTTGCCCACACATTCCCACCTTTCTGCTAGGCAAATATCACTTCTCTGACCCTTCCCGCCTGCCCCTATACTTTATGTCCATGATAATCAAGGTGTTTCCCATGACTATCCATGACTATCCATCTAAAATACCTATAATATTCCATATACATATACGACATATAAATACACATCGAAAAACATAGATCTGCACACAGATCTATAAATATCTGGATGGGTCAAAACCTATTATTAGCATATGGCTGGGGAAATCAGCATCCATAAATCCCAGCCAGTTTAGGGGACCATCCGGGTACCAGGTCTTTTGACCAATAACCATATAATCCAGATATATCTGCATCCAATATATGAAACCACCAGGGCAAGATAATCATATATTTAAATCCCATATAATCATATGGAGGTTTCCTAAAATAGGGGTAAATCATTTATTTTATAACAGGATTGTCCATTCTAAATCATCCAGCTATTGGGGACCCCCATAGGTTTCCCCCCTTTCCGCATGACGCCATGTGGCGTTCGCTTCCTGCGCGTTTTCGTGCAGTTCCCTCAGCATCTGCAAACTCTGGGGCCACTGCTGGCCTTTGGCCCAGCGGTTCAGCTGGGCAGTGAGCTGCCTGGAGCGGTGGAGGGACGACTAGGGGATGAGAATGGGATCATTTTGAGTTGGGGAGATTTAGAGATGTTCTATTTTATGTGTATATTATACATATATATATAATATATATAATACAATAACAATAACCTTCGCTGCGTCAAGTGTGGTAGAGATGTAGCCAAGCACGAATTGATTCATGGTCAGTGATTCCTCACTGGTGGAAAACATCACTACAGCACGGCATTAAATGGTGAGATGATTCGAATGCACTGTTCGGCAGAAATAAAAGTAATGGCGAAAGAAGGAAGAATAAACATATGTTTATTTAATTTACAGTACATATTTAGGCAAGAATAGGAATTATAATGAAATTGATAGTAATAATCAGAATAATAGTTGTTGTTATAATTAATATAACAATAATTGGTCTTATTGTTATGATTGATAGTTATTATCGTAAAAATAGTGATGATAAGTGATGATAATAAGATTACTAGTAGCAGTAGTAGTTGTATTAGTAATAGCAATATTGGTTCAACCTTGATAACTGTGGTTTAACCTTGGTGTAAGTTTGGTCAAGTTTAAACCTGGTTTTAACCATGCTTGACGAGATATTTTCTGGGCATGCAAGGAGGATGATGGCCGAGAATCCATTGGATATAATGTGAAAATAACCAACAAAAATTGGAAATAATCGTTTGCCCAAAAACAGATTGAAAAGTTTGAAGTAAGGTAAATATAATCTGGTCTATGCCTCCTGAAAAAACTATGTTTGTGGGTGCTTCGATATATTGATCGTAAGGATAAGATTGATATATAATATGCAGCCAGCAACTATAATCGGATATACTCAGATAATGATGCAGACATAAATCGAGAGTTTTTTTGGAAATGAGTTCAACAACCTTGGACCCTGGTGAATTTGACGGTGAAAGCGGGCAGGAAATCTGTGGTAGTTCTAGATATTGACCTTTTCAAATATGGTGTAGTCATCCTCATCTTTAATAGAATTTGTGGCAGGGATGACAACTATTCATGCAAATCTTTTATTTTTAAGATTTGAGTTTGGGATCTTTTTCCATCTCCAAGGTGAAAAACATGTAGGATTCATGTTTTAAAAGATCGCTTTGAAGATTTGCGGGACCCCAAGGTCGTAGAAAAGTTGTGGATAGGGTTCCTATTCCACCTCGGTTATTTGGGACAGGTTGCTTTGTTAGCACTTGATAAAGAATATATGCACATATATATATATATATATATATGTATGTATGTCTATGTGTATATATATATATGCATTGTAATATGTATATATATATACGCATGATAAAATATATATAGTATATTATATATAATATAAATGGTATATTATATAATATATATAGTATGTTATATATATAGTATATTATAATATATATATATAGTATGTTATATATATAGTATATAATATATATTATATATATAGTATGTTATATATAGTATATAATATATATTATATATATATTATATATATATATATGTATATTATATATATATGTGTGTCAAATAAAGAACTTAAATGGTCTTATTTTGAAGTATGACATTCATTGTCGAAAATATTCGAAAATGCAACGTGCGGGCAGAGATAAAAGCAAACCATCAAAAACAAACGCCTTGCATCTGACCATGAGGCTCGAGTGGACTGCAGCATGAAGGTGGTGTGCTGGCAATGCTGGCGAAGTACGACTGCTCAGCTGTCCACTAGACATCGAGTGGGGGATACAGCGGTATAGCCTGTTACAGATCTCAAATTTCATCCTTTCCAGTTATTAAGTTGTTTCCTCTTTGAGCAGGCAGCTGGCAATTAGCGATTCCCACCTCAAAGAAAAATCCTACCAGTGGCAAGGCATACACCTACTTAGCAGGTGTGACAGTCATGGAACGATGTGATGTGCCCAGTGACTGTCACATAGACCATGACAATGAAAATCTGATGCAGTTTGCGTTTCTGGTTTGCACCTTCCAAAAAAAAACTGCAATGGTGGTCATTTTTTGCTGTTCGCGAGGTCCCTCGATTTAAATGATGTCAACGGGCGTGACGAAGGGATGCGAAGGGGACAATTCCATCAAAGCTAACGATTCATCGGCCTTGATGCTATGAGATAAAGAAAGAAAATGCGCTTCCATAGTAGCACAGAGCAGCAGAACGAAGAATTTCACCCAACATCATGTCCCATATCCTGCCAATCACTAGAACCATACTGAAAACTGATGCTTTCTCTTCCTGCGCTGGATTCAACGAAAAACTCACTAAACTCAACTAGTTCCGAAACGCTCACCACTGTCAGAAACGCTTACTGCACGCAGCAGGATTCTGGTGACCGGGAGCCGAGGCCCGACGCTGGCGCCGCTGGCGCCCCTCATCGGCAAGCCACTGGGGTTCCCCATCCCACACAGCCGAAACAGCGGAGTGATGAGCGAAAAATGGGGAATGTCTGTATGATGAAATTGTGCTTGTATTCAACTATTTCGCATATTGATGTTTTTTATATCATATCTGGGAATTTGTCTGGGTGATTCTGGGTGTGTCTATAGAAATATACATATATCTCATATGTGATACTTGATGCCTCGGACATCTTGCAGATCGGTATGCAAGCCTTGCCACCTTCTGGTTCCAAGCTTAACAAAATCGCTTTATGCACATATTGGTGTGACTGCTTTGCCAAAACTTCCTAGAAACCAATACCAAGAATTGCCCTTCTTTGTCTGCCTAGACTAAGTTGGCCCGGCTTCTGATGAAGTGAAGATAAGTGAAGCCTGGTACCGGACTTCAGGTGCGCGCACTTGGACAGCAAGAATAGCTTCCCACTGAAGCTTCTATTCGACTTGCCAAGACAACCGCCGATTCGAGCGCTTTCATTGGCCTCACTGGGATTTGATTTGCCTTGAGCGGCATGGAATCATGGAGCGCTCCTTCTATGAGCTGAGTCGAGTCTCATTTTGTGAGGTGCCATGCTTTGCCGGAACCCCCTTTGAAACTGTGCGCTCTTCAGCTTAGACAACCTGGATTGAGACCCGGTTCCTATCAAAATCGAAGAGACCTCTTTCTCATGAGTTGAGAGGCAAAGGAACGAACGGTTTCAAGCGTGACCTGCAGTCTGGAGCGATCGATGTTGTCTTCGTTGGAAAGGCTGTTTCGATGACTGGGATTTTATTGATGTGTTTTGCTGAGCCATGATTTTCACCTCCAAATCACACCAACGGGAAAGTAAAAGTCCAAATTAAGCATCTGGAAGGCCTTTGAATCAAACACTTGCAACGGGACCGCTGCTCCTTTGTTGCTGTGTGCAGATTTGGGATGAGCATCCTTTGCTTCTGGGTTTCACTGCTCCCACGAAAGAATAGCCAAACACCCTTTATTTATGTCAGCCAAAAAAATGGCACCCGGTCCCACGTACAGGCTTGTTGAAATCCTTCCGGAAAGCAAGCCGCACAGCATACCGGAAGGATACTTTGTTGTGAAAACGTCGACCGGACTTCAGGTGCTCGCACTTGGGCAGCAAGATAATTTCCCATTGAAGTTTCCTTCCATTTCACTGGTACCAATTCATCCAAATTCGACACTTTGAAGGCTTTTGCAGTGAACACTTGCAACACTAATTTGTCACTGTGCAGGTTTGGGATGAGCATCCCTTGCTTCTGGGCTTCACTGCTCATAATACTCAAACACCCTTCATGTTGAGAAAGACAGGTTTGTCAGAGCCCAAAAATTGCACCTTCTTCCACAAGAAAGACAGAGACCATCCTCTTGGACTGGGAGTTCTGTATTTTCTTTGCCAGTCATCACTCGCATGGTTTGTACTGTCCACTTCTTGACAGTACAGCTGTGTTTGGACACCATACATGGTCCAATGACGGATTTGACAACTGTCACTGGCACATTCTGTCGGGGAAATGTTCAAATTGCTTCAGGTTTAGTATCCCAATGAACCTTTCTATCCACCCATGAACCCTTCTGCTTGACAGTCTGTCTGGAGAGCTTCAGTCAAGATGTCACGCTTCAGCTGAGCCTGCTCTTCAGCAAACTGGAGATGAATATCAGGTCCTGCAAACGACCATGTCTCGCTCATTCAGGGGAAGCTGGGGATGTAACCCATAAAAGTGGGGGAGTTGAATGGCTAATCTCAGCTATTCTCTGTTTAACCGTTAATCATAGTTCATCTCTATCTTCTAAAAAGAACAACCTTTCTTGTTGCGCCATGAGAACATGATTTCCGCACTATTTTTGGAAGGCGGTCCTGTCAGGTCGCTAGAAACTTGAGGCTAAAGGGTAAGGAACGATTCCTAGGGTGGGTCGAACCAAGAAGACGTAGAAACAAACCCTGACTTCTTCACCTGTGGAGCAGTCATAAGGCGTCGAAACTCCACTCCCCCCATCTAGATGAGCGTTTGAAACACAAATCCTTGCAGGCGTAAATCTCTTGTTGAAAGAAATGCACCTTGCTCACGAAGATGCTGAATCAATATGAAACCAATGTTGCTACTGCTGCTGGTGATGATCTTGGACAGGAGGAAGAGTAGGGGAGCAGGAGAACGCAGATGATGAGATGATGATGTCGAATCATAGTGATGAATACATGCACTGCTACTTTCGCGATGTCTCCATGAACATCAGGAGAAAACGAGGGAAACATATGGAAAAATCATATATCGCCGGCATGGTTTGTGGAGATTCGCTAATGAAAACAAGGCTGTATTTATATGGTTGAGTTTCATTTTTTCAAACTCTATTTGCATTGTTATTTTTTCTAGTTTTCCAGACCTCCAAATCCTCAGCCATTGCTGCCGTGGAGGGAGTGGGGGTAATGGGGTATGGGGGGAATTCCTGACCCGCTCAAAACGGAGGCTTCAAAAATGCCATAAAATTCATGCTTGGGTTTGAAAAACTGGTTTTGAGTAAGGTTCCCCTTTTGGCTGGATTTGAATTGTTCAATCTTCATTCTTTGTGTTTTTGGGAGACATGTTTTTAAGCGACAATATTGTAAAGAGAGCCTCTCTGCACGCCTGTCTCTGCGCCTTGCCTCCACACCTCCTGACCTTCCCCAGCAAAGCGACAGAAATCACCTTCAAGACGCATTAGTTCTGCGGCTGCGAACTCAATTCGATCATGAAAACACGCCCACCGCAACTGCCGCGCAACTGACGCTACCATCCACCAACGACCTAAACACGTTTACACGAACAAACAAAGTGTTGCACTGCACGTAACTTCTACCTCTGAAAATGCACCTTGATGCAACATGTCCACTGTGCAAAGTCTCACAGAGTTGCCCAAAGTAGCACGACAGAACACGCATACACTCAAGGCCCCTTCAACGCAGCAATTCCATTGTGCAAAGTCACCAAGAGATTGCAAAAAAACAAAGCACAAGAGTGCACTTCAACCTGAGTCACCTGGACGCAGTTCAACTGAGCGAAAAAGAGCCATGACTTGAAAAACACCAAAGCATGAGAGTAAAAAAAACGACACTGATCGAAATCACCTTGACGCAATGGTTAAGCCACTGCGAGCAGCAAATCGACCATGAAAATGCGCCCGCCGCACCTTGATGCAGCATTTTCACCGCGCAAAGACTCACTGAGTTGCAAGAAAACATAAAACGACGTGATGTCGAGGGTGTGTGAGATTGAGATGCTGTGAAGTTTAGATTACATGAAGTTGAGATGCTGTGAAGTTTAGATGACATGAAGTTGAGATGCTGTGAAGTTTAGATGACATGAAGTTGAGATGCTGTGAAGTTTAGATGACATGAAGTTGAGATGCTGTGAAGTTTAGATGACATGAAGTTGAGATGCTGTGAAGTTGAGATGCTGTGAAGTTGAGATGCTGTGAAGTTTAGATGACATGAAGTTGAGATGCTGTGAAGTTTAGATGACATGAAGTTGAGATGCTGTGAAGTTTAGATGGCATGAAGTTGAGATGCTGTGAAGTTTAGATGACATGAAGTTGAGATGCTGTGAAGTTGAGATGCTGTGAAGTTTAGATGACATGAAGTTGAGATGCTGTGAGGTTTAGATGACATGAAGTTGAGATGCTGTGAAGTTTAGATGACATGAAGTTGAGATGCTGTGAAGTTGAGATGCTGTGAAGTTTAGATGACATGAAGTTGAGATGCTGTGAAGTTGAGATGCTGTGAAGTTGAGATGACATGAAGTTGAGATGCTGTGAAGTTTAGATGGCATGAAGTTGAGATGCTGTGGAGTTGGGATGGTGTGAAAGTTGGGATTATGCAGAGTTGAGAAGGTGTGAAGTGCGGACTATGTGAGCTTGGGATGATGTGAAGGGGGGATTTTAAATTCATCCGCAACTTTGGTGGTTCTGCTTGAGACGTCCTTTTATTGTATACCTTTCGAAAAAGTGATTTTTGGCTCCTTCAACCCGTCCCCGTTCATGGTAGGACAGGACAAGTTTGTCTGAAAATAGGGAACCCTATTCCATCTCATGGTTAAAGAACTTGAGGCCCAGGGGTAAGGGACAAAAGCTTGTGCCGTTTTTGCTGCCGGCGACATGCCAATGGTGTCCCCGTGGGGGATTGAGCCACGGCCAAACTGCTTGTGAACCAGCCAGGGGGGGGAGGCTCGGAGGGGGGGTAGTTAAATCATAGTAAGTACGGAGTTTTTTTTAACAACAAACCCACGGAGCCGACCTTCCACCAACATTGTGCACATGGGATCTTCCGGCCATAGGACCCAAAGAACAAGAGAAATAAGGTGGGAGTTTCATGCGATGTGAGATTCCAGCTCCCCCCATACTTGCTAAAGCAAGAGGGACTTCAGCTAGCAGAAGCTAGCTTTCGTGACAAAGTTGTCCCAAAATGGCAAGAACTTGGGGCATCCCCCATTTTTACAACACCCCCTAACCAATCCATGATTAAATCACCGCAAAAAATCACTGTACATCTCCAATTTCAGGCTTGAGATGCTTTCCCAAATATACAAACAATTCCCGCAAACATTTCATGAACAATCCCCTCATTGTTTTCACACATCTGAAATAACCTAAGCAGCGAATGATAACCCCAATGTCAAGCATCATGTGTCGTACCGGTAATAAGGAGTGCCGCTGCCAGTCTTTATCGGAAATTTACCCAAATCATTTTTGGTTCGGTCCTCTTTGAGGTGAGCAGCGTCCAGCTTCCCCAGCTTCGACAGCTTCGCCTTCGCCATGGCACTCAGCTGCGGAACACGGCGCGTCCGAGATTTGGGGACCGAGAGATGCAGATGTTGGCCCGGGACGTAGAAAAACAGATGTGCCTTTTCTTTGGGATTCATGCGTATAAGCATACATAAGGGATATACCATGAGCAAATCAACAAATAGGGTCAAATAGGAGCATTAGGAGTCCTTGAGTTCTCCTTCGACTTCTTGAATCCAGTGACAAAAACCAAATATTCTGTTCTGATACAGTTCTGAACTCATCACTCTTGCAGCTGCATGCTTTCAATTGCATTCGCAACTGAGGCTTCAAAAAAATATCGGAAGGAAAAAGGCGGCTTCAAGAGCAGAACATGAATGAAGATGACGTGCTTCACCGGTGGTTTCAAACATAAAATGTTTGTCAACCCTAGTGGAAAATGATCCCCAATTCCAGCGCTTCAAATGGTTCTGCCAAAGGTCCTCAATGCTTCCTTTGCTGGATTTCTATTCGCCAATCCTATGCCAATCATTTGTTGGTTCCCCTCTGATTCCACTGCAAGGAGCATGCGCCGTTAGATGTTACTGGTGTAGATGGGCCACCAAGCTTGGAGTTGTTGTGCCGTTGCGCCACTCGTTG
The DNA here is from genome assembly GCA_947184155.2 of Cladocopium goreaui. Taxonomy (NCBI): domain Eukaryota; class Dinophyceae; order Suessiales; family Symbiodiniaceae; genus Cladocopium; species Cladocopium goreaui. The sequence continues at coordinate 1,104,275 of CAMXCT020005890.1, forward strand.
CGATGATGACCTATAGGATAGTGCCACTTCATCACGTCAGGATAGTCATGAGTCCACCAAAATACAAGGCCTACCTCTACTGTAGAAATTGGTCTCTTGACTACCTCTACTGTAGCCTGCGCCATGACTATCCACCGGATTCCTTGGTGACTCCAACGTCCGAACCTCCACTGGGGCCTTAGACTTTGATCAACCCAAAACCGGGTATGTTGTTGAAACAACTGTATTGGTTGATAAGCTCACAAAGAATCTAAGACATGTTATGACATGAAAGAAACCATTAAAAAGTCATACTTATCTGCGGTATATCTGAAGTAAACATCACACTTGACAAACACCCACACATACACACATCTGAGTCTGAGGCAGATTTGATGTGTCTGTATGTAGATGTCGATATCAGGCGAAGGGAGGGGTGCGGACGTCCACATTTTTTGGCCGAGGTTTGGTCAACTGCTTTGCATGGTGGAATGGTGGAGAATGGGGAGGAAGAGGTGAGGAGAATGAGCAAGAGGAAGTGGTGGTGGCAAACTTCAGGCTATTTTAAAAACTCTAAAATCGGCTAAGCTGCCAAATCTAGGCCCAACACAACCACAACATGACCATAACATCGGCCAAATAGGCTGCTCCCAACATGGCCCAACACAGAACAAATCCGGTGAAAGGAGGCATATATCTGAGGTTATCATTAAAAACATTCTATGACTGACTCACTGTAAAAACAGATAAAGATCAGGTCTAGCAAATATGGAAACCGGTTCAGGAAGGAATTTGGAGTCTAATGCCAGGAGTTGAAATTTTGGAGAGTGCTGATACCAAGGCTCATTGTCGCATTATTGTTGACCTGCCAGACAGAATTCAAATAACATGCAAGTAAGTCAAATAAAAGAAAGCGAGGCAAGCGAGGCACGCTTTCTCATATCTCCACTTTTCATCGCTCTGTCCGTGCGAGGTTCATTCCTCCATAAATCACGCGGCTGGGAGCTTGGACATCACCTCTTGAGAAAATCCGCCATCAGACACATTGATGCAGTCACAGATAATTCTGGAATGAAAAAATGAAAACGCAAATCACGAGAAAGCCTCCTGCAAACACGAAAATGTGCTGCCTGTCGCGGGCTACTGATATCCGCAGTTGCCTTGCAAGTTCCACCTTTCTTTGCCCACAAATGTGGAATTTGGAAACAAACACGATGGGCATGGTGATCTTTGGCAGAAGTTCTTATCTGGCAGCTTCGGCAACACGACTGCATTATGATCGTCTTTGAATTTTTGGAATCTGGCGGTGAAAGCGAAATCCGTTTTTGACACCTTACACTGGGAGGGAGGGAGAAAGAGCGAGCTTGAGTGTTCGAGTCATGTGTGTGTGTGCATTTGCATCTGCAGCTCAATGGATGCATAAACTGCTGAAAATACTTTTCTTCAGGCTAGTTCCCCGCAAACTCTGGATATTTCAAGTTTTGCCTATACATTGCACTGGACTAGACAGCTGAATCACAGGCACTAAATTCAAGACTGGCAGGGGCAGACATTGATAGGATATTTGAATCCGGTGCCTTCCTAAGAAGTCCAGGGACTTCTTCTGTCAAACATGCCTTGCAATTCCTTTTGTTTGCCCGTCCAGTGTTCAGGTTCAGCCTTTCCTTTTCTCGCAGTTCAATTGACAAGACTGGGCCTCAACTTGCGGGACTGTCTCATAAAGAGGGATATCAGGGATATCCCAAAATGCGCATTTCCATTTGGACAGGGATGATGAACCATGATATTTTGGGGTTGAACATTTTGAGACAACCCCATGTCAAGATGTCCACCAATTCAACCTTTCTCCTGCCAAGGGCAGCTGATCCCACGGACGCCTATGGACTTTTGCTGTGCTCATCGGTCTCATCCCATTCAGCAGCCTTTCGTATAGAAGCTGTCGCTTGCCTTTGGCCCGCCTGCTTGGCGAGTAAAGAAGGGAATATCTTCCGAACTACCCCTGCTGGCTACAAGCCAAATGTCAAGCCCCAGTGACATGATAAAATTGAATCCGTTTATAATACCAATTTTCCAGGAATGTTGCTTTTTGTTGAGCGCGTTTGAAGATGCAATAGCCCATGGTGACCGTTCAAATCGGTCAAACTCGACAGTGACACAACGGCACCCACGTGCCGTGCGCTCCCGCGCAACAGTTCTGCGCAGAGAGCAATGCCTGTGATCGGTATGTGTCACAATATCAAAAATACTGGCATCGAAGGTGCTAAACTCAACGCCAAAGATTGTCATATACAGGAGTTGTTTGAAAAGGCTAATCGTTCTGCTATTTGGGGCGGCCTTGCATGCCAAAGACACAGTGACACGGTTTGGTTCTGAAGCTTTCGCACATGGGAAACTTGATGTTTTGCCCTGCAAACATTCAAACCCAACGCTACTCTGGACCCACAATTGATACCTAAACTCTGCTCGAGCGTTTCTTGCAGCAGGAGTAGTTCTCCCAACGGGACTTTCACAGCTTCGACACCAAATACAATTGTTTGAAAAGGCTATTCCTATCAGCGTTGACTCAAACCTGTGCTTACATGATGGCCACAAAACGAGGCCCAGGAACAAATGCCACATCTGTCGCGCAAACATCTTGGCACTGCCGCGGTTCTTGAACCTTCTGAGTAAATTACGATTGAATATCATGTATCATGTTCTTTGAACAGTATAAATTGTTTTCTATGGACCCTCGAACATGTACTCTTGCACGCTTGACCGCGTCCCAGAACAACATCTCCTTGCTTACAAACTTTGCACGAGTGCCAATGCCAGAAGCTTCACAGAATCCACTTTGGCAGCAGATATCAAATTCAAAACTGCATAGTTTGTTTGAAAACGCTACTCCTTCTGCTATTTGGGGCGGTCTTGCAGGCCAAAAACACAGTGACGCGGTTTGGTTCTGAATCTGTCGCACGTGGGAAGCTTGATGTTTTGACCTGTAAACATTCAAACCATTTCAAACCTATCGCTACTTTGGTCCCACAATTGATGCTTAAAATTCTGCTCGAGCGTTTCTTGCACCAAAAGAGTTCGACAAAATGGTACCCGTTGTGGTGCATCATGGTTCAATCCAAGAAAATTGCGGGGGCGAGATTTCAAAATTGATATGTTGAATTCAGTCAAAATGCAGTAGCAGTAGTCCTCCCAGCACCAACATGGCGACGGGTGGGCATGGCTATGGACAGCTACCTTTTTGCGTGGCTTTCGCACGACTTTCACAGATTGGACACCAAAGACGAGTTGTTTGAAATGCTGCTCCTTCTGCAAATTCGGGGCAGCCTTCCGTGGCTAATAAACACGTCTTAGCATGGCTCGGTTCACAATCTTTCTCACTTGGGCAACTTATAATGTTTGCCCAACATTCCCCTGGACCCCCGGATAGTCCACCTGGCCGTCCATGCAGGGCAACTTGAAATTCCTTGAAGGGTACATGAAATACTTTGGGAAATTAAAATTGCAGCTTAAAGACACAAGCCAAAAACGCCGGCGTGTAATTGTCACGCCTCTTTTGTGGCGATGGAGTCTTAGGCCTTGCTTTGGACTTGCGACAGCACCCGGCAACAACAACTTGTGGCAAACGCGCTTTCTGGAACAACGTTCTGCTGGAACGTAAAATGAAGCTAGATGCGCCAAGCCTTGCCCTGGTGAGCTACTCACAGACTAGACCCTAGCACTAGTCAGCTATTTGTTTCGCGGTCCAAATTGAAGCAAACTCTTGAAACCATTTCCTTCTTGGCCCTATGGCTCTATTATCTCTATTGCTTATAAGTGTCCTGGTGACAGAATAAGGCTCCGGAAGGAATGCCACTTCTATTGCGCAAACGTGGCAGTTCTGGAACCTTCTGGCCAAATTACGATTTTATACCATGTACAAATGCAGTATGAATTGTTTTCTTTGGACCCTCGAAGATATAGTCTTGCGGGTTTGATCGCCTGCCAGAACAACATCTCCTTGCTCACAAACTTTGGGACATTGCCAATTCCGCACAACTTTCACAGATTGGACACCAAAGACGAGTTGTTTGAAAAGGCTGCTCCGTCTGCAAATTAGGGGCAGCCTTGCATGCCTAACAAACACAGGTTAACATGACTTGGTTCGGAATCTTTCTCATTTGGGCAACTTAATGTTTGCCCAACATTCCCCTGGACCCCCGGATAGTCCACCTGGCCGTCCATGCAGGACAACTTGAAATTCCTTGAAGGGTACATGAAATACTTTGGGAAATTAAAATTGCAGCTTAAAGACACAAGCCAAAAACGCCGGCGTGTAATTGTCACGCCTCTTTTGTGGCGATGGAGTCTTAGGCCTTGCTTTGGACTTGCGACAGCACCCGGCAACAACAACTTGTGGCAAACGCGCTTTCTGGAACAACGTTCTGCTGGAACGTAAAATGAAGCTAGATGCGCCAAGCCCTGCCCTGGTGAGCTGCTCACAGACTATACCCTAGCACTAGTCAGCCACTTGCTTCGCGGTCCAAATTGAAGCAAACTCTTGAAACCATTTCCTTCTTGGCCCTATGGCTCTATTATCTCTATTGCTTATAAGTGTCCTGGTGACAGAATAAGGCTCCGGAAGGAATGCCACTTCTATTGCGCAAACGTGGCAGTTCTGGAACCTTCTGGCCAAATTACGATTTTATACCATGTACAAATGCAGATGAATTGTTTTCTTTGGACCCTCGAAGATATAGTCTTGCGGGTTTGATCGCCTGCCAGAACAACATCTCCTTGCTCGCAAACTTTGGGACATTGCCAACATCTCCTTGCTGCTTACAAACTTTGCAAGAGTGCCAATGCCAGAAGTTTCACAGAATCCACTTTGGCTGCAGATATCAAATTCAAAACTGCATAGTTTGTTTGAAAACGCTACTCCTTCTGTTTTTTGGGGCGGTCTTGCAGGCCAAAAAACACAGTGACGCGGTTTGGTTCTGAATCTGTCGTACGTGGGAAATTTGATGTTATGTTTTGGGCATTTTTGGACCTGCAAACATTCAAAGCATTTCAAACCTAATACTACTCTGGACCCACAATTGATACTTAAAATTCTGCTCGAGCGTCTCTTGCACAAAAGAGTTCGACAAAATGGTACCCGTTGTGGTGCATCATGGTTCAATCCAAGAAAATTGTGGGGGCGAGATTTCAAAACTGATATGTTGATGTCAGTAAAAATGCAGTAGCAGTAGTCCTCCCAACCTGCTTTGCACCAACATGGCGACGGATTCGCGGTTCAAATTGAAGCCAACTCTTGAAACCATTTCCCTTTTGACCCAGGAGCCTCAGACCTCAGCAAAGCATACCCAGCCACGCAGACATGGCACCATGCGTACTGGGGGTATCCCGTGGCCAACAGATGTAGAGCAGCGCGTCTGTCATGCCATTTCCTTTTACACTGCCAGGAATCCGATCATTCATGCTCGGGATCATCCGTGGCCATAGGTCACTTTTGATTTTAGTTCAACCCCTTCCACTACCAATGCTGAAGGGTTGAAGGTACGGCGCCTCAGACTCCCCTGCAGCGAGCAATAGCACATAGGTTGAAACCTGGGCCTTATTGAACTGTTGCATCAGGTCCCCGTAGATCGCACGGGATCAAAGACTAACAACAACTCGGATTCTTCAGGTGCCTGTGCAAATCTAGATAGGCCAAACTCAACTCGCTGGGGCACAAAGCTGGATGCCACGCCTTTTCCAAATCCGGAGTACACTGCGCCACACAGGACATCACGTTCGCTAGCATTGCCGGCATAGGTGAAACCTGGGCCTTATTGAACTGCTACATCAGCTCGCAGGTCCAAAATGAAGCAAACTCGTGGAACCCTTTATTTTTTCCACCGATCTCTGCTACATGCGGGGTCTAAGACTAAGATGCATTTGAAAGGCACTTAGTTTGATGAGGCTGAATGCAGAACCATGTTTTGCAGCTTCGTTTTGAGTGATTTGAGGGAAAGCTTAAAACAGGTCCTGGCCGGGCAAATGTTCCTGCCGACTGCTTGCTTAGTTCGCACTGTTGAGGAGATGGTAAAGGGGGAAATATTAACAGACCATACCTGAATGTACCAGCCCATGCCAAGGGGTGCCGTTATGGCACTCCTTAGGGAGGGGGTGTCAAAATGGCGCCCCTTTATTTCTAAGGTGTTTCTCAACCTGTTTTGGGTCATCTGGGATATACATTTCATCTTTGCTATCTGAGGCCACGGAAGCAATGCTTTTGAGTTTTTTTTTGGCACCCCCAAAAATGGCGCGTGTCAAATGTGTCATTTGCGTGTCGGGGGTATGTGCAGGGGGTGCCAAAACGCCACCCCTTTAGGCTAAGGGGTGTCGTTTTGGCACCCCTTAATGCTTGTCGGCAGGGTGTCTCTACCAAAATCAAAGTTTTTGTTGTTCAGCTCGTCTCCAACCATCTCTCCCAAAAATGGTGCTATCAACATCGTTATCACCATATCCTGTTGTGTTTTTTTGGTTCCGCTAAGGGGTGTCGAAACGTAGCCCCTGAAAGAACACTCGATAGGGGTTCCAAAACGTAGCCCCTTGGAAGGTCTTGGTAGAGGTTGAAATTTTGGTGGGTGCAGGGGTGAAATATAACTGAGCCTGGGCCGGGCCGGGAAAATGCCCGAAAATCTTTCTGTGACGATGCTCTCGATGACGGATTCGTTGACGGCGCATATTCTGACTGCCAAATCAAAACGACAGACTACCATGCTGACATGGGTAAGAAATGTGTGAAAGGGCGATTTGGACACCAGTCTGCCCGTGCCTTGATTTAGCTGCGGCTCTTGTCGGGAAGTAATGGTTTTGCAACGCATACATATATAAGCAGGAGCTGACCATGCAGCACACATGTGTATAGAAAATTATAGAAAACACTGCCAGGATGTACAAACGGGTCTCAATTAGGCACCCCTCAAGCGGGGTAACCATTAGGCACCCCTTAATTTTTAAGGTTCCAAACTAACAGATAATGAGGTATTCATAGTAATATGTGCATTTTTCTTCGATTTCCCCACGAATGCGTGTCATTTCGTGTCATTGCCGTGTCGTGTCGGTCAAAAGGGGTCACGAGTTGTTTTTTGAGAAATTAAGAAAACAATGCGTGTCATTGCGTGTCACTGCCGTGTCGTGTCGGTCGGTAGGGGGTGTCCAATAAGCACCCCTTAGGCAAACGGGTGTCTAAGAAGCACCCCTTAGAAACGTGTCGGGTGCTTTTTGAACAACCCCTGCGCGTGTCATTTCGTGTCGATTTTGACTAGTTTTCTTGAAATTTGGGAACATTTTACATCCGACACGAAAAAATGAAGTTGGGTGCACCACAGATGCCACGCGGGTGGGATTGGAAGATTTTGGGTTGGAACTCACAATTTTTTGGTGTGCCATCTCCATGAACGCTAAGGGGTGTCCATTAGGCACCCCTTAAGAAACCCAATTCTTGAAATTCATTAGGCACCCTTTTGAACGTGCTGGTGCATTGTAGATTGTAAAGGACAAATATTTACGGACCGTACGTATCCCCGTGTGTGGTGCCTACGGGGGGTTGTACCCAAATTTATCCCGGATAAATTTCTTGGGGCCAAGCTTTTTTCGGAATAAATTTCCATTCCCAAAAAAGGGCACAACCCCCAGGCGTACATGTACACAAAAAATATCCAGAATCAATTTTGGGACCATGGGGGCAAACATCTCTGGATAAAGTTCCAGTGGCCAAGGTGGTCCTGTTTATCCCTTTGCAAGTCTCCAACAAACTCCGCTCCGAGAAACCTCACACTTTTCTTATGTTTTCTTTGGTTGCCAGTGTTGCTGAATATTTTTCCATGGGACAACCCCCCTGAACTTTTGAAATACCAAAGTTGGGGCTGAATAAATTTCCTAGAGGGGTATTTTTTTCGGGCACAGGGTCATGAAAAAAATCCTGCCAGCACGAACCCGGATCCCCGTGTGTGGTGCCTACGGGGGGTTGTACCCAAATTTATCCACGATAAATTTCTTGGGGCCAAGCTTTTTTCGGAATAAATTTCCATTCCCAAAAAAGGGACCATAGGGGCAAACATCTCTGGATAAAGTTCCAGTGGCCAAGGTGGTCCTGTTTATCCCTTTGCAAGTCTCCAACAAACTCCGCTCTGAGAAACCTCACACTTTTCTTATTTTTTCTTTGGTTGCCAGTGCCGCTGAATATTTTTCCATGGGACAACCCCCCTGAACTTTTGAAATACCAAAGTTGGGGCTGAATAAATTTCCTAGAGGGGTATTTTTTTCGGGCACAGGGTCATGAAAAAAATCCTGCCAGCACGAACCCGGATCCCCGTGTGTGGTGCCTACGGGGGGTTGTACCCAAGTTTATCCACGATAAATTTCTTGGGGCCAAGCTTTTTTCGGAATAAATTTCCATTCCCAAAAAAGGGCACAACCCCCAGGCGTACATGGTACACAAAAAATATCCAGAATCAATTTTGGGACCATGGGGGCAAACATCTCTGGATAAAGTTCCAGTGGCCAAGGTCCTGTTTATCCCTTTGCAAGTCTCCAACAAACTCCGCTCCGAGAAACTCCACACTTTTCTTTGGTTGCAACCCCAGTGTCGCTGAATATTTTTCCATGGTTGCGCCTGCGTCCAACTTCAACTGCGGCATTTCTTGAAGCATCTCGTGCTGGTCGGGGGTTCTCCCGCCGACTAGTCAGGATCAACTTTTGGGTTGCGCGTGACAGATCGTGACAGATCGTGAGAAACCCCCCAAACACAAACACGTATTTGTTTACTCAAATCTTGGCTTATCAGAAAATGGCCGTGACAGCCAGTGACACAAAACCAAACCTTCTGGACAAGCAGAAAACGAATAGTTTTGGCAATCTTGATGCTGAAAGCATGCATGTAAAAAATCATTACTCGAGCAGAAAAATGACCCTAGCGAAAGACTATAAGGACACCAAAATGGTGTCCACTGGTGCCTACTTGGACAAAAGTATGGCTTATCAAAAACTCATCGTGACCAGACATGTCAAAGAGACACCGCGCCACTCGGGGAACAGTCAGACATGCTGCATGCAGGATTAAAGACTTCGCCTGCCATTCATTCCAAGTTTTGACGTGCCTCTTGAGCCCAAGAAAAGTCTAGATATCAACTGTTGGGATCTACAGAATCCCGTACACATTGCTATAGATTTCCCGTTGGCAAGGACGGAGGTTGTTTCCATGTTGCCATTCTTTCCACACGTTGCGGGAGACGAAATGATGAAATGCGAGTCTGGACACATCAGGCAGCTCATGTCTCCAGAGTTCAACTGGGGTTGTTCAAAATTATGGTTTCCCAAAACTGCCCTTACGCGGCGCTTTCGCGAGTCTTTCGTGCAGCAGAATCGGGACAGGGAATTATGATCATGTTCTGTGCATATTTCGCATAAATAGTGGTATTTAGACCTTTCGCGAACCTTTCGCCGCGCTTTTGCGGCCTTTCGCCACTGCAGCAAACACGTCCATATCTGCAGATGTCACTCGGAGACTAAAAGTCTTCCACGGGTTTTAGAACGACTTCCAAGTGAACAGGGAGTCGCTTGCCTCGAGCTCAGCCTTCCCATCGATCCATGTCTTGGCAGATCTGGATGTCGGTTGAACACGTTGAACAACACGCCCGAACAAATGACTCAAAAGCCTCTTATGAATCGGCCGCGCCTCAACCCCACCTGCTTACGCGCTATGTCGTAAGGATTTGTTTACACGCTCCCTTACGCGTTGCTTGCCCCGACGCGGTGAGCTTAATTAAGCTAGACTGAAAGGGCCCAGATTAAACAATACAAAAAGGCTTTTGCTGTCGCTCAAGTGTCATTTCAGATCAGATTGATTTTTCAAATCCAACATTTTGAAGCTTAGCAGCGTTTTTCACAGATTATTTTGGGTTGCTTTACCTTTTCCAAATCTGAGAAAGCTCTCCCACGCTGATTGGCTTCAGTGCTTCGTTCCCTTCACAGAGGCGGTAATCCAGCCAAACCTTGAACTTGCATCTGGTCTCAAATCCGATGTTTTTTCCGGACATTCAGACTTGGGCCCTGCTGCTTTTTCGAGTGTAGACTTAAACAATCCAAGCCCCGAAAAGCATGCATGGAAAAACGCGTTACCCGCGCAGAAAAATGACCCGAGCAAAGGACAACAATAATGCCACAATCCTGTCAATTGGTATGCAGGATGAAAGACTTTGTCTGCCACTCATTCCAAGTTTTGATGTCCCTTTTGAGCACAAGAAAGGTCTCAAGCTCGTCCTCGTGCGACTGCTTTGGCACGGCTTCACGGAAACACACGACCACGTAAGTCCTTTCTGTCTAGAGTATAGAGATGTGGCATGATGCCAAGTTTGTGATGAACTGAAGACTTGCACTACACTACTGTGCATATTTCGCATAAATAGTGGTATTCGGACCTTTCGCCTTTCACCGCTGCAGCAAACACGTCCATATCTGCAGATGTCACTCGGAGACTAAAAGTCTTCCACGGGTTTTAGAACGACTTCCAAGTGAACAGGGAGTCGCTTGCCTCGAGCTCAACCTTCCCATCGATCCATGTCTTGGCAGACCTGGATGTCGGTTGAACACGTTGAACAACACGCTTGAACAAATGACTCAAAAGCCTCTTATGAATCGGCCGCGCCTCAACCCCACCTGCTTACGCGCTATGTCGTAAGGATTTGTTTACACGCTCCCTTACGCGTTGCTTGCCCCGACGCGGTGAGCTTAGTTAAGCTAGACTGACAGGGCCCAGATTAAACAATACAAAAAGGCTTTTGCTGTCGCTCAAGTGTCATTTCAGATCAGATTGATTTTTCAAATCCAACATTTTGAAGCTTAGCAGCGTTTTTCACAGATTATTTTGGGTTGCTTTACCTTTTCCAAATCTGAGAAAGCTCTCCCACGCTGATTGGCTTCAGTGCTTCGTTCCCTTCACAGAGGCGGTAATCCAGCCAAACCTTGAACTTGCATCTGGTCTCAAATCCGATGTTTTTTCCGGACATTCAGACTTGGGCCCTGCTGCTTTTTCGAGTGTAGACTTAAACAATCCAAGCCCCGAAAAGCATGCATGGAAAAACGCGTTACCCGCGCAGAAAAATGACCCGAGCAAAGGACAACAATAATGCCACAATCCTGTCAATTGGTATCTCGAAAGGAAGGATCGCTTACCAAAAACTGATCGGGTCCAGACATGTCAAAGCCACAGTACCAACAGCCACAAGCCACTGGGCAAACAGTCAGACATGCTGCATGCAGGATGAAAGACTTTGTCTGCCACTCATTCCAAGTTTTGATGTCCCTTTTGAGCACAAGAAAGGTCTCAAGCTCGTCCTCGTGCGACTGCTTTGGCACGGCTTCACGGAAACACACGACCACGTAAGTCCTTTCTGTCTAGAGTATAGAGATGTGGCATGATGCCAAGTTTGTGATGAACTGAAGACTTGCACTACACTACTGTGCATATTTCTCATAAATAGTGGTATTCAGACCTTTCGCATTTTGCCACTGAAGCAAACACTGCAGATGTCACTCGGAGACTAAAAGTCTTCCACGGGTTTTAGAACGACTTCCAACTGAACTGTTTCAGGAGCAACGCTAGCTTGGCAAAGCGAACCTGTTTTTTAATCTTAAACCAATGGCCGGGAACAGTGTCAAGCTGGCTGCATTCCCAACGTCAGCTGCGGGATCTGAACAGTCGCATCAGCCTGCTTTTCACCGCTAGGCAACAAGAAAATCGCACCCCCTTTCTCCGTTTTAGCATTCTTTGGCTCAAGATGTTGCGGAGTCAGCAACAAACAACATGTTTGGAAAGACGGCATAACCTCTAGGTTTGAGAGTTAAGTTATAGAGTCATCTCCGATCAAACAGACTTTTCAAACCGAACAACAGTTTGCATCCCGCACAATTTTGTTTGCAACTGTTTACGTGTTGTTTTTGCCTTGTTTTGTTTTACGATTTGGTGATCTTACAAAACTTCTTCAAAAAGGAATTGGCTTCAGTTTTCTGGTTGCAATGATGCCCGAAGGATGGAACCATGTTACGTTCCAGCGGCTTCCCATTAATCTCACAACGTCTTTGGAATCTCAAGAGCTGTGCGATGTGGCAACTGTCTGTGTCCAGTCAATGTGTGATACTTGATGCCTCGGACATCTTGCAGATCGGTATGCAAGCCTTGCCACCTGGTTCCAAACTTAATCTTGTCGGATGGATGTCAGGCAAAATCATGCAAAATCGCTTTATGCACAAATTGGTGTGACTGCTTTGCCAAAACTTCCTAGAAACCAATACCAAGAATTGCCCTTCTTTGTCTGCCTAGAATAATGTGGCCAAGCTTCTGATGAAGTGAAACCTGGTAAGGGACTTCAGGTGCGCGCACTTGGACAGCAAGAATAACTTCCCACTGAAGCTTCTATTCGACTCGCCAAGACAACCTTTGCCTCTAGCACTTTCATTGGCCTCACTGGGATTTGATTTACCTTGAGCGGCATGGAATCATGGAGCGCTCCTTCTATGAGCTGAGTCGAGCCTCATTTTGTGAGGTGCCATGCTTTGCTGGAACCCCCTTTGAAACTGTGCGCTCTTCAGCTTAGACAACCTGGATTGAGACCTGGTTCCTATCAAAATCAAAGAGGCCTCTTTCTCATGAGTTGAGAGGCAAAGGAACGAACGGTTTAAAGCGTGACCTGCAGCCTGGAGCGATCGATGTTGTCTTCGTTGGAAAGGCTGTTTCGATGACTGTGATTTTATTGATGTGTTTTGCTGAGCCACCCACGAAAGAATAGCCAAGCACCCTTCATGTTAACCCAAAAAATGCACTTAGTACCACGGACAGGCTTGTTGAAATCCTTCCGGAAAGCAAGCCGTAAAGAATAACGGAAGGATACTTTGCTGTGAAAACGTCGACCCGACTTCAGGTGCTCGCACTTGGACAGCAAGCATAACTTCCCACTGAAGCTTCTATTTCACTGGTACCAATTCATCCAAATTAAGCATCTGGAAGGCTTTTGGAGCAAACACTTGCAACAGGACCGCTGCTCCCTTGTCACTGTGTGCAGGTTTGGGATGAGCATCCTTTGCTTCTGGGATTCACTGCTCCCACGAAAGAATTTGAATAGTCAAACACCATGTTGAGAAAGACTGGCTTGTCAGAGGCCAAGAATTGCACCTTCCAAAAGAGACACAGAGACCACCCTCTTGCACTGGGAGTTCTGTATATTTTCTTTGCCAATCATCACTCGCATGGCTCGTACTGTCCACTTCTTGACAGTACAGCTATGTTTCGACATCAGACATGGTCGGCAGATTCGACAACTGTCACCGGAGTCACCGGCACATTCTGTCGAAGTCACATTGCTTCAGGATGCTTCGGGTTTGTCCCAATGAACCTTTCTATCCATCCATTGCCATCCATGAAACATTCTGCTTGACAGTCTGTCTGGAGAGCTTCAGTCAAAATGTCACGCTTCAGCTGAGCCTCCGCTCCAGCAGACTGCATATGAATATCAGGTCCTGCAAACGACCATGTCTCGCTCATTCAGAGGAAGCGTGGGGGAATTGAATGGCTAATCTCAGCTCATCTCTGTTTAACCGTTAATCATAGTTCATCTCTATCTTCTAAAAAGAACAACCTTTCTTGTTGCGCCATGAGAACATGATTTCCGCACTATTTTTGGAAGGCGGTCCTGTCATGTCGCTAGAAACTTGAGGCCAAAGGGTAAGGAACGATTGCTAGGAGGGTGGGTCGAACCAAGAAGACGTAGAAACAAACCCTGACTTCACCTGTGGAGCAGTCATAAGGCGTCGAAACTCCACTCCCCCCATCTAGATGATCGTTTGAAACACAAATCGTTGCAGGCATACGTAAATCTCTTGTTGAAAGAAATGCACCTTGCTCACGAAGATGCTGAATCAATATGAAACCAATGTTGCTACTGCTGATGATGATCTTGGAAAGGAGGAAGAGTAGGGGAGCAGGAGAACGCAGATGATGAGATGATGATGTCGTATCATAGTGATGAATACATGCACTGCTACTTTCGCGATGTCTCCATTAACATCAGGAGAAAATGAGGGAAAAATATGGAAACATCATGTATCGCCGCCATGGTTTGTGGAGATTCGCTAATGAAAACAAGGCATGTATTTGTATTTATATGGTTGAGTTTCATTTTTTTCAAACTCTATTTGCATTGTTATTTTTTCTAGTTTTCCAGACCTCCAAATCCTGAGCCATTGGTGCCTTGGAGGGAGTGGGGGTAATGGGGTATGGGGGGAATTCCTGACCCGCTCAAAACGGAGGCTTCAAAAATGCTATTTAATTCATGCCTGGGTTTGAAAAACTGGTTTTGAGTAAGTTATGTATTGTTCAATCTTCATTCTTTGTGTTTTTGGGAACCATGTTTTTAAGCGAGAATATTATAAAGAGAGCCTCTCTGCACGCCTGTCTCTGCGCCTTGCCTCCACACCTCCTAACCTTCCCCAGCAAAGCGACAGAAATCACCTTCAAGACGCATTAGTTCTGCGGCTGCGAACACAATTCGATCATGAAAACACACCCACCGCAACTGCCGCGCAACTGACGCTACCATCCACCAACCACCTAAACACGTTTACACTGTTTACACGAACAAACAAAGTGTTGCACGTAAGTTCTACCTCTGAAAATGCACCTTGATGCAACATGTCCACTGAGCAAAGTCTCATAGAGTTGCAAGACAAAGTAGCACGACAGAACACGCATACACTCAAGGCCCCTTCAACGCAGCAATTCCATTGTGCAAAGTCACCAAGAGATGGCAAAAAAACAAAGCACAAGAGTGCACTTCAACCTGAGTCACCTGGACGCAGTTCAACTGAGCGAAAAAGAGCCATGACTTGCAAAACACTAAAGCACGAGAGTAAAAAAACGACACTGGTCGAAATCACCTTGACGCAATGGTTAAGCCACTGCGAGCAGCAAGTCGACCATGAAAATGCGCCCGCCACACCTTGATGCAGCATTTTCACCACGCAAAGACTCACTGAGTTGCAAGAAAACATGAAACGACGTGATGTCGAGGGTGTGTGAGATTGAGATGCTGTGAAGTTTAGATGACATGAAGTTGAGATGCTGTGAAGTTTAGATGACATGAAGTTGAGATGCTGTGAAGTTTAGATGACATGAAGTTGAGATGCTGTGATGACATGAAGTTGAGATGCTGTGAAGTTGAAGTGCTGTGAAGAGATGACATGAAGTTGAGATGCTGTGAAGTTTGACATGAAGTTGACTGTGAAGTTTAGATGACATGAAGTTGAGATGCTGTGAAGTTTAGATGACATGAAGTTGAGATGCTGTGAAGTTTAGATGACATGAAGTTGAGATGCTGTGAAGTTGATGACATGAAGTTGAGATGCTGTGAAGAGATGACATGAAGTTGAGATGCTGTGAAGTTGATGACATGAAGTTGAGATGCTGTGAAGTTTAGATGACATGAAGTTGAGATGCTGTGAAGTTTAGATGACATGAAGTTGAGATGCTGTGAAGTTTAGATGACATGAAGTTGAGATGCTGTGACATGAAGTTGAGATGCTGTGAAGTTAGATGACATGAAGTTGAGATGCTGTGAAGTTTAGATGACATGACATGCTGTGAAGATGACATGAAGTTGAGATGCTGTGAAGTAGATGACATGAAGTTTAGATGCTGTGAAGTTTAGATGACATGAAGTTGAGATGCTGTGAAGTTAGACGACATGAAGTTGACATGAAGTTGAGATGTGAAGTTTAGATGACGTGAAGTTGAGATGCTGTGAAGGATAGATGACATGAAGTTGAGATGCTGTGAAGTTGAGATGCTGTGAAGTTTAGATGACATGAAGTTGAGATGCTGTGAAGTTGAGATGACATGAAGTTGAGATGCTGTGAAGTTTAGATGACATGAAGTTGAGATGCTGTGAAGTTGAAGTGCTGTGAGCTTATGACATGAAGTTGAGATGCTGTGAAGTTTAGATGACATGAAGTTGAGATGCTGTGAAGTTTAGATGACATGAAGTTGAGATGCTGTGAAGTTTAGATGACATGAAGTTGAGATGCTGTGAAGTTTAGATGACATGAAGTTGAGATGCTGTGAAGTTTAGATGACATGAAGTTGAGATGCTGTGAAGTTTAGATGACATGAAGTTGAGATGCTGTGAAGTGAATGTTGTGAAGTTTAGATGACATGAAGTTGAGATGCTGTGAAGTTTAGATGACATGAAGTTGAGATGCTGTGAAGTTTAGATGACATGAAGTTGAGATGCTGTGAAGTCTAGATGACATGAAGTTTAGATGCTGTGAAGTTTAGATGACATGAAGTTGAGATGCTGTGAAGTTTAGATGACATGATGTTGAGATGCTGTGAAGTTTAGATGACATGAAGTTGAGATGCTGTGAAGTTTAGATGACATTAAGTTGAGATGCTGTGAAGTTTAGATGACATGAAGTTGAGATGCTGTGAAGTTTAGATGACATGAAGTTGAGATGCTGTGAAGTTTAGATGACATGAAGTTGAGATGCTGTGAAGTTACAGGACATGAAGTTGAGATTCTGTGCAGGTTAGAAGACATGAAGTTGAGATGCTGTGAAGTTGAGATGACATGAAGTTGAGATGCTGTGAAGTTTAGATGGCATGAAGTTGGGATGCTGTGAAGTTGAGATGACATGAAGTTGAGATGTTGTGAAGTTTAAATGACATGAAGTTGAGAAGCTGTGAAGTTTAAATGACATGAAGTTGAGATGACATGAAGTTGAGATGCTGTGAAGTTGGGATGACATGAAGTTGAGATGTTGTGAAGTTTAGATAACATGAAGTTGAGATGCTGTGAAGTTTAGATGACATGAAGTTGGGATGCTGTGAAGTTGAGATGACATGAAGTTGAGATGCTGTGAAGTTGAAGTGCTGTGAAGTTTAGATTACATGAAGTTGAGATGCTGTGAAGTTGAGATGCTGTGAAGTTGAGATGCTGTGAAGCTGAGATGCTGTGAAGTTTAGATGACATGAAGTTGAGATGCTGTGAAGTTTAGATGACATGAAGTTGAGATGCTGTGAAGTTTAGATGACATGAAGTTGAGATGCTGTGAAGTTTAGATGACATGAAGTTGAGATGCTGTGAAGCTTAGATGACATGAAGTTGAGATGCTGTGAAGTTTAGATGACATGAAGTTGAGATGCTGTGAAGTTTAGATGACATGAAGTTGAGATGCTGTGAAGTTGAGATGACATGAAGTTGAGATGCTGTGAAGTTGAAGTGCTGTGAAGTTTAGATGACATGAAGTTGAGATGCTGTGAAGTTGAGATGCTGTGAAGTTGAGATGCTGTGAAGCTGAGATGCTGTGAAGTTTAGATGACATGAAGTTGAGATGCTGTGAAGTTTAGATGACATGAAGTTGAGATGCTGTGAAGTTTAGATGACATGAAGTTGAGATGCTGTGAAGTTTCGATGACATGAAGTTGAGATGCTGTGAATTTGAGATGAGATGAAGTTGAGATGTTGTGAAGTTTAGATGACATGAAGTTGAGATGCTGTGAAGTTGAGATGACATGAAGTTGAGATGCTGTGAAGTTTAGATGACATGAAGTTGCGATGCTGTGAAGTTTAGATGACATGAAGTTGAGATGCTGTGAAGTTTAGATGACATGAAGTTGACATGCTGTGAAGTTTAGATGACATGAAGTTGAGATGCTGTGAAGTTTAGATGACATGAAGTTTAGATGTTGTGACGTTTAGATGACATGAAGTTGAGATGCTGTGAAGCTGAGATGCTGTGAAGTTGAGATGACATGAAGTTGAGATGCTGTGAAGTTTAGATGACATGAAGTTGAGATGCTGTGAAGTTTGGATAACATAAAGTTGACATGTTGTGAAGTTTAGATGACATGAAGTTGAGATGCTGTGAAGTTTAGATGCCGTGAAGGTTAGATGCTGTGAAGTTGAGATGACATGAAGTTGAGATGTTGTGAAGTTTAGATGACATGAAGTTGAGATGCTGTGAAGTTTAGATGACATGAAGTTGAGAAGCTGTGAAGTTTAGATGACATGAAGTTGACATGCTGTGAAATTTGAAAGACATGAAGTTGAGATGCTGTGAAGTTTAGATGACATGAAGTTGAGATGCTGTGAAGTTTAGATGGCATGAAGTTGAGATGCTGTGAAGTTTAAATGACATGAAGTTGAGATGCTGTGAAGTTTAGATGACATGAAGTTGAGATGCTGTGAAGCTGAGATGCTGTGAAGTTGAGATGCTGTGAAGTTTAGATGGCATGAAGTTGAGATGCTGTGGAGTTGGGATGGTGTGAAAGTTGGGTTTATGCAAAGTTGAGAAGGTGTGAAGTGGGTACGATGTGAGCTTGAGATGATGTGAAGTGGGGATTTAAAATTCATCCGCAACTTGGGGTTTCTGCTTGAGACGTCCTTTTATTGTATACCTTTCGAAAAAGTGATTTTTGGCTCCTCCAACCCGTCCCCATTCATGGTAGGACAGGACAAATTTGTCTGAAAATAGGGAACCCTATTCCATCTCATGGTTAAAGAAATTGAGGCCCAGGGGTAAGGGACAAAAGCTAGCTTGGCAGGGAGCTTGGCACGAAAACACGATGCTGAGGATGCAGATGCTGCCGTTTTTGCTGCCGGCGACATGCCAATGGTGTCCCCGTGGGGGATTGAGCCACGGCCAAACTGCTTGTGAACCAGCCAGGGGGAGGCTCGGAGGGGGGGGGTAGTTAAATCATATTAAGTACGGAGTTTTTTTTTAACAACAAACCCACGGAGCCGACCTTCCACCAACATTGTGGACACGGGATCTTCCGGCCATAGGACCCAAAGAACAAGAGAAATAAGGTGGGAGTTTCATGCGATGTGAGATTCCAGCTCCCCCCATACTTGCTAAAGCAAGAGGGACTTCAGCTAGCAGAAGCTAGCTTTCGTGACAAAGTTGTCCCAAAATGGCAAGAACTTGGGGCATCCCCCATTTTTACAACACCCCCTAACCAATCCATGATTAAATCACCGCAAAAAATCACTGTACATCTCCAATTTCAGGCTTGAGATGCTTTCCCAAATATACAAACAATTCCCGCAAACATTTCATGAACAATCCCCTCATTGTTTTCACACATCTGAAATAACCTAAGCAGCGAATGATAACCCCAATGTCAAGCATCATGAATCGGAAATTTACCCAAATCCTTTTTGGTTCGGTCCTCTTTGAGGTGATGAGCAGCGTCCAGCTTCGCCAGCTTCGCCTTTGCCATGGCACCCCAGCTGCGGCCGCGGAACGGGGGGCGTCCGAGATTTCTTTGTGGTGACCGAGAGACGAGAGATGTAGATTTTGGCATTGTAAGGACGTAGAAAAAGGGATGTGCCTTTTCTTTGGGATTCATGCATATGCATGCATAAGGGATATGATATACTGATACCATGCAGCAAATCAACAAATAGGAGCATTAGGGGTCCTTGAGTTCTCCTTCGACTTCTTGAATCCAGTGACAAAAACCAAATGTTCTGTTCTGATACAGTTCTGAACTCATCACTCTTGCAGCATGCTTTCAATTGCATTCGCAACTGAGGCTTGAAAAGAATATCGGAAGGAAAAAGGCGGCTTCAAGAGCAGAACATGAATGAAGCTGACGTGCTTCACCGGTGGTTTCAAACATAAAATGTTTGTCAACCCTAGTGGAAAATCATCCCCAATTCCTGCGCTTCAAAGGGCCACAAAAAACCTGGAGATGTTGCGCCCGGCCACTCGTTGCAATGATGACCTATAGGATAGTGCCACTTCATCACGTCAGGATAGTCATGAGTCCACCAAAATACAAGGCCTACCTCTACTGTAGCCCACGCCATGACTATCCACCGGATTCCTTGGTGACTCCAACGTCCGAACCTCCACTGGGGTCTTAGACTTTGATCAAACCAAAACCGGAAACAACTGTGTAAGTTGATAAGTTCACAAAGAATCTAAGACATGTTATGACATGAAAGAAACCATAAATGTCATACTTATCTGCGGTATATCTGAAGTAAACATCACACTTGACAAACACCCACACATACACACATCTGAATCTGAGGCAGGTTTGATGTGTCTGTATGTAGATGTCGATATCAGGCGAAGGGAGGGGTGCGGACGTCCACATTTTTTGGCCGAGGTTTGGTCAACTGCTTTGCATGGTGGAATGGTGGAGAATGGGGAGGAAGAGGTGAGGAGAATGAACAACAGGAAGAGGTGGTGGAAAACTTCACGCTATTTTAAAAACTCTAAAATCGGCTAAGCTGCCAAATCTAGGGATGCCGGTCATTTTCCAACACCAAAAAACAATCATTTTTCAACACAACTCCGTAAAAATCAAGCGCGGAATTCTCACATCCGCCAAGATTCTGCGCAACGTAGCCGAAAAAAGAAGGGATGCTGGCTCTTTTGGGACTCTTACACACATCTCGGCGCACACACACGATTTTTTACATTTATATGCTATTTATTTTTTGAATGGATATATGGAATAACGCTTAAAGTTTCATGTAAGGCGGTTTGAAACTGTTTCGGGTTGGTTTACAGTTTCAATTACGGTTGGTTGAGAAAGAACGCAACAACATGTTGACATGTTGCTGGTCGTTTGGGCTTCCAGTCTTCATCTTTGCCCAGTGCAAGAATGGTTTTGACATGAGGCTCTGGTCTGCGGCTGTTTGATCACTAGGGAAAAAAAACAGAAAATGCTAGTGGTTCAGGGCAAGCACAAAGTACATTGCTTTTTTATCCTTTTTTCAGACGGTTCAACAGTGTGAGAACAAAATTCACTCCGCCAAAACGGAGGGCCCCGTCAAGGCGCCTTCCACTTTTCCCAGCAACTTGGGCAATATCCTCGATAGAGGTCCCCTTCACCTCCGCAGGACTTGCACCACGCGGTGTAGGCCTGGCCCAAGCAGAGCCCTTCACCAACTCTTTCCGATGAATCGAAGAGTGAAATTCTACATGCCATGCCCATCATGGCAGTGTCATCCTTTAAGCGGATGGGCGCTGAAACCTATCATGGGTCGCAGTAAATCATGATAAATCCATGGCATGTCCTATCTAAGTTGGTCATCTATGGAAGATCCAGCACGAACACTTCCCCCATGGATAGTTTTATCTTTTCCAATGCGACTACAGTCTCCACTGCACGAGGAGGTAATAAATTGATAGCCGGGTGCCTGCCAAGAATTCGAAGGCATCACGCCGAGCTTGAGCCAACAAATTCCTGCGGAACACCCGTTTGTTCTGAGTAAATACCATTGAATATGCCTAAAATGCATTTCACAGGGACTCCTGAGTTTCGATGGGTAAACACATCTGTTTGGTAAGGATTCATCCCTACAGGAGAAAAATCAAGTACAAAATGTTGCAACATCACCGCATAGTCGAAACATGAAAGCTGTGCCCAAGTTTCTGGAACCATATCATATGCAAGTAGAACAAGTCAAAATGATGCGCATTTTCTCATATCTCCACTTTTCGCTCTGTCAGTGGCAGGTTCATTGCTCCAGAGATGACGCGGCTGTGAGCTTGTGCATAATTTCTTGAATTTTGGCGTGAGAACAAAAATCACGAGAAAGCCTTCTGCACACACGGAAGTGTGCTGCGTGCCGCAGGCTACTGATATCCGCAGTTGGGTTGCAAGTTCCACCTTTCTTTGCGCCTAGAGATTTGGAATGTGGAAATAAACCCAACGGGCACGCTGATCTTTAGCAGAATAGTTCTTATCTGGCAGCTTCGGCAACACGACTGCAACATGATCATAGGCTAGTTCCCCACAAACTCTAGATTTTTCATGATTTTTCAAGTTTTGCCTATACATTGCACTGGACTAGACAGCTGAGTCGCAGGCACTAAATTCAAGACTGGCAGGGAAAGCCATTGATGGGATATTGGAACCCCGTGGCCTCCCAAAAGGTCTAAAGCACACTTCTTCTGCCAAACATGCCTTGCACTTCTTTTTGTTTACCTGTCGAGTGTTGAGACTCAGCAGTGTTTTTGTTGCAGGTCAATCGATTGACAAAGCCTTGCCGCAACTCGAGGGATTGTCTCTAAAATTCCCCAACATGCGTATTTCCATTGTAATATGGATGATAAACCATGGTCCCAATGGTAGTCTGGGGACGAACATTTTGAGACAACCCCATGTCAAGATGCGTTTCTCCTGCCAAGGGCAGCTCCCCTGGCGAACGCCTATGGTTTTGCTGTGCTCATCGGTCTCATCCCATTCAGCAGCCTTTCGTATAGAAGCTGTCGCTTGGTTCGGGGCCGCCTGCTTGGTGAGTAAAGAAGGGGATCTCTTCCCAACTACCCCTGCTGGCTACAAGCCAAATGTCAAGCCCCAGTGAAATGATAAAAATTGGCTACCGATTTTCCAGGAATGTTGCTTTTTGTTGAGCACCTTTGAAGCTGCAATAGCCCATTCCTTGCTGACCGTTCAAATCAGTCAAACTCGACAGTGACACAACGGCACCCACGTGCCGTGCGCTCCCGTGCAACGGTTCTGCGCCAAGAGTGATCGGTACGTGTTACAGTATCAAAAATACTGGCATCGAAGGTGCTAAACTCAACGCCAAAGATTGTTATATACAGTTGTCTGAAAAGGCTACTCGTTCTGCTATTTGGGGCGGCCTTGCAGGCCAAAAACACAGTGACGCGGTTTGGTTCTGTGTCCTGGTGACAGAATTAATAAGGCCCGGGAAGAAATGCCACTTCTATTGCGCAAACCTTGGCACGGTGGCAGTTCTGGAACCTTCTGGCCAAATTACTATTTAATACCACCTACAGTCTACAGACAGATGTCTACAGTATAAATTGTTTTCTATGGACCCTCGAACATGTACTCTTGCACGCTTGACCGCATCCCAGAACAACATATCCTTGCTTACAAACTTTGCAAGAGAAGCTTCACAGACTCCACTGTGGCTGTAGATACCAAATTCAAAACTGCATATATATATAGTTATTTGGGGCGGTCTTGCAGGCCAAAAACACAGTGACGCGGTTTGGTTCTGAATCTGTCGCACGTGGGAAGCTTGATGTTTTGACCTGTAAACATTCAAACCATTTCATTCCTAATACTACTTTGGACCCGCAATTGATACTTAAAATTCTTCTCGAGCGTTTCTTGCACAAAAAGAGTTCGACAAAATGGTATCCGTTGTGGTGCATCATGGTTCAATCCAAGAAAATTGCGAGGACCAGATTTCAAAATTGATATGTTGAATTCAGCAAAAGGCAGTAGCAGTAGTCCTCCCAACCTGCTGCGCACCAACATGGCGACGGATGGGCATGGCCACGGACAGCCACCTTGATTTGGAAACTCGATACTGTCGCGGGGTTTTTGCGTGGCTTTCCCACGACTTTCACAGATTGGACACCAAAGACGAGTTGTTTGAAAAGGCTGCTCCTTCTGCAAATTAGGGGGCAGCCTTGCGTGCCTAACAAACACAGGTTAACATGGCTCGGTTCACGATCTTTCTCATTTGGGCAACTTAATGTTTGCCCAACATTACCCTGGACCCCCGGGTAGTCCACCTGGCCGTCCATGCAGGACAACTTGAAACTCCTTGAAGAGTACATGAAATACGTTGGGACGCTAAAATTGCAGCTTAAAGACAACAGCCAAAAACGCCGGCGTGTAATTGTCATGCCTCTTTTGCCGCGATGGAGTTTTAGGCTTGGACAGCTCCCCTGCGACAGCACCCGGCAACAACAACTTGTGGCAAACGCGCTTTCTGGAACAACGCTCTGCTGGAACGTAAAATGAAGCTGGATGGGCCAGGGCCTTCCCTGCTGAGCTACTCAGACTAGACCCTAGCACTAGTCAGCCATTTGCTTCGCGATCCAAGTTGAAGCAAACTTTTGAAACCATTTCCTTCTTGGCCCTATGGCTCTATTGCTTATAAGTGTCCTGGTGACAGAATAAGGCCCCGGAAGAAATGCCACTTCTATTGTAGCATGGCTCGGTTCACAATCTTTCTCATTTGGGCGACTTAATGCTTGCCCAACATTACCCTGGACCCCCGGGTAGTCCACCTGGCCGTCCATGCAGGACAACTTGAAACTCCTTGAAGAGTACATGAAATACTTTGGGACGCTAAAATTGCAGCTTAAAGACAACAGCCAAAAACGCCGGCGTGTAATTGTCATGCCTCTTTTGCTGCGATGGAGTTTTAGGCCTGGGCTTTGGACAGCTCCCCTGCGACAGCACCCGGCAACAACAACTTGTGGGAAACGCGGTTTCTGGAACAACGTTTTGCTGGAACGGGAAAGCGACAGACTAGACCCTAGCACTAGTCAGCCATTTGCTTCGCGATCCAAATTGAAGCAAACTCTTGAAACCATTTCCCTTTGGCTGCATATACCAAATTCAAAACTGCATAGTTTGTCTGAAAAGGCTACTCCTTCTGCTATTTGGGGCGGTCTTGCAGGCCAAAAACACAGTGAGGCGGTTTGGTTCTGAATCTGTCGCACGTGGGGAAACTTGATGTTTTGACCTGTAAACATTCAAACCATTTCAAACCTAATACTACTCTGGACCCACAATTGATACTTAAAATTCTGCTCGAGCGTTTCATACAGAAAAGGAGTTCGACAAAAAGGTACCCGTTGTGGTGCATCATGGTTCAATCCAAGAAAATTGCGGGGACCAGATTTCAAAATTGATATGTTGAATTCAGTAAAAATGCAGTAGCAGTAGTCCTCCCAACCTGCTTCGCACCAACGTGGCGACGGATGGGCATGGCTATGGACAGCTACCTTTTGCATGGCTTTCGCACGACTTTCACAGATTGGACACCAAAGACGAGTTGTTTGAAAAGGCTGCTCCTTCTGCAAATTAGGGGGCAGACTTGCGTGCCTAACAAACACAGGTTAACATGGCTCGGTTCACAATCTTTCTCATTTGGGCAACTTAATGTTTGCCCAACATTACCCTGGACCCCCGGGTAGTCCACCTGGCCGTCCATGCAGGACAACTTGAAACTCCTTGAAGAGTACATGAAATACGTTGGGACACTAAAATTGCAGCTTAAAGACAACAGCCAAAAACGCCGGCGTGTAATTGTCATGCCTCTTTTGCCGCGATGGAGTTTTAGGCTTGGACAGCTCCCGTGCGACAGCACCAGGCAACAACAACTTGTGGGAAACGCGCTTTCTGGAACAACGTTTTGCTGGAACGGGAAAGCGACAGACTAGACCCTAGCACTAGTCAGCCATTTGCTTCGCGATCCAAATTGAAGCAAACTCTTGAAACCATTTCCTTCTTGGCCCTATGGCTCTATTGCTTATAAGTGTCCTGGTGACAGAATAAGGCCCCGGAAGAAATGCCACTTCTACTTCCCAAACATCTTGGCCCGGTGGCAGTTGTGGAACCTTCTGGCCAAATTACGATTTAATACCATCTACAGTCTACAGTAATTATAAATTGTTTTCTATGGACCCTCGAACATGTACTCTTGCACGCTTGACCGCGTCCCAGAACAACATCTCCTTGCTTACAAACTTTGCAAGAGTGCCAATGCCAGAAGTTTCACAGAATCTACTTTGGCTGCATATACCAAATTCAAAACTGCATAGTTTGTCTGAAAAGGCTACTCCTTCTGCTATTTGGGGCGGTCTTGCAGGCCAAAAACACAGTGACGCGGTTTGGTTCCGAATCTGTCGCACGTGGGAAACTTGATGTTTTGACCTGTAAACATTCAAACCATTTCAAACCTAATACTACTCTGGACCCACAATTGATACTTAAAATTCTGCTCGAGCGTTTCATACAGAAAAGGAGTTCGACAAAAAGGTACCCGTTGTGGTGCATCATGGTTCAATCCAAGAAAATTGCGGGGACCAGATTTCAAAATTGATATGTTGAATTCAGTAAAAATGCAGTAGCAGTAGTCCTCCCAACCTGCTTCGCACCAACGTGGCGACGGATGGGCATGGCTATGGACAGCTACCTTTTGCATGGCTTTCGCACGACTTTCACAGATTGGACACCAAAGACGAGTTGTTTGAAAAGGCTGCTCCTTCTGCAAATTAGGGGGCAGCCTTGCGTGCCTAACAAACACAGGTTAACATGGCTCGGTTCACAATCTTTCTCATTTGGGCAACTTAATGTTTGCCCAACATTACCCTGGACCCCCGGGTAGTCCACCTGGCCGTCCATGCAGGACAACTTGAAACTCCTTGAAGAGTACATGAAATACTTTGGGACGCTAAAATTGCAGCTTAAAGACAACAGCCAAAAACGCCGGCGTGTAATTGTCATGCCTCTTTTGCTGCGATGGAGTTTTAGGCCTGGGCTTTGGACAGCTCCCCTGCGACAGCACCCGGCAACAACAACTTGTGGCAAACGCGCTTTCTGGAACAACGCTCTGCTGGAACTTGAAGCGACACACTAGACCCTAGCACTAGTCAGCCATTTGCTTCGCGGTCCAAATTGAAGCAAACTCTTGAAACCATTTCCTTCTTGGCCCTATGGCTCTATTGCTTATAAGTGTCCTGGTGACAGAATAAGGCCCCGGAAGAAATGCCACTTCTACTTCCCAAACATCTTGGCCCGGTGGCAGTTGTGGAACCTTCTGGCCAAATTACGATTTAATACCATCTACAATCCCTACCCATATAGAGAGGGAGGGCGGGAGGGACAAAACCAACCTGTCGAATTCCACTTTTTTTTGCTTGGAAACCCTGGGATAGTGATCCAATTGCTCAAATGGAACTTTAAAGTAACATTTCTTGACAAGCCTTGGGCACTGGTTAGAAATACTTGCGCTTAGCTCCAGAGGAGCTAAGCGCAAGTGTGAAGATGGCAGCGCAATTTTTGGAGGGATGCCACCCTATAGCTGCTTCAGTCTGACATGTGCTTAGCCCCTCCGGAGCTAAGCGCAAGTATTTGATTTTCATCTGTTTGCCAATGATATGGAATGACGAGGAATGTTGATCATTGAGAAAATTCAATGCAAAAATGGAATTTTAAAATGAAATTTCAGTACGACTCCCCCCCTCAAATTTCTACTGTGTTGTCTACAGTATAAATTGTTTTCTATGGACCCTCGAATATGTACTCTTGCACGCTTGACCGCGTCCCAGAACAACATCTCCCTGTCGGTCCAAGTCCTCGCTAAACTAGGCCTTTGCCAAAGGCCTGGTTAAACTTGGCCTTTAGGACTGAGGTTTTCTCTATGTGATTATTTTTGAGGTTGTATTTTTGTGAGACTTAGCCGAGCAAGGTCCCACCCCCAAAGATATCCAATGCTTGAAAAATTGAGGGCGCAACTTCGAGATTTGCGAAAATAGTGACAGTGACACCTGACACCGTGAAAAAAACGTGAAAAAGCCATGAAAAGCCAGTGAAAACCCCGTGAAAAGGCCGCGAAAAACTTGCAAAATCAGGATAATCAGGTTTGTGCAAAAAATGCAAAAAGAATGGCTTTGCGATTTTGTGACCAATTTTTCTCATGAGTGCTCCCGCTCTATGTGGATGCTGCTGATCTTACGGTGCGGAAATTTCGTTTTTTTCAATGTATGAGTTTTTGGAGGCCTTTAGTCATTTAGGTCCTTTACTCTAACGGCCGCGTTAAACTCGTCCTTTGGACTGACTGGGTCTCCTTGCTTACAAACCAAACTTTGCAAGAGTGCCAATGCCAGAAGTTTCACAGAATCCACTTTGGCTGCATATACCAAATTCAAAACTGCATAGTTTGTCTGAAAAGGCTACTCCTTCTGCTATTTGGGGCGGTCTTGCAGACCAAAAACACAGTGACGCGGTTTGGTTCTGAATCCGTCGCACGTGGGAAACTTGATGTTTTGACCTGTAAACATTCAAACCATTTCAATCCTAATACTACTCTGGACCCACAATTGATACTTAAAGTTCTGCTCGAGCGTTTCTTGCGCAAAAAGAGTTCGACAAAATGGTATACCCGTTGTGGTCCATCATGGTTCAATCCAAGAAAATTGCGGGGACCAGATTTCAAAACTTGATATGTTGAATTCAGCAAAAAGGCAGTAGCAGTAGTCCTCCCAACCTGCTTCGCACCAACATGGCGACGGATGGGCATGGCTATGGACAGCTACCTTTTTGCATGGCTTTCGCACCACTTTCACTACTGATTGGACACCAAAGACGAGCGGTTTGAAAAGGCTGCTCCTTCTGCAAATTCGGGGCAGCCTTCCGTGGCTAACAAACACGTCTTAGTATGGCTCGGTTCGGAATCTTTCTGACTTGGGCAACTTAATGTTTGCCCAACATTGCCCATTGTTGACGGATCCACAAGCTTTATGTAAGCCTACCACAGCCAGACATCTTTAGTTTGCTTGGCTGTACAGTTGTCCTTGTGATTTTGGACCTGCTGTCCCACTGAAATCATCAGCTCTTTCAGGCTCCGCTCAAGCACAAAAGCTGAAGAGCTGAATGCTGCAGGACGGGATCAATGCACACAATGTCGAACCCGAAGCAAGGGGGATTCTACGGAGACTTGAGATGTTGAAGAGAAAATTTAGATTCTCCCGAGCATCAAAAAGTGCAACTTCTCTATCATGTACCATACAGGATGTCATCTCGTTTCTATTCCCATTGGAGCCTGGGTGAGTCTGGACAAGACACAATCGCAAAGTTGAAACCACAAGGCACGATCAGAATGAGAGTCTCCCAAGACCAATAAAGACATGCAATTGCGGGTACAAACCATAGTCTTGTTGATTCTAGTGATACCCTTCATTGGGAATTCGTTCGTAGATTGAATTCCTGCATGAAAGTGGTTTTGAAAGTGGTTTTACTCTCACGTGCAATTATCAATTCAAACCTGAACTTGCATGAATCCAGAATACAAGCTGCTGTGAATCGACAATGCGTTCAATTTTTTTCGCCTGGTAAGCTGAAATGCTTTGCAATGAGACATTTGCCTCATCTGTCCGTTGCAGCTTGGCAGCAAATAAATCACTGCGTCAACCTGATCGGGCAAGATTTAAGGGATGACCTGGTGCCGTGTGCTTTGCAGCTGGAGCTCTTTGGGGTTTGTGACAAGCTGAAGCCGAAAGTTTAAGAAATTCTTATCCGAATTGGATGTGACTGGATACCCCAAAACTGCCCTTTCGCCGCGCTTTTACAAACCATTCTCGCGCCCAACCAGAGTTCGGGACAGGGAAGTGTTATCATGTGTTCGTGCGCATGTTTCGTGCCAAGGGTTTACATGGGAATTTCAGAGATTGCCCGGCAGCGGAAGCACAAATTGAAACGACTTTGAAGGGTTCTTGAAGTTGCAAGTTGCAAGGCAAACTATATAAATATAAACCATTTTGGGCCAGGGTGGGATCCTGGCAGAGCCTAACGCCAACCTTTCGCGAACCTTCCACGAATCTTCCGCGAACCTTTCGCAGATTTCTCGCCTACAAAAGTGAGTTTTAGAAACTCGTTTTTCATGGTAGGAGGACTTGTGTGATTTTGCTGGGCGGGTGTTGCTGTTCCAATACTAACACCACTCCTATCTGAGACAAACTCCCAAAATTCATGTTCAGGGGAAAATATTCTGTCGAAGATGTTGCCTGCAGTGAGATGATCTACCAAGCTTTGACGAGCTGAATTCTGACACCCATGATCCTTCAATGATATGGTGCAGTTCATCACATCGAAGAAAAACGCCAAGCTGTGAATCGGAAACTAAAACCCGTGAATCGGAAACTAAAACCGGTGAGTCGGAAACCAAAAACGGTGCATGAGAAACCAAAACGGGTGCTTCGGAAGCTCGGAAACCAACCTGGAGACGGAAACAAAAAACCCTGATGGAAACTGCAACGTAATCCCTTGCACAGAACTGGAAAAGCAAGATTGCTAGGATGGCTAGCGTATGGGATTGAATTTTATAAGCAATGCAATGTCCCGAGCTGCAGGCCGCGAAGTCTTTTTCTACCCATTCAACATAGTTGTCAGAAGGGGTGGCGGATTTGATCCCTGATGAAGATAAGTGGAAGGTAATATCACAATCAACATAATTAGTGGTCAGAGGGGGTGGCGGATTTGATCCCGCAGGAAGATAAGTTGAAGGTAAGATCCCATTCAATATAGTGGTCAGGGGGGGTGGCGGATTTCATCCCTCATAAAGATAAGCTGAAGGTAATATCCCAATCAACATAGTGGTCAAGAGGGGGTGGCGGACTTGATCCCTCACGAAGATAAGTTGAAGGTAACATCCCATTCAGCATAGTCGTCAGAGGGGGTGGCGGATTTGATCCCTCATGAAGAGAAGTTCAAGGTAAGATCCCATTCAACATTGTTGTAAACGGGGGTGGCGAATTTGATCCCTTGTGAAGATAATTTGAAGGTAATATCCCAAACATCCCCCTGCAGTTTCCATGGGGAACTCATGAGCCTCCATTTTATAGAGGGTACCTAGGTGGTCTCTATAGAATCGACTTTCTATATGAAAAGTGGTAGGTTTATGCTCTATAAAATCAAACACTATGTGGTCTAGAAACCCAAAATAAGAAGATTTACTATAAAATTGGGGACATGAGTTACCAACTTCCATAGTATGAATTTCAGTTAAGTTGCCAACTTTTGGCTCTATAAAATCATGGACCAGATTTTGGGTTTGCAAAAGGTGCTTTTTTGGAGGTGTTGTTGAGGATCCCAAATTTGACCTGGTTTTGGAATTTAATGATTTTATAGTGGAATGATAGGGATCTACTAATCTCAAGACAAACTACCAGGACCCCTTTTTCATTGATTTTATAGACAGCCATTCCCCCCCCCCCCACGCTCCCCCCTCCTTCTTTCCAGACCAGAACATTTAAGTTGACAGAAATAAGTCAATGTCGCCTATGCCATTCTTTGTGGCAACTCCATTTTTTCACATTTCTCTTGACTTGAACGATTTTTGAACAGAAAACAACCTTCCTTTCTTTTGACGCTTCAAACATCTACATCAAAATGACCTTGAACATCTGAGATAATTTTAGACTGAAATTGATCCCCTTGTGAATTTCAAGGGTCTCCCAGAGACCGCCATTCTATCGAGGTACCTGGGTCCAACTATAACAATGGTACATTCTGAGAATCTCTCTAAAAGCAAAACACAATCAGATTGCAAAAAATACAACTCTATAAAATCAAGAAACAAAAGGCACCACGTGGCTACAAATGCCTGTTTTGTAACCAGGGTCACATTTGGAGACGTTGTTTTCATTTAAGGTCCCTCACCTGGTCCACTATAAAATCAGGATCTCCAAAATGGTGGTTTCACAAATTCTACTGAAATATGTGGACCCTTAATATTGGGGTACCTGGTCTCTGATTTTATAGTGGGGCTGTTTGAAAGGCATGTCGATACAAGCTGGACCTGGGTCCTTGGTTTTATAGAGAAACTTCTTTTGGACGGTTGTGGCTTGGGATGCCATCAATTTCCATAGTTTGCTGACTCAGGTTCAATCCAAAAAGAAATAAGAACAAAAAAATGAAAAACACATCACATACCCGAAAAATGGAAAACAATCGCCATTTCGGGACACTTTTTGGCACCCGGATGGTTGAAGCAAAACCTCCCGATACAATCGAAAAAAAATCTTTATTTGGGGGCCCTTCAAACCTGAATTTTCCATTTTGGAGTACTGCTGCGCCTCACAATATATGGAAAGGCCTCAAAATGTTTGCTGTAATGACCAAATTTTGAAGTCTAGAGGGCATGGAGGGGGGAAGCATATGGGCAGAACCCAGTTTTTGAAACTTGTTGATGTTCTAAAGACAACGGTTCATATTGAAGCCGAGTACATCCACTAAGTACCCCCACTTCCCAATTTCAAGCTGTGGAAAGGCAACGTCAACACTTGCAATGTTGAAGCAAAACCTCTCTATAAAATCGACAAATTAGTCTCTACTTGGGGGCCCTTGGGGGTCCTTCAAACCTGACTTGTCCATGTTGGAGTACTGCTGCGCCTCACAATATATGGAAAGGCCCCAGTATGGACCCATTCTCTCTACAAAATCAAAAAGTTGCAGCTAAACTCCAAAAGTTGGTCAGCGCCTGCGTGAAACATCCTTTGCCCCTTTCCATATTGTGAGGCGCAGCAGGACTCCAACATGGACAATTCAGGTCTAAAGGACCCCCAAATAGAGACTAATTTGTCGATTTTCTAGAGAGGTTTTGCTTCAACATTGCGCGTGGTGACGTTGCCTTTCCACGGGTGATTCGGAAATTCGGAAATCAGCGGGGATACCTATATATAGTGCATGTATTCGGCGTTAGTATGCTATAAACTCAAAAAGTTGCAGAAACTGGATTCTGTCCATATGTTACCCGCCTTCCTGCCCACAAAATTCCCCATTTTGGAATACTTCTGCACCTCAATATATGGAAAGGTTTGAAGATGTTTCAGGCATGTAATGACCCAATTTTGGAGTTTAGAGGGCAGGGCAGCGGGAAACATTTGGGCAGAGCCCGGCTTTTGGAATTTTTTGATGTTCTAGAGACAATGGGTCCAAAGGCACACCCTTGAAAAAACAAGAGCAATGAGCAACTTTGAAACTCTGTTCTGTGGGAAGGGCTCCGAAGAGGTATTTGAAAGAATCTGAAACAAGTCTGAAGGCTCCTCTATCTATCCGTCTGTCTATCTCTCTCTCTCTCTATAATATGTATCTATCGATTATATCTATCTCACTATCTCTAAGACGTGGATCCACTGCTGCCTGAAACCTCAACAACAATCACATTAGTGAGCTGCTACATTGGCAGCCAATCAGACCCATTTCCCTTGTGCCTTGATAAAAATGTTAACGGGATGCGGCGATCGGTTACAACACCAAATTCATCTCAAAAACCTCCCCTCTATAAAATCAGGATCAGTGAGTCAGTGGGCCCACAAATCAGAACATTGCCACAAAAATAGCCCCTCTATAAAGGTCTGGTACCTGAGTCCGCCTGAGTTGGTTATAAGTCACATGTTAGCTTACAAACTGCTTGCGGATGGCCTTCCACAAAATCAGAATCTTATTTTTTGTTATTGTTTAGACACTTTGTGCACAGACCTTAAACTTAGCTACATTAAATGGTCATTTTAAACAACCTGTGGGTATCACCATTTTAGTGAGGAAAATGATTCTTGCATCGCGCATATTCAGACCCTTTCCTCATGGGCCTCCAAAAATGCAGTTGCAGGAACGTGCATTGAGGTGTTGATTGATGAGATTGATGACCACAGTTGATGCTCTATAAAATCGAGAAATAATCAAATATTATATAATACAAATGGACATCATAATGACAGGTTCTCCCTCTATAAAATCGAAAAAACAAAAAAATGTCACAAGATGAGCCTCCCCCAAAAAAACAACTGAATACAAAATACCATCTCTATAAAATGGGTTCCCAACCTCTATAGGCTATGTCACAGAAAAATAGCCAAATAAAATTTAGCTCTTAACCGGTACCTAGGTACCGCCATTTTATAAAGGAAAATGGCAGGAGGATTCCCAAACAACAAAGTGGTTAGAGGGGCTGGCGGATTTGATCCCTGGTGACATGATGAAGATAAGTAGAAGGTAATATCACAATCAACATAGTTGTCAGAGGGGGTGGCGGATTTGATCCCTCATGAAGATAATTTGAAGGTACTATCCCATGCAACATTGTTGCGCATATTTTAGTTTTTGAAGCGCAGAGTTTATTTTCTGATGCGCAGGGTTTAGTTTCTGATTCGCAGGTTTTAGTTTCTGGCGCGCGGGTTTTAGTTTCTGACGCGCGAGCATTTCGTTTCTGACGTGCGCGGATAGTTTCCGACGCGAGGTTTTGTCAGGGAAAAAAGTCCTTCAATGCTTGCCACAACAGTTTCATGAATGCAAGAGTAACTGCCAAGCGTGAATACTATGGCATACATCTGGTAGATAGTGGTACCTATATAGACCTTTCGCCAAACCTTTCGCCCCGCTATCGCAGCTTTTCGGGACTCAGTAAGACACATGTCCATATCAGCAGCTGTCACTCGGGTACAAAAAATCTTACCTGGGTTTTGGAACGCCCACCACATGTGGTATTTAATGGGTAATTTGATTCATCCATCCCCAATTCCGCTGTTTCGGGGCTGAGGCTGCCACTAACTCTTCTTCGCACACCTCGCCGCGGCGAAACAAATGCACATCATCTGGGGGGTCAAAGCCTGTGATGTTCATATTCCCTATTCGCCTTATCCGATATATTTCATCAGGGGATTCCAATCAAGCCATGCTTCCTCGCCTGAAGTCATCTTCTTGGCAGGTGCCTCAAAACTAGAAAATTGCCCCCGCTGAAAAAACAGAAAATGATGTGTGCGTGTGTGTGTGCATGTCTGTTTCTAGTCCATTATTTCAGGGAGGTTGCTTTGAGTGTGGAAATTGAAATCGCCGAAAGCGGCCACTTGCGGCCACTTGCGGCCACTTGCGGCCACTTGCGGCCACTCGCTGGGAGCGGCCACTTGCGGCCACTTGCGGCCACTTGCGGCCACTTGCGGCCACTTGCGGCCACTC
This sequence comes from Cladocopium goreaui, assembly GCA_947184155.2. Classification (NCBI taxonomy): domain Eukaryota; class Dinophyceae; order Suessiales; family Symbiodiniaceae; genus Cladocopium; species Cladocopium goreaui. The sequence continues at coordinate 1,138,797 of CAMXCT020005890.1, forward strand.
GCTTGTAGGCGGCCCTTGTCTGCCCCTTGCGTCACTTGCGTCCCCAACTCCTTTTCCGCCCCTTGCTCCCTCGCTGTAACTGCTTGGAGCGCTTGGAGCGGCCACTTGCGGCCACTTGCGGCCACTCGCTGGAGCGGCCACTTGCGGCCACTTCTTGCGCCACTTGCGGCCACTTGTCGCTCTTGGAGGCACTTGCGGCCACTTGCGGCCACTTGCGCCACTTGCGGCCACTCGCTTGGAGCGGCCACTTGCGGCCACTTGCGGCCACTCGCTTTGGAGCGGCCACTTGCAGCCACTTGCGGCCACTCGAGTGGCTGCGAGTGGCTGCGAGTGGCTGCGTGCTGGTAGAAATACATGGCAGAGTTGGCATCTTGAAAAAAATCGGTTTTGCTGGAAAGGCGTTTTTTTTTTCAAGTTTGGAGGTTGGATAGGTAGGATTTTATCGTGCCTCACGAAACCATGTGGCTAACATGTGCTAACCATCTGCCACCCATGTCGTCCATAGCGTGGGGAAGATCTTGGGGCGTAGCATCAACGGTGGTAGAACGGGAGAAAATTAAAAAGAAAATCTTGGAGAATAGCTCCAATGATGGTGCAATGTTGTAAAGTCGAAGGGAAGACTTTGAGCGTAGCAAATTGACGGTAGAATGTTGGAAATGGAAAAGATATCCCAGAGCGTAGCATCAATGATAGAAGAAAATTGAAGAGAAGATCTCAGAGCGTAGCGTCAAGTATGTTAGAAAGCTGAAGAAAAGATCTTAGAGCGTAGTGTCAGTGATGGTATAATGTTTGAAAGTTGATGAAGAGAACACCACAGACGGTCCATGATGCTAAAAAGATGAAACAAAAAAAGTTACAGCATCAACGCAGTACTATGTAAGAAAATCAAAGAGAAGACCTAAGAGCGTAGCAACAACTTTGCTAGAAACTTGAAGGGTAAAAATCAGGGTAGACTGTGAGAAAATTCAAGAGAAGATCTTAGACCGTAGAATCACTCATGGTAGAATGTTTGGAGTATAGCATCAATGATGACGAAGTGTTTGAAAGTTGATTAGATCTTAGAGCGTGGCATGTTAGAAAATACAAGAGAAAACCTTGGCACGTAGCGTCAATGATAATAGAAAGGTGAAGAGAAGATCCAAGAACGTAGCATCAATGATGTTACTGTAAAAAATTGAAAAGAAGATCGTCGAGCTAAGGGTCAGTGATGTTCAACACTTGAAAAGAAGATCTTAGAGCGCAGCATTGATGGTGTCAGAACATGGAAAAGAAGATCTTAGAGAGTCGCGTCAATGATGTTGGAAAATTTGAAGAATCTTGGCGCGTAGCATCACTGATGTTTCAAATTTGAAGTAAAGATCTTGGAACGTAGCTTCAAGTATGTTGGACAATCGAAGAGAATATCTTAGAGCGTAACATCAAACATGTTTGAAAATTGAAGAGAAGTTCTTAGAGCGTAGCATCAATGATGGTACAATGGGAGAAACATGGAAATAAAATCGAAAAACATAGCATCAATGCGGGTAGAATGTGAGAAGAAAACAAAAGAAATCTTAGAGTGCAGCATCGATGATGTCTGAAAAGTGAAGAGAGTATCTGAAAGCGTAGCATCAACAATGTTGGACAGTTGAGAAGATCTTTGAGCGTAGAATGGCTGATGTTGGAAACTTGAAGAGAAGATCTTTGAGCGTAGCATCAATGATAGTAGAAAATTGAAGATCAGTTGCAGTTTGGAGATTGAAGAGAAGATCTTAGGGCGTAGTATCAATGATGGTAGAAGCTTGGAAGAATGATGCGCAGATCTTGGAGCGTAGCATCAATGATGGTAGAGTATTTGCAAGTTGGGTAGATCTTAGAGCGTAGCAGCAACCAGTTAGAAGCCTAAGGAGAAGCTGTTGGGCAGTAGCATCAATGCATTCTATGTAAAACATGCAGAAGGTCTCAGAGCGTATCAAAGCGTAGCATCAAATAATGTTACTGTTAGAAACTCTTATCCCCGGTGCGTTACTTCTTTCCTTTCGTTTAACGCTTCCCTTCCATTTGCTACAGCGTTCCTTTCGTTTCAACTCGTCCCGTCCATTTGATACTTCCTTTCTTTCGTTTCAACACTCCCATCCCGTCATGTACTTCTTCCTTTCGTTTCAAGCCGTTCATGTGGTTACGTCCTTCCACTCGCCTCAATGCCTATGCAATCCTTTCGGTTACATGTTTCATTGTAACTAGCCTATTTTGTCTGTTACTTCCTTCTTTAAGTTTCAACACTCCCCCACGTTAGTTACTTCCTTCCTTACGTTTCAACTCCTTCCTTCCGTTTGCTGTCAAGTCGTTCATTTCGTTACGTCCGTCCTTACGTTTCACCTCGTTTATAAACCCCCTTCGTTACTTCTTCCCCTTCGTTTCACCCTTTCGTCGATTCGTTGCAACTCTTTCCTTTCATTCACTTCCTTCCTTTCGTTTCAACTCTTCCCTTCCGTTCGGACGTTCCTTTAGTTTCAACTCTTTCCTTTCATTCGTTACTGTCTTCCTTTCGTTTCAACTCTCTCCTTTCATTCGTTACTTCATTCCTTTCGTTTCAACTCTGACATCCCGTTCCTTACTGCTTCCCTTCGTTTCAAGTCGTTCATTGCTGGCCGTGGTCCAAGAGATTTCCTACTTGGGTGATTATAACAAAAGCATTCAACCTAACTCTGATAAAATTCATCTCTCCCCTGCGGCTGAAAAACATGATACGGATCGAACCAAAAGTGCTGGGAATCTGGTGAAGCAGTGCCAAGGGTTTGCTATACACAGGCGGTAAACAATGGTAAACACCGAGAAATTAACCAGCATCCACGAAAAAAATGGTACGAATCAAAAATTTACCAACACCCACGGTACAAGCGATAAAATTCGAAAAAATATGTCTTTCCTTTTTTCCCTGCAGGGGGCACAAGCGTATACGCGGTTGACAAACAACAGCCGCGAACCGGCCGAAGCAAACTGATTTTAGCTGTTTCCGCTTTCAATTTGTTCTTTCCGTTCATTGTGTCCTTCCTTTCTTTTCAACTCAATGTTTCCTTTCCGTTCATTGCCTCCTTCCTTTCGTTTCGCCGCTTCCTTTCCATGCGTTACTTGTGTCCTTTCGTTCCATGTCTGATGTTCCGTTCGTTACTTCTTCCCATTCGTTTCAACTCTCCGTGTCGTTTCAACTCTTCGTTTCCGTTCATTGCGTCTTTCCTTTCGTTTCACCTTTTCCCTACTATGCGTTACTTCCGTCCGCTCGTTTCAAGTCTTATATCCTGTTCGTTTTTTTTCCCTTTCGTTTCAACTCTTCCCTGCCGTTTGCTCCGGCCTTCCTTCTGATCTTCCTGTGTCGTCTCAACTGTTCCTTTCCGTTCGCTGCATCCTTTCTTTCATTTCAAGTCTCCTCTTCCATTTGTTACTTCCTTTCTTTCGTATTAACTCTTATGTCCTGTTCGTTTCGTTTTTCCTTCCGTTTCAACTCTTCCTTTCTATTCGTTGCATCTGTGCCTTCGTATCAACTCTTCTGTCTTGCTCGTTTAGCTCTTCCTTTCCTTTCACCTTGTCCATTTCGTTGCGTCCATCCTTTCGTTTTAACTCTTCCCTCCTATTTGTTATTATTTCTTTCCTTTCGTTTCAACTCTCACCTCACGTCTCACAGAAAACTTGAAAAAATGCCGTTCGCGAGAAACGCATTTTTTTTTCAAGTTTTCAAGGGTGGGGCCATTCGGGCTGGTATTTGCCGTCCAAGCAGCCACTTGCGGCCACTTGCGGCCACTTGCCCCAGCGGCCACTTGCGACCACTTGCGGCCATTTGCGGCCACTTGCGGCCACTTGGCTGCAAGTGGCTGCAAGTGGCTGCAAATAATGAAAATGGCTGCAAGTGACGCTGCTCTGGAAATTTCAAATCCTACCAGCAGAGCAACCGGCACGTGCGGCCACGTGCGGCCACGTGCGGCCACGTGCGGCCACGTGCGGCCACTTGCGGCCACGTGCGGCCACTTGCGGCCACTTGCGGCCACTTGCGGCCACTTGCCCTAGCGGCCACTTGCGGCCACTTGCGGCCACTTGCGGCCACTTGCGGCCACTTGCGGCCACTTGCGGCCACTTGCGGCCACTTGTGGCCACTTGCGGCCACTTGCGGCCACTTGCGGCCACTTGCGGCCACTTGCGGCCACTTGCGGCCACTTGCGGCCACTCGTGGCTGCAAGTGGCTGCAAGTGGCTGCTTTTTTGAATTTCAAATACCGCGCGTTTTGCAACCTCAATGCATTATTTCCCTAAATATCCGCCGTCTTATTCTTTCACTCTTATCAGGTATTGCTTTGTTTCCTCACCCTTGTGACAGTCAAAACATGTCAAAACTCAAAACCATGAGGGAGAGCTTTATGCAAAAAGTATTGTATCAGTATCTGCATGTCGTTCATCCCTATGTCAACTAAGTCAAAGTCATCTTCCAGTATCAAACACCAGCTTGCAATCACATATACATAATCTGCCAAATTGTCCAGCAATTGCAAAGCGAGAAGGGACAAAAAGGTCCTTTGCAGGACCAAAATGTTAAATTGCAAAGTTGCAAACAAAAGAAAATCTGCAACAGAAGAAAACGTACCCTGCCATAATCATAACCTCGCAGCGGAAAAGCCATGTTCAATAGTGATATCATAGGTATAAAATGGTATAAATCACCAATGATTGGCCGTAGCCATGCTTGTTGCGGAAATGTTTCACATAATCTTGCTGTTGTTGCTAGGGGTCCTTGGGTCCCTTTTACAAAATTTAAGTTTTATTAAAGAAAGGTAAGCGAACAAAAACTCGTTGTTTCTATCAATATGGTTGGAAAATTCATGCATACATGTTCACAAGTAGTTTTCAAATCTAACCGTAATTTTAATAAAGAAAGGTAAGCGAACAAAAACTCGTTGTTTCTGTTGGAAAATTCATACATACATGTTCACAAGTAGTTTTCAAATCTAACCTCAATTTTAGTTTAAGTTTTTAAAGAAAGGTAAGCGAACAAAAACTCATTGTTTTTATCAATATGGTTGGAAAATTCATACATACATGTTCACAAGTAGTTTTCAAATCTAACATTAAATTTAAATGAAAATAAACTGGGACAGCCTGCGCTGGGCCGCCATCCCAGAGCAACAGCGTAGCAGTCGGCTTAAAGCCGCCGCATCCCAAAGCAACAGCGTAGCAGTCGGCTTAAAGCCGCCGCCTGACAGTCGGCGCGAAGCCGCCGTCCAAGTTGGCGCAAGGCTGCTGCATTTTTCTTTGCGTCTATAGTTGCCCTATTCACCTTTGAACAGGGAAGCTGGAGGCATTACAGGTGAAAAGGAAATCCATCACTGCTCACTGTCAGGCGCATGCAGGTCAGCAGGGGCCCGGTTGTTAGCAGCAGGGCGCGGAAGCTGCAACAGGTCATTGATCTCCGCATGAACAACATCTCGAGCTTGGCCGGCATGGTCACGCAATGTGCGAATGAAAGCCAGGGTGTTTTCCATGTCTTGTTTGGAAATGTTCATGTCCTGGAGCAAATAGGGCTTGTTCTCATATGCATCATCAATGTCGTCAAGGATGACCAAGGATTGCAGGGCCCAAGCTCCAATTTCTACATAATCGGCCAGCCGGTTCAGCTTGTTGCGCAAGTCTTGGTGTTGGTCAACTTCAGGAGCTTGTGCTTCAGCAACTTCCGGTGTTTCAACTGCAGGGACTTGTTCGGCCATTCTTTAAAGATTTGAGACGATTGGATTTGAGCCGAAATCTTATTATACACACTTAAAGCTGTTCTGTCAGTTTGCGAATCTGCGAATGAAACAGCTAGAAGAATGTGAGGCGTTAAAAAAAGCTGCTAGTCAGCGATGCTGATTTTTCAGAGGTGTGCGCAGAGGCGGCCCATCGCCTCGGTCTGGGTTCGGATGTCGCCTAAGAATCTAACTTCGAATGGTGCCACTGTTGGGCCAAAGTGCGCTGAATCCAAAACGGGTATGCGATTCGCAGCCCAAATTCAGCGCTAGAAGAATTTGCTCAAGCCGTCCAAGCCTTTCACCACATGTCAGAGGAGACCCCGTCAGCCTCTTCGTCGTCTTTCTTGGCTTTGCGTGGCTTCTTCTTGGGCTTGGCGCTGGTGTCTTCCTGCTCCTCCTCGTCTTCCTCACCATCTTCTCCGGCTTCCTCTTCCTCAGCATTTTTCTTTGTCTTACGAATTTTTTTCTTGGCGCCAGCCTTGGCGTCGGGATCGATCTTCTTTTTTTTGCTCTTCTCTTCCGCACCGTCTTTGCCTTTGCCACCTTTGGATTCTTCACCTTCCTTTGCCACAGACTCGGGTCGAAAGTAGGTGGACCCTTCACGAGACAGCTCGCCCAAGATATGGTCCGTCAGGACAAGTTCCAGCCGAGATGCATGGCTTTCCGTGCCACAAACTGCAACGATTTTGGTGCGGCTGGCAAGGCAAGCTTTGCAAAATTCCCCTTGTGCGGGGGACAAATCCACTACTGCTGCAGCGCAGTAGCTAGCAACCAACTCTTGGTACAACTCACTGGGAGAAATGCTGGTGCTGAAGACGGTTTCTTCGTGCTCAGCAATGGCCTTGGGGTCGACCTCTGGCAAGGCTACGCAGCGCTTCTCTCCAAGGAGTTCAACTTTGTCCTTCCTGCAATAGCGAGACATGCTCGATTAGATGAAAAGACAGATTGACAACTATATAGAATGAGAAAGTGCGCCTATCAAAAAAACATAAAAAAACCCGCCTCGCCATCTTCCAAAGACCTGTAGCTGGCAGCGCAGTCACGAATCCAATCGCGTCTCCAGACGACCAGCCAGAGTAGATCGCCCGGGGCTTGTCTGGAAGAAGGACGCTCAGGGCTTTGTCGGAATAGAGCGTGAACTCCATTCGCTGGCTGTAGGAGTGGGCCTTCACTCTTTTCTTCCTGGAACGAATGCTCTCCTGGCACAACAAAGGCGGATGTTTTATGAAAAAAAAATCCGTTCATTGGAAAGAGATTGATCCGTCCTCGTTGAACATCAACCACACAGGCTGCGAAGTGCTGTCTTTCATGAAAGTCTTTGGCAACACTCCAAGAGGATCGAACACGGCAGCTAAAACACCTTCTCCAGGGCACTGGCACTTGCCGTTTTTGTCTTGCTGGGCGCCCAAGCCAACCAGAGTGGATCCAAGCAGTTTCTGGATCAGCGTTTCATCCGGCTTCCAGACTTTGCGAAGGTTTTCTTGAGAGCCTGGCCCCACACTTTCACCCAAAAGAGACGTGTCGATGTGGACGAGGGTGCAAGTTTTACCAACTTCAGGGCTTGGCAACTGGAGCTTCTCCACCATCGTAGTGACCCCGGATGTGTTTGTGGGCTCAGTGACGAATTCCACATACATGCGGACTGTCTGGTTTGCAACCGCCCTCCAGTACTGCGGGGAATGCTTGGGCAAGGTGTTTGGCATTTTTCTTGCCAACTTGAGGAGGTGGTCCGGGGTTTGACCTTCCGCACCAGCCTCTTCCTCCTCGTTTTCGTCAGCCTTGCCGTCCAGAGCTTGCAAAGCAGCTTTCTCTTCTGCCAGCTCATTTTCTCGTAGGTTCACGACTCGGTTCCAGGCTTCCAGGATGGTCTCCATCTCATTCAAAATCTCTGGGTGTGAGTGTGGTTTGATTCCTTGCCGCAGGATATTGTCGTACTGCTTGAGGAAGACCACGTCGTGGATGAAAGTGAGCGCTTCCAGGGAGGCCTTTGTCAGTGATCCTTGCCAGCTGACGTTGTCCACTGTGTTGGTTCGAGTCGTGGCAGGATCTCGGAGATGGTCTTTGAGAAGAACTCTATCAGAATCTTTGAGCTTCGCCTGCACGCACATGATGTCCAAGATGTATGTCAAGCAGCGCCATTTGAACTCGTAGAGGTGAATGCTGCCAGGGTTGTTGGAGCCACCGATCATGTCCTTCTTGCTCAGGTCTTCGTCTTTGATGACACCGTGGCACAGCAGATCATCAATGAGCTGGAAGATGAACCTCCGGGACGCCAAGCAACTGGGGCGCTGCGCCAATTTCTCCAACTTCACCAAGCTGTTGAAGCAACTGTCAGAACCTTTCAAAGTTTCCTGTTTGTTCACGATGTTGCTGATCACCTGGTCGGACTGCAACTTAGTGACAATGGACTTGGAAGCCGTGAAGTTCCACTCGCAGTAGTTCGACACATCTACTGCTGACTGGCCAGAGCCTTTCTGCGCAGTCATCAAATGCTTGCTCTTCAAAAGCTGTACAACTTCCGGGTCAGATAGCTTGCGACCCTCCAGCTTTTCCATCAGCGCCTGCAAGGAAAGACCCTATGTTATGGCAGATGAGATAATAATCATGGAACAGGAAAATATGATTGTCTATGAAAAAGCACGCCTGAAGATGGTAGAGTTCAGCAGCATTTTGCCAAGCAGTGCGGGTTAAGCTCTCGTGCTCCTGCTGCACAAGCTGCCGCTTGTTCAACGCATGCACCCACACGTCGGCTTCCGAGCACGCAGTCATGACCACAGGCACTGCAGTCCTAGCATGAATGATAAATACAAAATCGTCGACAATAAACTAAGACCAGAAAACAACAATCAAACAATTGAAGCCAAGAATCAAGGCGTTCTTCCAAGCTGTCTTGCTGGCTGCGCTGACACCTGCCTTGCCAAGCTCTTCAGCTGCTTTGAGAAAAATGGCGTGGATGATCTCCAAAGGCGAGATCACCACCAGGCCAGACGGTTGGTCTGTCAAAGCTGCGACATCCACTTGTACTTCTAGAAGCTTTTGAAAGAAGTTGTTCGGGCGATCTTCCGGGAAGTAGAAATCAGCAAGCTGTTGCACCCGCAAACGGTTGAGAGGCACTCCTGGCGCTGGATTTTTCCAGCAATCCAACCAGTACAGGTTGCAGCTGGCGATGTAGGTGCCATGGGACTCCAGCGCGACCTTGGCCTTATTCAAGTCGTAGACATCCTGCGTGGTGTCTAGGGGCCAACATCTGTCAATTCAATCAAAAATTTAAAGATTTATTTTTTTAATCTTTATGTAATTCAAAATGAAATGCACTCAAGTTTGAGAGGACGCTGTGTCCTGAATGCCGGACTTCTCCTGGACAGTGGCTGCAATGGGGGTGGGCTTCATCTCCTTCAAGTTGGCGCCAAGAGCTAGGGAGATGACAGCCAAGTCTTGCTTCAAAAATTCGTAGTACTCACTGTTGCAAGTAGTATCCACGGAAGACGGCTCCATCGCAGCTTGGTGGGCAGATGAGAGCTGGGGGCCAGCTTTCATTTTGTTCTTGGCCCCAACACTTGACTGCTTCTGGAGACTTTGCGCGTGCTTTTGTTCCTGGATGAGGCGAACCAAGCGCTTCCGCTCATCTTCTCGTAGACGCGTCTTCTCTTCTTCGCTGAAGTTGCCAGTCAAACTAGCTTCCCAAGTTGCGAGGTCTCTTTCCACAGCTTGTTGTTCGCCTTTGTTCAGCCTCCAAGCAGACGGGTGCTTCGTCGGCATCTTTTGGCTACACTACAGCTATGGCAAGTCGAGACTGATCGGCTGCGAGCAAAGCTACGGTCCTGTTGGAAAAAATGTAACTTTAACAATGTCTTAAAACACAGTGAGAGTTGGGAGAGCGCAATTTTTTTCTTGGCGGGCAGCTTCCGTCAATCGTCTCTGAAGGCAGCTTCAAACAAGCGATCCGACAAAGACGCAAGGTCGCTAGATTCGGCCCATGGATCTTTGAATTTCAAAGATGCTGGCCATAAAGAGGCGGCTTTGAGCGCACGTGGCAAAATGCGCATCAAGACATTCACGGACATGGAGTCGCCCAAAGCGCCCATGATTTGTTTTTCAGCTCCTTCCTCAGTGGTGTGATTTGTCTTCCTCATCACATTCGAAAGCATTCGGCGATAAAGTTCGGCAGGGACACCTTGAAAACGCGCGCATTCCACACCATCCAGTAGGCGCCGCTGCTTGGGGAGGTAATAGCCTTTTTGCTTGCACCGGGTACGGATGAGGCAAGGGCAAAGACCATGCATCTTGCTTTGCCAAGACGGGCTTGCGCCAATGTCTAGCACCAAAGTTTCGTTCCAAATGCTAGCACCATGCCGCTCTTCATAGGATGCTAAGTCCGCTTTGTAATTGCCGATGCGGCCTGTATCCAAGAAAGAGCTGAGACGTGGGCACTTCAGAGGCTTCGGAAATCGAAAAGCGATTTCCTGCCTGTGGGTTTTGTGAAAAGCTACAAAGTAGCATCTGCGTCGGCTCTGAGGAATACCATGTTCCATCGTCTGCATTTTTTTCATATACACCACGTAATTCAAAGCTCTAAAAAAATTTTTCATGGCTTGGTGTGTTTTATGGTGCTTCTTCTGTAAAAAGCCTACCACCTGCTCGAGGATCACAACGCCAGGCTTGCAAACAGCTATTTTCTTCAAGCCTTCAAACAGGAGAAGACCTCTTCGAAGCCCATCACGAGCACCAAGTTTTTTTCCGCAATTGCTATAAGCAGGGCAAGGAAACCCTGCGATATAGACATCGCAGGGAGAAGTAGTCGCCAAGCTCCGGTCAAAGATGTCACGTTGTAGTTGCTCTTTCTTTGTGGACAACTTGAAAGCCTTGTGCACAGCTTGCAACATGCATTGCTTCGTGGAGTCGATTTCGGTTCCGCCGACAAACTCGAAGTCTTGCTCTCTGAAACCTAGCAGACCCAAGGCGATTGTTTCTGAACCAATTCCAGCGCAGTCTGCAAAAACCCTAAGTTTTCCAGAAGAGCGCGCCGGCTTTCTTTTGTTTTTGTGTTCTTGAACGAAAGCACGTAGAGCTGCTATGTGATCATCCACTTGTGAGGACGGCAAGGCTTCATTGCGATTCTTCTTTGCCCCTATGCCAAATCTTCGTTTGGAGGCCATGGCAGAATCGCAGGTAGCAAACTGCCAAAAAAAAAGCAGCATTTTCTTTGTTGAATCTGGGCTGGGTTTCGAAACAGTATAATAACATTGTTTGACATGTTAGTTCAAAACTGACTATGAAATACGTTGTTTGGTGATGGCATATGAACACTTCAGCCAAACATTTTCGGAAATCTGTGAAATTTAAGACAATGTTTTTACGACACTGAACCTTAGGATTTTTTCGCGTAAGGATAGTAGCGATTCCCTACCCCCCTTACGCAAGGCCAGACCGGCCCGGGTTCGCGTAAGCATAGTAGCAAAACGCGTAAGGATGCTAACTTTTCGATTTGCTACTATCCTTACACAATTTGCTACCCCGCTTACGCAAGGCCAGACCGGCCCGGGTTCGCGTAAGGATAGTAGCGATTCCCTAGCCCCCTTACGCAAAGCCAGACCGGCCCGGGTTCGCGTAAGAACCTTTTTTTTAGCGCGCCTGTTTTGAATCCCCAAGCTTCGATTTCTACATCCTTCTTGGATGTGTCAACCACTGAACCCTAAAGTGCAGACGCAACTGGAAAGGATTTCTCTTTCACCTCACACTTTGCTGTCAAGTACTGCGCAAAAGCGGACTTGTCGACGAAAGTCTTCCAAGACTTGCTCTTCAGTTGTTTGGCATCAGGATCTTGAAGGGCAAGAAGAGTAATGGATTTCTTTTTGTCCAAGCTGGTCTCTTTCAACTTCCGCCAGCCACCCTTTTGTAGAACCCAGGCCAACACTTTAACGAACGCCGGATGTTCATCTCGAAAAGCTTTGCTACAATGGACTCCAACATGCTGTTGACCAAGTCGACGAAACACTTGGCCTTGATACTCCATCTTCAAACCAGGCTTGCCATGAAGTACCGCCTTGGAAAGCACACAGCCGCCTTGCGCCATTGCCAGCAGATAGATCTTCTCGGAGATGACGTCCGAATCTGCAATGAAGACCGACGCTTGCCGAGGATCCTTGGTATGAAAATATGTCAAATAAGAGCACCATTGAGTCATGGAGGAACCGGAAATATATTGCAGACAAGATGCCTGGACAAGCTGCAAAGGATAACAGAAGCCACGGTCAGGGGCCAAACCAGAGCACCAGGCCTTCCGAGCGCCCAGCGACCTCCAATTCCAAAGTTGAGCCTCGCAAAGCCGCTTGCAATTCGAAGTTCGCGCCGCCTGAGCTTCGATGCGCTTTTGGTCTTGTTGGGCTTGTACCTCTCTTTGAGCGGCCGCCTTTGCAAATGGTTCTGGACCTTCGTCTTCCGGCAACAGATAGCCGTTCTGCGAAGCCATGACTGCTTTGTCAAATTTTCTCTTCTTCTGCAAAGCCAGCTCTTTGGAAGCTTTGTCGGACAAAGGAGTTGTGTCTTCTGGGCCAGCCAACCGTCTGGATGACGCAGGCAAAGAATGAATCGCTTCTGCGACAGCTTTTCTCTTTCGCAACAAAAATGTTGTCTCAGAACTCTTTTTTTTTCCTTCTTGATGCCAGAATCCATTCTTTTCCTTCTTTGTGGACCTGTGTATTTTTTGACAGCCCCTGCAAAAAGTCGCCGGGCTCCTTGCAAAATAGTTTGCTCTGAATTTTCAGCCATTGTCAAAACACTGACGCATCTTCGCTCTGTATCAGCCGATTTCGGTCCAAAGCGTCCAGAATCAAAGCACCGGTCAACTTTGCTAAAGCTTTGCTCCACACCTGACCTGAGAAGATGTTTGGTCAAAGGCAAAAATGAGAATGAACAACTACACAGTTAGCAATTATAGACAAGACACGAAGATGGAGTCCAACATGTGTAAGCTTGAAGTGCTTTTGGAAGGTTGTCCAAGTGATACTTCTTCTTCAATGCCGAACTCTTTTGCGTATGGCTGAAGGCAAGTTTCCAAGCATCTCGGTTGTCCATCTGCGAGGTACGCTTTTGCGACAAGGCAATAGGCCGCAGTGCCTCCCACTCATGTTTCAGCCCGCCTGGGTCCAGATCTAAAGCCAAGGCAATACGGCGTAGGCATTGTGAAGTCTGCGAGGTAGTTGTTGGTGCTTGGGTGCCATTGTCGTTCAAATTGAAAACCATCATGGAATTGAAAACCTCGAAGTGTGGAAACTCTGCTCGCACAGTTGCTTCGCATAGCTTTAACCACGGCAAGAAGTCTTTCAAAGCCTTGTCTTGCGCCCCTGGTTGAAGAGCGAGTAGCCGACCTTGTCCCGCTGTCAAAGCGTACAAAGAACCTGACTTCAGAATGCCAAGCACATGCTTTGCGTAGCCTTCGACTTCCCAGGCCTTTCCCAAGCGAAAAAGCAAATGCAATTCATCCAAGAAGTGTCCAATTTCTTGGTTCAAGGCAGCTGGGTCTGTGCTTTCCGTATCCAAAAAACGGCAAAGCTGCATCAAAGTGTCGGCTCCATCGGCTGCAAGCGCCAGAAGCAGAAGCTTGTGAGAAGAGATGTTGGCCAACCATGTTCGGGCCCAGTCAGCGTCATCTCGCATGCCAGCAATCCTGTGAAGCAAGCGGAAAAAAATCTTCAAATGAAGCAAGATTCGGCCCAGGGGTTTTGCATAACTTGCAAAGCGATGTTTCGCTGCAGACAAGCTAGTCACTTGAGGAACACCCGTTTGCTCCAGCACAGCTTCTTCAAACCAACGCGAAAAAATGTGGGAGTTGAAGATCTTTTGCGCTGGGGAGGCGCTGAGCCGAATGGTGTCGTCGAAGATTTCCTGCCAACACTGACTACGACGACGACAAGTAAGAAAAAATAATAATTAAATCAAATTCTGTCAAATTCTGATTCTTAGCTGCACTCCTGGATGCTAGGAAGGCATGACCAGGGTCTCTTCACCAACCTCGTCGATGCGTGAGCAGCGTCTCGTCCTACCAAGACAACGTTGGGCAGAAAGGCCTCACGATTGTGTTGCTCATCGGCGCTTCGTCGGCTGCCCTTCATGATGTTGGAGGCGAGAAGTTCCGCGGGGTGGCTATCTGTAGTCAGAATGTGAACGATCGAGCGTAAGTGCTTGAATAGCTTACGATCGAAGCCACCCTGCTGACTCAAGCGATTCCCCATCCTTGGCGGAAGATAGTTTTCAGTGCAAAAGATACGAAGAGCTTTTGCAGTCGCCGTCACTATGTCTTCTGCGCCACCACCAGTCATACGAACGCAACCCAGCGTACCAGAGCACAATTCCAAGCACCCATCGCAAGCACGGAAACGGATCAAAAGCTTTCCTTTCCTCTCATCTCTCACCAAGCAAAGTGTAGTTGCCTTGGCCAGCTTGCTGCGCCAGACCTGTAGAAGGCTTTCTGAAATGCACCATTGCATCAAGGATGTAGTGTCACTCGGCACGCCACCATTCCGCATAGATTGGCCCTTCTTCATGTTGCTCAAGGCAGAAGCGAAGTCTTGCAGGGAAGGAGCTACCGACAAGTCGTCCTCGGTGATGTGCCCTTCTAGAAACCGAATTGCTTCCTGATGCTTCTTGCTGTCATGATGTCGTCTGAGCCATACCGATTTCAAGCGACGCGTCACAGCAAAGGCGGCGAAGTTGTCCTTGAAGTCATCACATCTGCGCCTGGCTGGCGTGGGCACGGGTCTCGGGGCGTTGCCCAAAACTGTGCCATTCGAAACAAGATGTTGAAATACACAGCAGACGCTGCAACCAAAGCCAAAGCCCGCATCCTGCGACATCAACGGTTGCCCGAACCGCAGCCAAGGAAAATGCCTTCTCCATTGGGGCCCTTTCCGCCCCCACCAGCATCTCTGACAAGTCGTGGTGCTGCAAGAGCCAGACTGCGAATGCTTCAAAGCACGACCATGGCCTAACAAGCGAACAGGAGGCTTTCGGCTAGCGAAATCTTTCCTTAAACTTACGTCTTTCCCCATACTACTGAGCCAAAACGTTCCGCGACACGTGTCAAAACAAAAGTCAGTCAAGCGAAACCAGACAACTGACAACTATCAGTTTACGGCAACCGCACTGAGTCAACAACAGCAGCGTTTTTTCAACCTCAAGCCCTGCGATGTTGCTGTGGTCATATCTACAGGCGTCGTCTTTTGCCGGCAGTCTGCGCCGGGCACTCAATGCTTCCCTTGGAACTCCTTCTCAATTTCTCTTGAGGCTATCTGAAAGTTTTCCAACTCAGACTCGAAGCTCTGTGCTGCTTCCCGCGCAATCCTAGCACTTGTCCTCAGAGCCTGCTGCGCCCGTGTGAGTGCACGGGCAAACACACTCGCCTTGCGAGTCAGGTCCTGCACCCGCGATTGCAGCCAAGCAGGGACAGGGGCGGCGGGGCGTGTTCCCATGGCCAAAGCTGAGGGCGGCACATTTGGAACAGCCAGGGCGGATGCAGGTTCAGCTGCCACGTCTTCCTCGGAGCTGTCGCCACTGCCAGGGCCAGAACTGGAGGAAGACTTGGCGGCCCTCTTGTCTACAGGCTCGCTCTTGCCTGCAGGCTCGGGTGCAGGCGTGGCCTTCTTGCGACGTCGGCGGTGCCCATCTCCTTCGCCGCGGTGCCCATGTCCTTTGTCACGTCTGCTACGGCTTCGTGCTGAACGAGCAGGCGCAGACTCTTCACCACCATGACCCTCTCGGTGATGACTGGCGTAGCGAGGAGCCACAACTTCAGGACTTGCTGCAGCTTTCGCACACGCGGTAAGGCCCAGTCGGTGCGACGGAGGATACAGAGGCGACGCTGGCTTTTCAGCACGTCGTCGTCGCTCTCGTCCTTCTCGCTCCGACATGGCTGCAGAGCAGAAGCGGCGGATGCAACGCAAAGGCTTGAGCATACCTGCCATGGGACAAACAAATTTAATCAAACGCAGCCAGGACCAGAACCGAGTGTCACTGTGACAACAAACCATGTGCACCTGGACCAGTCAGCGGCGGCATTTTTTCCAACACCCTTTGCCGGACCTTTGCCAGCAGCTTTCTTCTTATGTTTCCAACCACCGGATCGACGGGTCCACCCTCTCAGAGCTCGCTGCATTGCCCTTTTAGACACTGGCTCATCCTTCTCGTTGGTTTCTTTGTCCTCTTGGCCGCATTCCTCTCCTTCCAGGATCATGTAGGGATCATACTGCGTCGGCCAAGTCTCTTCCTCTGACTCTGCCTTTTCCTGCTTGAGCGCAGTCGACGTTGAGGGCTCCAAGGAAAGGTCGTCGTGGTCGGAGTCGTTGGTCTTGACCTTCTTCGTCTTGTTCTTCTTTTTTTTCTTCTTGCCGGACAGCTCTCCTTCAGGGTCAACTTCAGGACGACGACTGCGGCCTTCGTCGTGGTCCACCAAAGCGTCAAAGGAAAAAGAGCCAACGCTTTCCAAGAAAGTGTCCATGGCTTTCCCGGCCGCTTGAACCAACACTGAGCCATCTTAATAAAAAGCCAAGTCAGACCCACCAAGCACAAGACACTGTCACTCAAGACCGCCCAAATGTTTTTCGACGCACGACGACAAATCAAGTCCAGCTTGGGCAAGGCCAACAGCAGCACAGTTCATACAGTCGGCTACAGAAGCCGCCGTACAGCGGCGAGCAGCCGCCGGACCTGTAAAGTCGGCTATTTAAGCCGCCATAGACCTCAGCGGCGCGAAGCCGCCGAACATAGTCGGCTAAAGAAGCCGCCATGCTGCCCAGCGGCGCGAAGCCACCGGACCGGCATAGTCGGCTAAAGAAGCCGCCATGCTGCCCAGCGGCGCGAAGCCACCGGACCGGCATAGTCGGCTAAAGAAGCCGCCATGCTGCCCAGCGGCGCGAAGCCGCCGGACCGGCATAGTCGGCTAAAGAAGCCGCCATGCTGCCCAGCGGCGCGAAGCCGCCGGACCGGCATAGTCGGCTAAAGAAGCCGCCATGCTGCCCAGCAGCGCGAAGCCGCCGGAAAGGTATAGTCGGCTGAAGAAGCCGCCATGCTGCCCAGCGGCGCGAAGCCGCCGGACCGGCATAGTCGGCTAAAGAAGCCGCCATGCTGCCCAGCAGCGCGAAGCCGCCGGGCCACATCAACACAATCGGCCCAAGCCGCCGTGTGGAGTATAGTCGGCTGACAGCCGCCATACTGCTCAGCCGGCGCCAGGCCGCCGAGCCACATGACAGTCGACCACCATCGCAAGCAAGCAGCATTTTTTCGCCCGAAGAGCTGCAGAAATCCGCGGCCAAGGAAACCTAATTAATTCCAAATTATTAATGCCTCAGGCAACTCAATGGCCTCGACCTTGTCGCATCTTTAAATGCTTCTGCAAGCGTTCCCCAAGCGCGAGTGCAGTCTGTGTACCCTGCCGCCACAAGGTGAGGAGTTGACGAATGAACCACAGTCACAAAACGCGTTAAGCAATGCAGCCCAGGAACACATCCAAACAAGTAGTCACTCTGTTTCTGAAGCTTCTCTGAAGGCGTCCTTCTCAGAAGCACCATCTGCACGTACATTGGATGTGGTTTCTGGGCGTGCTCCTTCTTCACTGAAAGTGTTGGCCCTGTTGGTTTTTTCGTCGTCGTAGGTGGAGGCATGCTCGCATTCGTGACCATTGCTTCAGTCGCCAACCGAAAATTTAAAAGGGCCAAAAGCTGCAACTTTTCAGACCATACAGTCGACATTCACGCCGCCGTGGAGATGACAGTCGGCGCGAAACCGCCGTCTCAAATTAATTTTTAGGATTTGAAAACTACGTGTGAACATTTAAAATTATAAGAACATGACGAATTTTCTCTTTGAGTTTTTGTCCGCTTACCTTTCTTTAAAAACTCAAATTCTAAAGTTGTAAAAGGGACCCAAGGACCCCTAGCAACAACAGCAAGTAATTCTCCCGCTGATAAACAGAATTCTGAGTACATCGCTAGCGTGTCTGTACAGCAAAATTTCATTGGAACCACTTCCCATGACATTTCCATAAGTCACCCATAAAGTAGAGGGCGAGTTATTCATACAAGAACCGATGAATTAAAAAACATGAACAGAAACTGTAAACATCGTTTGCTAAAATAGAAGTTGCTACAAACTATAAACAAATACTTTGTCTGCCTATACTGCCCTTAAAGAATATGTCTCCAGAGACGCCCAGAAAACACAAATTTTCCATGTTGGACCTGTATGGTGATGTGACAATGGAGGGATGACCACCATTTTTTCAAGGGGGATTCCTTTCTTCCGTGGTAAATTCACAAAATTCATCAACACATCATGCATCCAAGCTACAATCTCCAACCTCTTTAGCATTGACAAAACCTGGAAGGACTGAAGGACTTGCACCCCGAGAGATTGCAGAGACCATCGGATCGGCATTGACAGAGACACGACAAATTCTGTGTCCCCGATCTGTCAATGATATAGACCACGTTGTACATTGCAGTGATCTTGTCAAATAAGCCAGTTGAAAAAAGTCATGAGGGATGGAGGGCTTCCCCTTTCCAGATACGACAGCTTGGGTTTGCGAATATCTACTGGGATTCAGCGATGCATGCAGTGTCGCTGTGAATGTAAGTCTGTGTAGCCAGTCGGCAAATCTGTGACGAAGTCGTCTGCACATCTTTCAAGCCACAGAATAAGCACTTGGAAGTATGATTCTCAGTAGGTCGGGCAAAAGCGTTGCCAGTCAATACAAGAAAACTCTTTCTTGCCGAGATTATTTGGAGCCCATGATGGAGCCTTTTATGCAAACCATTGGAAGCAAGTTATCAGTGCAAGGGTAAAAAGAAACTCGATGGCAAAGCGCTGAGAGGCATGCAGTGAGGTAAACACTTCCCAACCAGCAACCTGTCTGCCTTTGCCCACAATGAGGTCACTTTCGTTTGACTCTTGGCAAGGAGGTACTCAAGGACCTTCCAATCACCCATAGTTGTGATAGAGGCTGATTGTCGCCAAACGGAACGTTTCACAGAAAATTTCAGAATCTGTATGTCATCACTTTCCATACCATGCCTGTAGCTTGCTATCGTTGCCCACGGTTCGATTGCAATTCACGCTTACTGATGAGGCGGCCGGCGCCTGTCGATTTGATTTCGGCCCCGTCGGACCCATGCAAACGGCAAATGCCTGTGCTCCGAACCCGTGGTTGAACAAATTCACAACTTCCCGTGGGTCCACTTATCCAAGCAGTACTCAATCTGCCAATCTCCCTCCGCCGAGCTTGAAGCACTTGGGATATGCTGAGCCAAGGGCTGTCTACCCCCTCTCTGGGAGCAGAGATCGGAACCATCGAATTGTTACCATCGAAACGTTCACTTACTCAGTTGCGCATGTGAGACATGCACTGTGCACAGACTTGGCATCGTTGATGCAGCATGTCACGTGCACCGTCAAAACCGTCTGTGACATGTGTGCGCTCATGTGGAATCGACTGCGGCTCCACTCCCGGCCGCAGCGTCTTGTAGAACAAAGTTGCTTGCGCTTCAAACAAAACTCTGCGAAAGCCTCCAAGTTAAATGTGCCTTTCCCGATTCGTTAACAGCTCAACGTCTTTTTGCCAAGGCATGCGCCGACACCGTGCATGGTAAGACTGTCTTGCTGTTTCATGAAAAACTTCGATAGTCTGACAGCTTCAGGACCGGCGAGAGTCATTCTACAAGCCACGCGGTCTAAAATTTAGAGGGAGACAAAGAAACCGTTGAGATTTGAGACAGTTGAAACTTGGCTTCACGGCAGATCTCTTGGAAGTGAAATAAGAGCTGTTCGTTGCCACGTTCAGGACAGCAACATCTTCCAGAAACAGCCAAGGCCACAGGCATTCAAAACTTGTAAGCCTTGCTGGGCTTTGGCTCAGCGGCACTGTGGACAGCTTTGCATCCGTCGTTACAAGCTTCGCATCTTGCTTCGTTCGCCGCAGCAAAATGTTCCGCTTTTCTTCATGTCTCGGCAAGGAATGCTGAGAACAGAAATGCTCCTGTCAATCTGGCAAAACTTCAATCAACTCGCCTGCGGCCTGAAATCAGGTGACTGCCACTCGATACCCCTTAGTATCAATAGAAAGAATGCAATTTGATGGTCCAAAAGGCACTTTCAGCAGTTGAAAGATCTCCAGAGTCGCAGCATCGGAGATCAATTCATCTTTTTCTGAGCATGTCCCATGAACACGGAAAGACGAAAGGCCTAAAACCCTTCGCAAAACTGCGAGTTTAGGCATTGAGCTTCTGCACCTCATGGAATCTTCTGAATCAGTGTGCAGGAGACAAGCACCCCTTTCAAGCTGCTTCCTTTGGGGCACTGGATTTTGTAAACATCGTACCAGGAGAGGACCTGATCTGTGCTTGGCCAAATGCAATCTGCACTTGATTCTGTCCTTCCGGCAGATGCGCACAACACGGGTTTGACCAGTTCTACGCATTCCTAGACTTGGTCCAGGCTGCACCCTTGTCCTCCTCCTCAAATGATACGTCGTGGCTTCAACTGGAAGTCAAACAGCATTGAAAATACTTAGACGAGCTGGTGCAGCTAAGTATCACGCTTAAACTGCAAACAAGCCCAACGAAGCATGTTTCAATCTCCGGAAACGACAGAAGGCCAAAAAGCGACTGCGCGATACTCTTGTTAAGTCTGTTTGGTCTGGAATTAAAGGCTCACATTGAGTCTTGTAGATGGCCCTTGTCAATTTTTGCTTTCAAGACTTCTATCCAAGCACATAGAGGTCGGCCGATTGCAAAATTCCATTAAGGTCTGGTCACAAAGTACATCATTGAAATTGCAGTGCTTCACTTTGCATTTTGTAAGCACTAGGAATTGGCGCCGACAACTTGAGAACATAGGTAAAGGTGGGAGTGGCTTACTTAAGCCTTGCAGAAGGTGCCACGCTGACATGACTCCAAAGCACAGCTGTGTGTGCTCAACTTCGAACAATAACTGGCATCATCTATGCGATACTGGACTTTGATGCCGTCGAACTAGAGCGAAACAGCAACAGCACCTCTCCGAAGCTATGGCTGACCGGAAGCTCTTGCATTTACACAGGCGAGGTCTGTGAAAAGCTCGGACTGGCCCTCAGGGAGCTTTTGGTTGAGCACCAAGCATCGGCCGGGGCGTGTCACACATGTCAGACTTCAAGAAAAGACAAAGTAGCTCTGTCTCTGATGGGTGCGCATGCATGGAGACAATGCTGGCAAATTACTATCAAGCAGGACACAGTCTGCTCAAGGTCAAACCATGCCTCTTGCTGCAAACTTCCTTCATCAGGGTGTGAGAGTTCTTGAAAAGGTCATTACTCTTAGGCAGTCCAGGCCACTGTGGGTATTCTCGAATCTGCTTTAGATGTTGTGAAAGCCATATCTAGCAAATGGACAGTCTCGGAAAACTCGCATGGAGTGAAGCGCTCGGTTCTGCAGTCAAGCTTGCCACTGAACTCGCCACAGGCCAGGCGCTTTTGCCTCCTTAGGCCGCCACTGATGTGCGGCTTTGGATGTGTTTGGAGCGTATGCAGGGCTTTAAGAATCTCGAGCTGTAAGTCTTGCAGGGCATTCTTATCCATGTGAAAAGCAACTGATTTGATGTGAGCGGAAAAGTATGTTGTAGTGCGTCAAGCTGCAATGTGACTTCCAGACGATCTCCATTCAAAGGCATGTCGGTTGCATGCATGACTTCCGCTTCATTCGGACCTGTACAGACAGAAGCCTTGAGATGTTCAAAGCTCAAAGAGGTATCAAATCCTGAGCATCTACGGTGCGCGCAGCTTGTGCAGCTTGCAGCATGCCTGCTATTTGAAAACATCAACCCGCCCTGCAGCAAAACGTCGATGACCTCACCCCGATATCTGCCACAACCCAACTTAGCAGACCTAGCGAGGTAACTCAAGACTTCTTATTGCAACATCACCTTGCGTGATTGGCATTCTTGATCTTGGACAAATCACGTGAGACATGCAGTTGATGCCTTGCATGCAGCTTGAATCGTTCTCGGAAAGCCATGAGCTAGGGCTGCTAGGGCTGGGGCTCCAAGGTTGTCCGGGTTTTTGGTCAAAACGAATAGGCGCAGTCCGTGGTCCGTGTTTCATCCAACTTTGTCCAGCATGGCTATCACGAAACACAGCAAGGTCGAATCTGGGTGGCACTCTGACTGTCCATACCACTTGAGAGAGTAAGCAAGGTGAGTGTGCCGTCTTCTTTGGTGAGTCGCTGAAACTGCAGAAAATGCAGGCCATCTCCTTGGTTGGAATCTTCATCATTCTAGCAGGGTAACGCTGGCAAGTCTTTGGAGATTCGCAGGCTGTCAGCATGGGCTTTCGAAGACGACCGTGAGGCCTTCTGCAAAGCTTTGTTTGAGGCACCTGCTTAAAACTATCCTTCATCTTCAAAGCTTGGCAGCTTCAAAGAGCTCTGGATCTGAATGGCACATCTCTTCCCTCTTTTCAACACGCGGATCAAACTGCAGGTTTCAGAGATGAAACTCGAGTAATTTCGACCTTTGAAACAGGATCTGCATCAAACACGCTCGAGGATCGTGACGCTCTCAAGCTGCTGTCCTGCAAGGCCACTGTAGTGTAGCCCGCACTACGCGGATAGGCCGTGGCGGCAGCAAGGCCTGTGCGACGGGTGTCGCTGGCATTGACGGTGATCCATTGGTTCATCGCAGCGCTTTGAGGGGACACATAAATATTTCTATGCCTCAATCTTATACTTTGCGACACCAAAGAAATGTCCAAGTCTATGTTCCAATTGCTGGTAGCGATTGGAGAGATGTTTGAAGGATGGATCCAAATGGATCGACACACCAGTTTGCAACTTCCGGCCAAAGCTCGCCCAACTTGTGGCAGCATCATATGTCCCGAAGGGCCCGGGTCGACCTTTTTTTGGAAGGAGCCTCTATGCAGAGCCTGTGAATGTTCCGAAGGCGCAAGGAATAGATGTTTGGCAATACTTCGGCCTTTTGCAAAGCGCTTCACTGGGCAAAGTGTCTCAAAGCTTAGCAAAACCTTGAGCCCTTCTGGGGATGTGCAAGCTGTGTACTGCCCACCTGAGTCCTCCAAAAACATCAGAGTTTTAAGTGCTCCTCAACTGGACTTCACAGGATGAAGCAAAGCACAGTGGCTGATTTGCTCACCTTCACTACGGGACCTGGACCTCTCATGGATCTTAAACTGGGCCTGTTTTTGCCATCCAGTGGGTTGATGGTCTGCTGACCCAAGGTGTTTCAATAGTCCTTTCAGTGTCGACGACAAAGCGATTGCTGCAGTTGCTCTAGACCCGGCGCTGTGCCGAGCGGAGCAAGAGCCCCTGATCCAAACCTGGTCTGCTCGCTTCAAACTCCTGCTCCGTTCTGGGATCATTGGAAGCTGGGAGCCATCTTCAACATGCATGGCTTCGGACTTCCTCCCTTGGCTTTACCATGGTTTGTGAACCCAAGAACCCAAATGAACCTCGCCCTGCTCTCCCAGTTTCCCCACTTCGCCACAAGACCGCCTTGTCCAAAACACGTCGTGCAGGCGCCTCCATGGCCTCCGTGGCCTCCATGGCCTTCATGGCCTCGACTGCAAGGGAGCCGACGCGAGCAAGGCGACCCTTGGTCGCACTGAGAACCGCTTGGTCGTTCAGCTCCGAACTGTGACACGTGTGACACGTGTGACACGTGTGACACGTGTGACACGTGTGACACGAACCTGTCACAGCCTGTGTCAAACCGCCAATAAGCTTCAATCTCATCAATCTCCCATCTCTACATGAGCCATGTTCTAAATGTCTTACATCCTGGCACCAAATAAGGAAATGCTTACGCCAGTGCTTACGTTTTGCTTACGCGCGCACAAGTTTTGCTTACGCGCATATCTTGTCTTACGCGGATCTTACGCTGGCTTACGCGCACCACAGCTTTGCTTACGCCACACCCTTACAAGGGGCCCCTTGCTTAACATGAACACAAGGGTTTAGAACGTAGCTCACGTGTCCCCTCACAGATTCTTTGCACCAGATCTGCTTTGTGAAGCTGCGCAGCAACTGTTTGTCTACGCGTAAAGACCCGCAAGCACCGGAAGGGGAAGAAGTTTGTTCGCTTTGGGATTTGCGAAGTTAGGTGTGTGAACTCCAACCCGCATTCGATGCACTGGAGCTTTCTCTGAAATGGACTGCAAGCAGTGAACCTGGCCAAGATCGATGGAGAACGAGCTAGAACATCTGACAAGAGCGGCTCGTCAAAACGGAGTGCAAGACACACCATGGGAAGTAAATCGTTCAGAGCGAAGAAGCTTTTGATTGCAATTTGACCGCTGCGTCGAAGCTTCCAGCAAGCTCTCACGGCACGGATCTTACACTCAGGTCGCGAAGTCAAACAGCAAAAAGCACGCAGCTTCACAGCACGCAAGGGAGGAATCAAGACTGGCAGGTCTCATTGAGCCGATTACTCATCCATCTAGCAAACTCTCGTCTACTCCGAACCATGGTTCTTCTCGAGTCTTTGATGGATGGAATCGCGCTGGTCTTGAAGTACTCGAACCATCACAACTCCAGAACGAACACCTGGGCTAGGTGGCGCTGCTGACTTCGCTGTCTGACTCTTCGCGCTTCCAAAGCTGACTGAGAACCAACAGTCATTTTTCCACAGCCAGAGCGAGTGGCATCTGTTGAAGTCAGTGGTGCCGGTCAAGGCGTTCAAGAATTGCCAAATTTTGACGATCCATCTTTGAAGAGATGCTTTCAATGGCTTTCCCAGTCGGGGGCTAAGCCACAGGTCGCACAGGCTTTGGAACGCATCTGACCAATGACTGTTCTGTCCCAACACGAAGGTTGGCGCACACGCACCTAGACACAATCATTGTGGATTTTCTACGGTGGAGCGACTTGGAAGTTCCTTTAAGTTGGCAACGATCACGACAGGTCTCAATGCTGAAAGCCCTCTTAAATCTTACGATCTGAAGCAAACATCTTGGCTATGCTGTCCTTAAACTGGCATAAGCTGCACAGTTGTGCATCCTTTTCGATGGCAAGCAGTGGAGCAACACAGCAGGAGACATCTTTGCAACTCAGTGCTGCAAACTCAGGGCAGCCTTCCGTGCCTAACAAACACGTCTTAGCATGGCTCGATACGGCTCGGTTCGGAATCTTTCTCACTTGGGCAACTTAATGTTTGCCCAACATTACCCTGGACCCCCGGGTAGTCCACCTGGCCGTCCATGCAGGACAACTTGAAACTCCTTGAAGAGTCCATTAAATACTTTGGGACGCTAAAATTGCAGCTTAAAGACAACAGCCAAAAACGCCGGCGTGTAATTGTCATGCCTCTTTTGCTGCGATGGAGTTTTAGGCCTGGGTTTTTTGATCCCCGTGTGTGGTGCCTACGGGGGGTTGTACCCAAATTTATCCCGGATAAATTTCTTGGGCCCCTGAACTTTGAAAATACCAAAGTTGGGGCTGAATAAATGTCCTAGACCGTGCCTAACAAACACGTCTTAGCATGGCTCGATATGGCTCGGTTCGGAATCTTTCTCACTTGGGCAACTTAATGTTTGCCCAACATTACCCTGGACCCTTGGGTAGTCCACCTGGCCGTCCATGCAGGACAACTTCAACTCCTTGAAGAGTACATTAAATACTTTGGGACGCTAAAATTGCAGCTTAAAGATCCCCGTGTGTGGTGCCTACGTGGGGTTGTACCCAAATTTATCCCGGATAAATTTCTTGGGGCCAAGCTTTTTTCGGAATAAATTTCCGTTCCCAAAAAAGGGCACAACCTCCAGGCGTACAACTTTGATGGGGGCAAACATCTCTGGATAAAGTTCCAGTGGCCAAGGTCCTATTTATCCCTTTGCAAGTCTCCAACAAACTCCGCTCCGAGAAACTCAACACTTTTCTTTGGTTGCAACCCCAGTGTCGCTGAATATTTTTCCATGGGACAACCCCCCTGAACTTTGAAAATACCAAAGTTGGGGCTGAATAAATGTCCTAGAGGGATAATTTTTCGGGCACAGGGTCAGGAGAACCCGGTTCTTAAAGACAACAGCCAAAAACGCCGGCGTGTAATTGTCATGCCTCTTTTGCTGCGATGGAGTTTTAGGCCTGGGTTTTTTGATCCCCGTGTGTGGTGCCTACGGGGGGTTGTACCCAAATTTATCCCGGATAAATTTCTTGGGGCCAAGCTGGATATGCCACCCTTCTCCGAATCCGTCCCAGACTTGTGGCACACCTCCCGCCGACGAAACCTCGCCGAAATCGCCATGGACAACGAGTCGACCGAGCAGAAAACGATCCTAATTCTGATGACTTCCAAAATTAGCAGGGAAAACATGCTGCGCTAAGTACCGGAATTCGATGCACTTTCATGATCTTTCATGCACTTTCCAATTTTTAACCCCTAGCCCTAAGGTTGAGAAATCACTTCTTTCTCATGAGTGAGCTTGTCCCACCACCTTTTGATCTTCAAGGTTGCGAATGATTGCTTAATGTTGTTGATGCAGCGGTCAGTTGGAAAAAACAACTCGGTCCACTTTGCCAATTACTGTAATACCAAGCCGACTAAGCGAGTTCGTCAGTGAGTGCCTGCAGACTGGATCCTGCACTGAAGCTCGGTCGTGATCTGACTGTCTTGCTAGGCTTCCAAGAAGTTGGCAGGCAGACAGGTTCCAATGCAAATAAAGGAAGCACAATTCGCTCTATCGGCTCTATCCTGTAGTCTATCCAGTTACGAGACGTCCAAATGTCTAGGGCCAGCTCTCGGGGAGTAATGTGAAAGCACAGTGCATCATGGGCAAGGCAGCCTGGAGATTCCATTGTAGCACTTTTTTCTGGCAACCCCCTGGTTGGATACACTTTCTGCCATCCCTGAGCGTTTTTTGAGGGTCTGCGCACTTTTTGGGGGTTTCAATGGATATGAGCACTTTTTGGGGTTTCAAACCCATTTTACACCTTCGTATCTATTAAACTCTTGGAGAAATCCACAAAGTTACAGTAGCCCATACTCAAGCTGGTGGAAGCCAATCCTGGAAGCGAGTTTTGCATCTAAATTAGCATCTATCTCCTAATTTATGCTTCCTGGGGAGGATGCACATTGGGACCAAACTCAAAAGAATTGATTCTACACATTTGTCTGTGTTTTGACATTTTTTGACGTTTTGGACAACTTGGTACCCCGCAATCGGGGCGCAAATTCGCGCAATCAGGGCGCAATTTCGCGCAATCGGGGCGCAATTCAAAAAGTGTACGGGCACTACTGACACTTGCCTCCCAAATGTGGATATTCAATAGCTTAAGTGTCTAGTTCGGCCCATCCAAGTGAATTTGATGACTTACTTGAAGCAGCGGCGAACGATGTTGGTTGCGGAGAGCCTAAGCAGCGTGATCCTAAGCATAGCGTGATTGTGTCAGTGTATGTTGCAAGAATCCTTGGGGATCCGGCTGTTTGAACATGTGGGGGTGCCCGACAAAATGAAACAACCAAATGAGCACTTTTTAAGGGTTTGTAGCACTTTTTTTGGAAATGAGCGTTTTTTGTTTCTGAGCACTTTTTAGTGTATCGAAGGAAAGTTCAGGAGGCAATGCATTGAATGAGGCGAAAAGATCGATACTGTAGCCAGTTTCACTGGCCCAGGCAGAGGCTGCACAGGCTTCCACTCTGACTTTCTGAAACAAGTTGAGGTCTGCTGGTGCCGGGCACATCTCTGTGCCAGCAGCGGAACACCCAGGCCTAGCTTGCCATGAACTTTGCCTGTTCTATCCCTGTCGGTCCAAGTCCTCGCTAAACTAGGCCTTTGCCAAAAGCCTGGTTAAACTAGGCCTTTAGGACTGAGGTTTTCTCTATGTGATTATTTTTGAGGTCATAGTTTTGTGAGACTTAGCCGAGCAAGGTCCCACCCCCCAAAGATATCCAATGCTTGAAAAATTGAGGGCGCAACTTCGAGATTTGCGAAAATAGTGACAGTGACACCTGACACCGTGAAAAAAACGTGAAAAAGCCATGAAAAGCCAGTGAAACCCCCGTGAAAAGGCTGTGAAAAACCCACAAAATCAGGATAATCAGGTTTGTGCAAGAAATGCAAAAAGAATGGCTTTGCGATTTTGTGACCAACTTTTCTCATGAGTGCTCCCGCTCTATGTGGATGCTGCTGATCTTACGGTGCGGAAATTTCGTTTTTTTCAATGTATGAGCTTTTTGAGGCCTTTAGTCATTTAGGTCCTTTACTCAAACGGCCGCGTTAAACTCGTCCTTTGGACTGACTGGGTCTCCTTGCTTACAAACTTTGCAAGAGTGCCAATGCCAGAAGTTTCACAGAATCCACTTTGGCTGCATATACCAAATTCAAAACTGCATAGTTTGTCTGAAAAGGCTACTCCTTCTGCTATTTGGGGCGGTCTTGCAGGCCAAAAACACAGTGACGCGGTTTGGTTCTGAATCTGTCGCACGTGGGAAACTTGATGTTTTGACCTGTAAACATTCAAACCATTTCAAACCTAGTACTACTCTGGACCCACAATTGATACTTAAAATTCTGCTCGTGCGTTTCTTGCACAAAAAGAGTTCGACAAAATGGTACCCGTTGTGGTGCATCATGGTTCAATCCAAGAAAATTGCGGGTACGAGATTTCAAAATTGATATGTTGAATTCAGTAAAAATGCAGTAGCAGTAGTCCTCCCAACCTGCTGCGCACCAACATGGCGACGGATGGGCATGGCTATGGACAGCTACCTTTTTGCGTGGCTTTCGCACCACTTTCACAGATTGGACACCAAAGACGAGTGGTTTGAAAAGGCTGCTCCGTCTGCAAATTAGGGGCAGCCTTGCGTGCCTAACAAACACGTCTTAGCATCACTTGGGCAACTTAATGTTTGCCCAACATTACCCTGGACCCCCGGGTAGTCCACCTGGCCGTCCGTGCAGGACAACTTGAAACTCCTTGAAGAGTACATGAAATACTTTGGGAAATTAAAATTGCAGCTTAAAGACAACAGCCAAAAACGCCGGCGTGTAATTGTCACGCCTCTTTTGCTGCGAAGGAGTTTTAGGCTTGGACAGCTCCCCTGCGACAGCACCAGGTATTTGATTTTCATCTGTTTGCCAATGATATGGAATGACGAGGAATGTTGATCATTGAGAAAAATCAATGCGCAAAAATGGAATTTTAAAATGAAATTTCAGTACGACTCCCCCCCTCAAATTTCATTTTTAAGAGGGTAGGGATCATCTACAGTCTACAGTATAAATTGTTTTCTATGGACCCTCGAATATGTACTCTTGCACGCTTGACCGAGTCCCAGAACAACATCTCCCTGTCGGTCCAAGTCCAGGCCTGGTTAAACTTGGCCTTTAGGACTGAGGTTTTCTCTATGTGATTATTTTTGAGGTTGTATTTTTGTGAGACTTAGCCGAGCAAGGTCCCACCCCCAAAGATATCCAATGCTTGAAAAATTGAGGGCGCAACTTCGAGATTTGCGAAAATAGTGACACCGTGAAAAGGCCATGAAAAGCCAGTGAAAACCCCGTGAAAAACCCGCAAAATCAGGTTTGTGCAAAAATGCAAAAAGAATGGTGTTGCGATTTTGTGACCAATTTTTCTCATGAGTGCTCCCGCTCTATGTGGCTGCTGCTGATCTTACTGTGTGGAATTTTTGATTTTTTTTCAAGGTATGAGATTTATGACCCCTTTAGTCATTTAGGTCCTTTACTCTAACGGCCGCGTTAAACTCGTCCTTTGGACTGACTTGGTATTTTAGATCCTGGATCCGGCAAAAGGTTCGCATTGCTCAGGGCACCTAACTTTAGCTCAGGTTCACAGCGCGCCTGCCCCGCAGGTCCCTTGCAATTCAAAATTACCTTTCTCATCAGCAAGCTCATTTCAATCCTGCATGAGTGCCTTGATCTGCGAAGATTTTTGATTCGACCGCGGCTGCCTCCACGCACATGACAGCAACTCAGCTTTGGCAGGTTCGAAGGCAGCGCGCGCGGCCGACAGAAAGGCTCTTGGCAAACGGCTATCTTCTTTCCGAAACTGCTGAAGAGACACAACAGAATACGCATACAGAATGAAATGTCGGTTTTTGAAGCTGGCAATTCATTCATTTCGACTTGAGAGAACTGCGTGCCCAGTCAACTCAGATGGATTTCGCCATGGCAGCTGGCCTTGAAGGGGTTGTTTTGAAGCGGAACCTGCGCCAACACTTAGGTTGCAAGAACATGCTCGGTTTGGCCCTGTAACGCCATCAAATGGCAGCCGATTGCCATGTCATCGGGAATCATTCCTGCTGCTCAAGTGACGTCTTCGAAGCTCGCATCTTTCAAACCCCATTGTCAACCCTTCTTTTGCTTGCTTGAGCTTCGAACTGAACTGCTCAAGTCATTTAGAACACAGCAGCACGTCAGCCGCCAGCCCTCTCATGTCTCAAGAGTTCCATTGAACGAGGAGTCAAATGCCTCGAGCCCAACCTTTCCCATCGATCCATGCACATGAATGCACATTGTGGTTTCCAAGCCCAAGGGGTTCAAGAGATTCCGTCCGACAGAGGCATGGAAGAGATGTCTTGTGCACGAAGCCAACATGTCGTGTCATTTGGCAGACCTGGATGTCCGTTGAACATGGTGAACAATAAAGCCTATGGATCCTGGCCACGCCCCGATGCTTGATATGGAAGCCGTGTTGTTCTCTTGATGCATGGTACCACGGAATGAGCAACCAACAGCAAATCACGTGACTTGAGTGACGCCGAGACGAAATGATGAAATGCTGCCTATCTTGGCATGCGAGTCTGGACACATCAGGCAGCTCATGTCTCAAGAGTTCAACTGGGGTTGTTCAAAATTATGGTTCCCCAAAACTGCCCTTACGCAACGCTTTCGCGAGTCTTTCGTGCAGCAGAATCGGGACAGGGAATTATGATCATGTTCTGTGCATATTTCGCATAAATAGTGGTATTTAGACCTTTCGCAAACCTTTCGCCGCGCTTTCGCGGCCTTTCGCCACTGCAGCAAACACGTCCATATCTGCAGATGTCACTCGGAGACTAAAAGTCTTCCACGGGTTTTTGAACGACTTCCAACTGAACAGGGAGTCGCTTGCCTCGAGCTCAACCTTTCCCATTGATCCATGTCTTGGCAGACCTGGATGTCGGTTGAACACGTTGAATAACATGCCTGAACAAATGACTCAAAAGCCTCTTATGAATCGGCCGCGCCTCAACCCCACCTGCTTACGCGCTATGTCGTAAGGATTTGTTTACACGCTCCCTTACGCGTTGCTTGCCCCGACGCGGTGAGCTTAATTAAGCTAGACTGACAGGGCCCAGATTAAACAATACAAAAAGGCTTTTGCTGTCGCTCAAGTGTCATTTCAGATCAGATTGATTTTTCAAATCCAACATTTTGAAGCTTAGCAGCGTTTTTCACAGATTATTTTGGGTTGCTTTACCTTTTCCAAATCTGAGAAAGCTCTCCCACGCCGATTGGCTTCAGTGCTTCAGTGCTTCGTTCCCTTCACAGAGGCTGTAATCCAGCCAAACCTTGAACTTGCATCTGGTCTCAAATCCAATGTTTTTTCCGGACATTCAGACTTGGGCCCTGCTGCTTTTTTGGGTGTAGACTTAAACAATCCAAGCCCCGAAAAGCATGCATGGAAAAACTCATTACCCGCGCAGAAAAATGACCCGAGCAAAAGACAACAATAATGCCACAATCCTGTCAATTGGTATCTCCAAGGGAAGCGATCACCAAAAACTGATCGGGTCCAGACATGTCAAAGCCACAGTACCAACAGCCACAAGCCATTGGGCAAACAGTCAGACATGCTGCATGCAGGATGAAAGACTTTGTCTGCCACTCACCAAACGGGGTGACGTCACTGTGTGTCCCTCCAACTGGCCAACTGATTATAGCCTCTTATGGGAATGGCACCTCAAGTACAGTCTCTTTCAGTTTGCTGATATGTTGTGGGTGATCTTATCAGGACACGTCCTGTACCAATCGCGCAACATGGTTTTCAGATGCCACTCTGCAAGAACACTGGAGAACGCTAGATTTCCCTAGCCATGCCCTGCAGAGAAACCCGCCAGACAGAGAGTCTTGAAAACACTTGGTCCCCATGTTGCGCGAAGACAAACGGCAATACATTCACAATAGACCTTTGGGGGCTTCGTTTTCTTTTCTAGCCTGCTGATCTCTGCTCCGCGGTGAGTTTTGTGTTCCGGATTGATTGTCCGTGGCGGGGTTGTTCTTTGGCCTCCTCTCTGACCGCCTCTGCGCTTTCTCCCCTCGGTGCCTGGTGGCCCTTCCCTAAGTTTTGATGTCCCTTTTGAGCACGAGAAAGGTCTCAAGCACGTCCTCGTGCGACTGCTTTGGCACGGCTTCACGGAAACACACGACCACGGAACTCCTTTCTGTCTAGAGTATAGAGATGTGGCATGATGCCAAGTTTGTGATGAACTGAAGACTTGCACTACACTACCGTGCATATTTCGCATAAATAGTGGTATTCAGACCTTTCGCCTTTCGCCACTGCAGCAAACACGCCCATATCTGCAGATGTCACTCGGAGACTAAAAGTCTTCCACGGGTTTTAGAACGACTTCCAAGTGAACAGGGAGTCGCTTGCCTCGAGCTCAACCTTCCCATCGATCCATGTCTTGGCAGACCTGGATGTCGGTTGAGTTGGTTTACCAATGTGTACTGTAACTCTTGGTACATGGGATAAAATCCGGGTCATGTTTGGGTTTCTCTGAAAATCTAGGGGAACACCCCAAAGTCTAGATGGTTTGAACACTTATTTTCCCTGCCAAAATGGCAATGACTGGAGAATACACCGCGTTTTCAGACACACGCATACTTGCGATTCACACGACCCACTATGAGAATCCCGATCAATCAACCATGAAAAACATGGGTGTTTCCATGTTTTTCCACTAGGTATTTGCTATTTCTCATTGAACAAGCGGACTCGACTGAACAATAATAGTAATAACAATAATAGTTTTAATGCGACGATAAACCCACCGGACCTTGGATGATAGACTGATATCGTAGGCAAGGGTCACAAACCATGATGGGGATATGGCGCAGATACATCAGGAATTGATTGGACAAACCCTAGTTGCTTGCATAAATGTTGGTTGGGCAACCTGACTCAAAAGCCTCTTATGATCATGTTCTGTGCATATTTCGCATAAATAGTGGTATTTAGACCTTTCGCAAACCTTCGCCGCGCTTTCGCGGCCTTTCGCCACTGCAGCAAACACGTCCATATCTGCAGATGTCACTCGGAGACTAAAAGTCTTCCACGGGTTTTTGAACGACTTCACAGGGAGTCGCTTGCCTCGAGCTCAACCTTTCCCATTGATCCACCTGGAGATTCCATTGTAGCACTTTTTTCTGGCAAACCCCTGGTTGGATATTTTTTAAGGGTCTGCGCACTTTTTGGTGGTTTCAATGGATATGAGCACTTTTTGGGGTTCTAACCCATTTTACACCTATGGATCTATTAAACTCTTGGAGAAATCCACGAAGTTAGCCCACACTCAAGCTAGTTGAGGCCAATCCTGGAAGCGAGTTTTGCATCTAAATTAGCATCTATCTCCTAATTTATGCTTCCTGGAGGATGCACATTGGGACCAAGCTGAAAAGAATTTGATTTTACACATCTTGTCTGTCTTTTGACCATGTTTTGAGGTTTTGGAGAACTTGGTACCCCGCAATCGGGGCGCAATTTCGCGCAATCGGGGCGCAATTTCGCGCAATCGGGGCGCAATTCAAAAAGTGTACGGGCACTACTGACATTTGCCTCCCAAATGTGGGTATTCAATAGCTTAAGTGTCTAGTTCGGCCCATCCAAGTGAATTTGATGACTTACTTGCAGCAGCGGCGAATGATGTTGGTTGTGGAGGGTCCAAGTAGCGTGATCTCAAGCATAGTGTGATTGTGTCAATGTATGTTGCAAGAATGCTTGGGGATCCGGCTGTTTGAACATGTGGGGGTCAAATGAGCACTTTTTGAGCTATTGTAGCACTTTTTTTGGAAATGAACGTTTTTTTGTTTCTGAGCACTTTTTAGTGTATCGAAGGAAGGTTCAGGCAGTGCATCATGGGCAAGGCAGGCAATTTCATTGAATGAGGCGAAAAGATCGATACTGTAGCCAGTTTCACTGGCCCAGGCAGAGGCTGCACAGGCTTCCACTCTGACTTTCTGAAACAAGTTGAGGTCTGCTGGTGCCGGGCACATCTCTGTGCCAGCAGCGGAACACCCAGGCCTAGCTTGCCATGAACTTTGCCTGTTCTATCCCTGTCGGTCCAAGTCCGCGCTATGTCGTAAGGATTTGTTTACACGCTCCCTTACGCGTTGCTTGCCCCGACGCGGTGAGCTTAATTAAGCTAGACTGACAGGGCCCAGATTAAACAATACAAAAAGGCTTTTGCTGTCGCTCAAGTGTCATTTCAGATCAGATTGATTTTTCAAATCCAACATTTTGAAGCTTAGCAGCGTTTTTCACAGATTAT
Source organism: Cladocopium goreaui (assembly GCA_947184155.2). Classification (NCBI taxonomy): domain Eukaryota; class Dinophyceae; order Suessiales; family Symbiodiniaceae; genus Cladocopium; species Cladocopium goreaui. Next base: position 1,173,067 of record CAMXCT020005890.1, read on the forward strand.
TTTGGGTTGCTTTACCTTTTCCAAATCTGAGAAAGCTCTCCCATGCCGATTGGCTTCAGTGCTTCAGTGCTTCGTTCCCTTCACAGAGGCTGTAATCCAGCCAAACCTTGAACTTGCATCTGGTCTCAAATCCAATGTTTTTTCCGGACATTCAGACTTGGGCCCTGTTGCTTTTTTGATTTTTTTGGGTGTAGACTTAAACAATCCAAGCCCCGAAAAGCATGCATGGAAAAACGCGTTACCCGCGCAGAAAAATGACCCGAGCAAAAGACAACAATAATGCCACAATCCTGTCAATTGGTATCTCCAAGGGAAGCGATCACCAAAAACTGATCGGGTCCAGACATGTCAAAGCCACAGTACCAACAGCCACAAGCCACTGGGCAAACAGTCAGGCATGCTGCATGCAGGATGAAAGACTTTGTCTGCCACTCATTCCAAGTTTTGATGTCCCTTTTGAGCACAAGAAAGCTCTCAAGCACGTCCTTGTGCGACTGCTTTGGCACGGCTTCACGGAAGCACACGACCACGTAAGTCCTTTCTGTCTAGAGTATAGACATGTGGCATGATGCCTAGTTTGTGATGAACTGAAGACTTGCACTATACTACAGGGATGTGTCTGTGGATGGCACAAGGGGCGCAGGAGGTTGGCACATCTGGCACTGGTGAAACAGCATGAAACGACCGCAAAGCTGGCAATGTTTCAGGAGCAACGCTAGCTTGGCAAAGCGAACCTGTTTTTTAATCTTCAACCAATGGCCGGGAAAAGTGTCCAAGCTGGCTGCATTGCCAATGTCAGCTGCGGGATCTGAACAGTCGCATCAGCCTGCTTTTCACCGCTAGGCGACAAGAAAATCGCACCATCTTTCTCCGTTTTAGCATTCTTTGGCTCAAGATGTTGCGGAGTCAGCAACAAACAACATGTTTGGAAAAACGGCATAACCTCTAGGTTTGAGAGTTAAGTTATAGAATCGTCTCTGATCAAACAGACTTTTCAAACCGAATAACAGTTTGCATCCTGCGCAATTTTGTTTGCAACTGTTTACGTGTTGTTTTTGTCTTGTTTTGTTTTACGATTTGGTGATCTTACAAAACTTCTTCAAAAAGAAATTGGCTTCAGTTTTCTGGTTGCAATGATGCCCGAAGGATGGAAACATGTTACGTTCCAGCGGCTTCCCACTAATCTCACAACGTCTTTGGAATCTCAAGAGCTGTGCGATGTGGCAACTGTCTGTGTCCAGTCATGTGAGCCATGTTCTAAATGTCTTACATCCTGGCACCAAATAAGGAAATGCTTACGCCAGTGCTTACGTTTTGCTTACACGCGCACAGGTTTTGCTTACGCGCATATCTTGTCTTACGCGGATCTTACGCTGGCTTACGCGCACCACAGCTTTGCTTACGCCACACCCTTACAAGGGGCCCCTTGCTTAACATGAACACAAGGGCTTAGAACGTAGCTCATGTGTGATACTTGATGCCTCGGACATCTTGCAGATCGGTATGCAAGCCTTGCCACCTGGTTCCAAGCTTAATCTTGTCGGACAGATGTCAGGCAAAATCATGCAAAATCGCTTTATGCACAAATTGGTGTGACTGCTTTGCCAAAACTTCCTAGAAACCAATACCAAGAATTGCCCTTCTTTGTCTGCCTAGACTAAGTTGGCCCGGCTTCTGATGAAGTGAAGCCTGGTACCGGACTTCAGGTGCGCGCACTTGGACAGCAAGAATAACTTCCCACTGAAGCTTCTATTCGACTTGCCAAGACAACCGCCGATTCGAGCGCTTTCATTGGCCTCACTGGGATTTGATTTGCCTTGAGCGGCATGGAATCATGGAGCGCTCCTTCTATGAGCTGAGTCGAGCCTCATTTTGTGAGGTGCCATGCTTTGCCGGAACCCCCTTTGAAACTGTGCGCTCTTCAGCTTAGAGAACCTGGAATGAGACGGTTCCTATCAAAATCGAAGAGAGACCTCTTTCTTATGAGTTGAGAGGCAAAGGAACGAACGGTATCAAGCGTGACCTGCAGCTTGGAGCGATCGATGTTGTCTTCGTTGGAAAAGCTGTTTCGATGACTGGGATTTTATTGATCTGTTTTGCTGAGCCATGATTTTCACCTCCAAATCACACCAACGGGAAAGTAAAAGTCCAAATTAAGCATCTGGAAGGCCTTTGAATCAAACACTTGCAACAGGACCGCTGCTCCTTTGTTGCTGTTGGCAGATTTGGGATGAGCATCCTTTGCTTCTGGGTTTCACTGCTCCTACGAAAGAATAGCCAAACACCCTTGATGTCAGCCCAAAAATTGCACCTGGTCCCACGTACAGGCTTGTTGAAATCCTTCCGGAAAGCAAGCCGCACAGCATACCGGAAGGATACTTTGTTGTGAAAACGTCGACCGGACTTCAGGTGCTCGCACTTGGGCAGCAAGATAATTTCCCATTGAAGTTTCCTTCCATTTCACTGGTACCAATTCATCCAAATTCGACACTTTGAAGGCTTTTGCAGTGAACACTTGCAACACTCATTTGTCACTGTGCAGGTTTGGGATGAGCATCCTTTGCTTCTGGGCTTCACTGCTCATAATACTCAAACACCCTTCATGTTGAGAAAGACAGGTTTGTCAGAGCCCAAAAATTGCACCTTCTTCCACAAGAAAGACAGAGACCATCCTCTTGGACTGGGAGTTCTGTATTTTCTTTGCCAGTCATCACTCGCATGGTTTGTACTGTCCACTTCTTGACAGTACAGCTGTGTTTGGACACAATACATGGTCCAATGACGGATTTGACAACTGTCACTGGCACATTCTGCCAGGGAAATGTTCACATTGCTTCAGGTTTAGTATCCCAATGAACCTTCCTATCCACCCATGAACCCTTCTGCTTGACAGTCTGTCTGGAGAGCTTCAGTCAAGATGTCACGCTTCAGCTGAGCCTGCTCTTCAGCAAACTGGAGATGAATATCAGGTCCTGCAAACGACCATGTCTCGCTCATTCAGGGGAAGCTGGGGATGTAACCCATAAAAGTGGGGGAGTTGAATGGCTAATCTCAGCTATTCTCTGTTTAACCGTTAATCATAGTTCATCTCTATCTTCTAAAAAGAACAACCTTTCTTGTTGCGCCATGAGAACATGATTTCCGCACTATTTTTGGAAGGCGGTCCTGTCAGGTCGCTAGAAACTTGAGGCTAAAGGGTAAGGAACGATTCCTAGGGTGGGTCGAACCAAGAAGACGTAGAAACAAACCCTGACTTCTTCACCTGTCTGTGGAGCAGTCATAAGGCGTCGAAACTCCACTCCCCCCCATCTAGATGATCGTTTGAAACACAAATCGTTGCAGGCATACGTAAATCTCTTTTTGAAAGAAATGCACCTTGCTCACGAAGATGCTGAATCAATATGAAACCAATGTTGCTACTGCTGCTGATGATGATCTTGGAAAGGAGGAAGAGTAGGGGAGCAGGAGAACGCAAATGATGAGATGATGATGTCGAATCATAGTGATGAATACATGCACTGCTACTTTCACGATGTCTCCATTAACATCAGGAGAAAACGAGGGGAAAAATATGAAAAAATCATGTATCACCGGCATGGTGTGTGGAGATTCGCTAATGAAAACAAGGCTGTATTTATATGGTTGAGTTTCATTTTTTCAAACTCTATTTGCATTGTTATTTTTTCTAGTTTTCCAGACCTCCAAATCCTGAGCCATTGCTGCCGTGGAGGGAGTGGGGGTAATGGGGTATGGGGGGAATTCCTGACCCGCTCAAAACGGAGGCTTCAAAAATGCAATTTAATTCATGCTTGGGTTTGAAAAACTGGTTTTGAGTAAGGTTCCCCCTTTTGGCTGGATTTGAAATGTTCAATCTTCATTCTTTGTGTTTTTGGAAACCATGTTTTTAAGCGACAATATTGTAAAGAGAGCCTCTCTGCACGCCTGTCTCTGCGCCTTGCCTCCACACCTCCTGACCTTAAGACGCATTAGTTCTGCGGCTGCGAACACAATTCGATCATGAAAACACGCCCACCGCAACTGCCGCGCAACTGACGCTACCATCCACCAACCACCTAAACACGTTTACAAGAACAAACAAAGTGTTGCACTGCACGTAACTTCTACCTCTGAAAATGCACCTTGATGCAACATGTCCACTGTGCAAAGTCTCATAGAGTTGCCCAAAGTAGCACGACAGAACACGCATACACTCAAGGCCCCTTCAACGCAGCAATTCCATTGTGCAAAGTCACCAAGAGATGGCAAAAAAAACAAAGCACGAGAGTGCAAACTTCAACCTAAGTCACCTGGACGCGGCAGTTCAACTGAGCGAAAAAGAGCCATGACTTGCAAAACACTAAAGCACGAGAGTAAAATTAAAAACACTGATCGAAATCACCTTGACGCAATGGTTAAGCCACTGCGAGCAACAAGTCGACCATGAAAATGCGCCCGCCGCACCTTGATGCAGCATTTTCACCGCGCAAAGACTCACTGAGTTGCAAGAAAACATAAAACGACGTGATGTCGAGGGTGTGTGAGATTGAGATGCTGTGAAGTTTAGATTACATGAAGTTGAGATGCTGTGAAGTTTAGATGACATGAAGTTGAGATGCTGTGAAGTTTAGATGACATGAATTTGAGATGCTGTGAAGTTTAGATGACATGAAGTTGAGATGCTGTGAAGTTGAGATGCTGTGAAGTTTACATGACATGAAGTTGAGATGCTGTGAAGTTTACATGACATGAAGTTGAGATGCTGTGAAGTTTAGATTACATGAAGTTGAGTTGCTGTGAAGTTGACATGACATGAAGACGAGATGCTGTGAAGTTTAGATGGCATGAAGTTGAGATGCTGTGGAGTTGGGATGGTGTGAAAGTTGGGATTATGCAGAGTTGAGAAGGTGTGAAGTGCGGACTATGTGAGCTTGAGATGATGTGAAGTGGGGATTTTAAATTCATCCGCAACTTTGGGGGTTCTGCTTGAGACGTCCTTTTATTGTATACCTTTCGAAAAAGTGATTTTTGGCTCCTCCAACCCGTCCCCGTTCATTGTAGGACAGGACAAGTTTGTCTGAAAATAGGAAACCCTATTCTATCTCATGGTTAAAGAACTTGAGGCCCAGGGGTAAGGGACGAAAGCTAGCTTGGCAGGGAGCTTGGCACGAAAACATGATGCTGATGCAGATGCTGCCGTTTTTGCTGCCGGCGACATGCCAATGGTGTCCCCGTGGGGGATTGAGCCACGGCCAAACTGCTTGTGAACCAGCCAGGGGGGGAGGCTCGGAGGGGGGGTAGTTAAATCATAGTAAGTACGGAGTTTTTTTTTAACAACAAACCCACGGAGCCGACCTTCCACCAACATTGTGCACATGGGATCTTCCGGCCATAGGACCCAAAGAACAAGAGAAATAAGGTGGGAGTTTCATGCGATGTGAGATTCCAGCTCCCCCCATACTTGCTAAAGCAAGAGATGCAAGAGGGACTTCAGCTAGCAGAAGCTAGCTTTCGTGACAAAGTTGTCCCAAAATGGCAAGAACTTGGGGCATCCCCCATTTTTACAACACCCCCTAACCAATCCATGATTAAATTAAATCACCACAAAAAATCACTGTACATCTCCAAATTTAGGTTTGAGATGCATTCCCAAATACACAAACAATTCCCACAAACATTTCATCAACAATCCCTTCATTGCTTTCACAAATCTGAAATAACCTAAGCAGCGAATGATAACCCCAATGTCAACCATCAGTTGTGGTACCGGGAATGAGGAGTGCCACTGCCAGTTTCGGTCCTCTTTGAGGTGAGCAGCGTCCAGTTTCCCCAGCTTCCCCAGCTTCGCCAGCTTCGCCTTCGCCATGGCACCCAGCTGCGGCTGCGGAACGGGGGGCGTCCGAGATTTGGTGACCGAGAGATGCAGATGTTGGCCATGTAGGGAAGGTGGAAAAAGGGATGTGCCTTTTCTTTGGGATTCATGCATATTATGCATACGTAGGGGATATACGATGGTTGTGTTTGCATGGCCACAGCAAATCAACAAATTCGTCGAGTTTTAGGAGTCCTTGAGTTCTCCTTCGACTTCTTGAATCCAGTGACAAAAACCAAATATTCTGTTCTGATACAGTTCTGAACTCCTCGCTCTTGCAGCTGCATGGTTTCAATTGCATTCGCAACTGAGGCTTGAAAAGAATATCGGACGGAAAAGGCAGCTTCAAGAGCAGAACATGAATGAATACAACGCGCTTCACTGGTGGTTTCAAACATTAAATGTGTGTGTGTGTGTCAACCCTATTGAAAAATGATCCCCAATTTCAGCGCTTCAAGTGGTTCTGCCAAAGGTCCTCAGTGCTTCCTTTGCTGGATTTCTATTCGCCAATCCTATGCCAATCATTTGTTGGTCCCCCCTCTGATTCCACAGGAGCATGCGCCGTTAGATGTTACTGGTGTAGGTGGGCCACCAAACTTGGAGTTGTTGCGCCGTTGCGCCACTCGTTGCGATGATGACATATAGGATAGTGCCACTTCATCACGTCAGGATACTCATGAGTCCACTACAGTAGGCCTACCTCTACTGTAGCCTGCGCCATGACTATCCACCGGATTCCTTGGTGACTCCAATGTCCAAACATCCACTGGGGCCTAAGACTTTGATCAAACCAAAACCGGAAACAACTGTGTAAGTTGATAAGTTCACAAAGAATCTAAGACATGTTATTACATGAAAGAAACCATAAATGTCATACTTATCTGCGGTATATCTGAAATAAACATTACTCTTGACAAACACCCACACATACACACATCTGAATCTGAGGCAGATTTGTTGTGTCTGTGTGTAGATGTCAATATCAGGCGAAGGGAGGGGTGTGCACGGGATATAAGATGTACGTAACTGTACGTAAATATGATGTGCACGGGATGATCTCTCGTGCTCAAACTTTGGTCCCAAAAACAAAAATGATTTGGTCCGCCTAAAACATGACAATAACATGTATGTGGTCTGCCTGGGCCTTGAATCTAGACCCAGATTGGATTATTCAAACATCGGCAAACAGGACGTTTGTCCAGCGCTGCCTTTTCCAATAATCAGCCCAGCCGTTCTTGAATCGACAGGCATAGACACAACTTCGTATCCTCAGTTGGGACTCACTGAGGCTCAAAAGTGGTGTAACCATGGACTCCATGGACACACTGAGTTGGTCATTCTTAGCATTAGAACATTTCAACCCCCCCTAAATCCATGGCCAGCTGCAGGCCAAGCGTCCGCCAAGTCTCCTCAACATCTCATCAAGGACGCTTTTGCAATCGTCTGGCTGGCCAGAAACGACACAGTCTTGCATGGAGCTCTCATCTGTGGAGTCCTCAAACTGAATCTCCACATCTCGCTCGCCCTTGATGTCTTTGATGTGCACACCGTTCTTACCCAGAAGCACGTCACTCTTCAGGCGCTTGCTGATCCGTAACTTGATCAAGGAAAAGTCGAGGTAAAGAGCTTCTTGGAGAAGCTCTTCGGCATGGTCAACTTGTCGTTGATTTCCACGAATTTCAACGAGGTTCTCTGCCTCGCGAGGGATCCTCAAGAATGCCTCCGCAGGGCAGCAGAAGGCACGTTCGCCGTGACAAAAAAGTCAGCATGATAGCAGCGAATGCAAATGGGGCTATAAAACAAGCAATTTGGGAAACTAGAAGTTGTTCCTTGGGACTGGAAACCTGTGATGCGATCAGCTCAACCTCTCACCTAATCATCCACCAGGATCAGAGTTTAATACCATCTCCACTCTTGCCCAACTCGTTTCCAACTGCCCTGGCATTGGTGATCAATGTGACAATCCAAAACTGATCAGTCCATCTAGAGAATGAAAAAGGTCTACGAAACATTATGAAACCCATCATTTTCACAGTCAGAGTGCTGTGACACTCATCAAGTGTACCCTCCGTCCTGAAACATGGCTTGCTGAAAAATACCCTAGCTATAGTTCGATGAATTTCGCATCGAAGCACTATTGAAAGCATGAATTCCCAGCTAGCCATGTTTGATGACACCAAATGAACCAAGATTCCGCGAATATTCCGTTGGATTTCCCGTTGAATATCCCCATTAAACGATATTAAACGTCCCAATTATATATGCATATCTAGAGATTGATAGTCTATCAATATGCCATTGACATTCCATTCCCTCTCCCCTTCCCCAAGATTCTCCCAGTCATCTCCAATCACTTATCGCCCGCCTCGGCCTCGCAGCCAATGGCCTTCAGCCGGCGCCACATGAAACGCCCTGCGTGGGGAAGAAGTCGCAGCTCCTTGGTGATTTGTCGATGCTCCTCGCGACAGCTCGCAACAGCTGGTGTCTCACCAGTCACAGAAGGGTCTTTCCTCAAGAGAAGTAAGCCTAAGCAGCTATATAAGCAGCTATACAAGACGGAGAAGGAAATTACTTTTCTATCTTGTCCATTCGTTGTTGGGCGTTACTGTAGGATACTGTAGGTATCTGTAGGTATCTGTGGGTTTAATGGTCGCTTTCCCGCTTTCATCTCTTGATGCTGTAGATGGTATGCTTCACTGCTCCTGTATGAAGCCTTCAGCCTGGAGTAGACAAGCTCCACATCAGCAGTGGGTCCAGCAATCCTCACGGTCGTATCCGGATCTTTTCCTTGGCGCAGCGCATTGTGGGGCTTCAAGGGCTGATGCTGGAAAGTGCCAAGTTTCTAACTTTCTAAGAGCCTGCAGCTCACCTGTCCTTCAGGAATTTGCTGCAAAATGATACAAAATGTGAGCTTAAAATTCTCCCCCTTTCCCGTGAATAGCTCCCTGATGCTCCCTGCACGGCTAGTTCTGTCCGACACTAAAACTGTGTTTCAAGATGAGTCTAGTCTAGAGCGATGAGCCACAAAATATCGCTTGTCTATGCGGTACTCCTCTAGAAATGTCCATGTTTTGCAAGCAAAGCAGAGTAAAATGATGTAAAATGATTGTTAGAAAGGTTCCCTGCCAGGCTTGAATTGGCTTTTATAGCACACCCTTCAGAGTCAGTTCCAAGTCTCCGACGTGGACATCAACAGAAGTGTTCTGGCGGAGTCGCTTGATGTTGACTCCTTCTTTTCCAATGATCATAGAACGAAGGCGCCCATCGTCAACCTGCAACATACTGGAAGCACACAGGCGCAAAATGTCTCAGCAGATCTATCATTGGTTTGATAGGCTGACTAGATGTTGCTGGGTTTGAAGAACCAAGCCTAAGCTGCGACCCGCACCCAGGGCTGAGACGTCTCTCGTTTTGCACATGCATACACTGAGCACTATTCCAAATCCAGCAGTCGAAACAGTTCACCGGATCTGGCCTGCAACTGCTTGGAAAGAACGGTTGGCAGCAAATCTTCCAATGCTTTCTTCATCTTTTCCCGCCTTAGGGCAAACAGCGCTGCTGGATGTCACTAACCGGATAACCAGCGAGACGTGACTTTGCCAGGGCTGTCAGAGTCTGAGTCTGCAACGTCAAACATCAACAATGCCTTGCTGTGGCTTAATAAATAAGCACCAACCAACCGGCCAAAAAACTTGGCCAGTTTAGGGTAAAAAGCCCCCAATGCTTCGGGCAAATAATAGTTGAGCTAAACCCAGCCAAACTGCCGAAGAGTTACTCCGCTGCATTTCCCCTGATGTGCAAGATGTCATCCTCAACTGCAAACTTTCCGGGCAGCTTGCCAGAGAGCGTTCTGGAGAAGTAGCCTGGGGTCTCGCCATGGGCTTCCCCGAAAAGAGACCCGCAATGCCCTGCTACAAACATCATACGGATTACGCCATTCTTGGTCTCTGGGACGGAACTGGCAGCTGCTTTCAATGCAAGTCTCTGTGGCAGTATCTGATTGCTGGCATGTATGATGTAGAACAAGGTTTGCAACGGTTTCCGATTTACCCACCTTTGCATTGAACTATGGAGCCACAAGGCATTGCATGTGTCCCTAAGAGCTTCTATGCGCGTCGAGGCATCAGTGTGAAGGCACACAGAAACTGTACGTATATAAATCAGGAAGGTCACCCAGTTTACCACCAGCAATCCTCAAACCTACTTGCAGGATTCGCAGATGGCTTGACAGATACAATCTACCTTCAACCATGTTGTGCTACCATAACCCGCAAGAACAAACCCTGCCCATCCCTTGCCTCCCATGTGAGGCGGTAGGGGTAGAGCTTCCCAGCAGCGGGCTACGGCATTCACCAAATCCATCACCAAACCTTTCACTTCAGCGACTTCTTCGGCATCGCCACCCAGGTGCAACGGCAGCTCTCCTGCACCGTGGCTTACCAATCTGTCCACCCTTGTGGCTATCATCCTAAAACAGCTTGGAGCAACCACCATGTTGACTCAAGTTGACCAAGAACAGCTGGAACACATCCGCACTCAAAATGCCCAAGGAGTAGCGCTGACCCTGCCTGATTCTGACCACTCATTGTCAAAGCTAATGTCAACTGTTGAGTAGTTGGATTCAGCTTGCCACCGCTGAAAACTGCTTCGTACCGCATCCTGCCAGCATGGCAGAAAAATCAAGGTCTTCCCACCTGAAAGAATCGTGTTGTTTGGTTTTTTCAGCAGTAGGAACGGAATCCTTTTCAAATTATCACAAGGTTCAAGCAACTAATTCATGGCAAAAGTAGGGAAACGTTGCAAAACCGCCTTTGATTCACCGCGCAAGTCATGTGGGGAAGTTGTGGACAACGGATGCCTTGCGTTTCGAAAAAGGCATGAAACACCGCACCTTAGCTCGAACATCTTTCAGGTCGACTGCTTCGCAGTGGAATGTGGACAAGATCCGCTGATAGTGCTTGATCCCATCTTCCACCTTCAAAAAGCAGTGGTTATGCATTGATTTATGTACTGGAACTGGGTTCATCATGTGGTTCATCTGAATTTGCAGGCACAAATTAGGACCCCACGGGCCAGGAACAATTTGAGGCATGGCAGTTGGCATTTATGTTCAGAGTTTAAAGAACGAAGCAAGCCAATCAGCTTGCTAACAACTGGGCATACCGAATATTAGCAGCAACCCGCATATTCTTGGCCCCTGCCTGCCGTTGGGACCCGGAAATCACCACTTGGCCATCTTGCAAAGACAGGACAGCCCCAACGGAACTGCGAAACTCCTTCCATTTCTGCAGCAAGAATCGTTTGGCAGTGCGTGGTGGATTCAAGGTCTCTATATGAGGCGCAACTGTGTGATGATGCCGCAGTTCCACTGAATGCCCACCACAAACGGATGTGGCTTTGCGATGAAAGTCAGCTGCTCCGTAGTCTTCTTTGCTTGCAAATCTTTTGATTGGCACCTCGAGCAGACCCAAATTGGCTTTGTGTGGTTTCTTCAAAATGGGCTATACCCCAAGTTAGAGCAATTTGATTTGGGAGCACGATGATGATAAATCATTGGCTCTTAGATGTTGTGTGCACCCTATTCTCTCTTCCTTGAAACCTGCACTTGGAGTCAAGCCACCTCGTAGTTGTCGTCGTCAAAGGCCATGCGAAAAGCATAGAGCCTTCTGTTGTCCATGCTGATGTGCCGATCCCCGTCCTGGCTGAGGGATTCTGAAACACCAATCCTCCAAGTGTGTGGTCGGTCCTTCTTGCGGCCAAAAGCGAAACAATGGCTTCGTCCAAAACCGGCTATACCCGTAAAATCACGGACTGCATACTGACAACATTCCCCTTATCATATGGCGACTTGGGGGCAGTGCCTCATTTTCAGGCATATATCATATATCGTATACCCTCTGGCAGCCTAACCTGGCAATGAGAAATGCCAAAATCTCCACTACTTGTATTGATAAAGTGGGGTAGCTTCCAGCAACTCATATTTGATTACCAGAAGGTACCTGACCCTAAATATGAATTTGGTTAGTTTCGCCCCTGAACATTCTTAAACATCTCCATCTTATCCGAAAAATATATCATGTATCAAAGGATTGTGGTTACTTACTTATATCCTCTCAATATCGCTATAAATATTTCCATTTTCAGACAACCCCACATATCATATCACTGGTTGGTGGTTTCAACCCCTATGAAAAATATTGGTCAGTTGGGATTATTATTCCCAATATATGGAAAAAAAATGATCCAAACCACCAACCAGTATCAAGTTGGTTATACAGCAACAATATCCTATCAACATCCCCATTCCCAAATTATCTTGCAATAGTATGCAATATTTATACCTGAAGACAGCTCAAGGATCATCAACGACGTTGATGTAGGGAATCTTCTCGATCACCCATGGATTCGCCAGCAGCAAGTCTACAGTGTCTTGCAGAGGGGTGCCATCAGTGAAGGTGTCTGCGATGGTGGCCTCCGGCTTCGGTATATTCAAATTGATGGTGTGTCCAGTGATAGTTTCAAGAATTGGTAGTAGTTTGTGCCATACGAAAGAAGACAAGTTATTTGACCCTAAGAACTGGGAAACTTATATCCGTGGGTGTCCCTTTTGTATGGGTAGCAACTGAAGGTGAAGGTCACAAGTTGGAATTTGAAGCTCTGTCACTTTTGTCAATTGGCTGCACTCTTCGCGTGCGAGAACAAGATCTGGCCAATCCGACACCTCTCGATACGCCATCGATGGTTGCCACCATTGGAAGCCTGGTCACGAAAGTGCCAGAAAATTTGGGATGCAACGATGCCCACACATTGGCATTGCTGCACAACAGCATGTTGACATGTTGCTGGTCGTTTGGGTTTCGAGTCTTCATCTGTGCCCAGTGCAAGAATGGTTTTGACATGAGGCTCTAGTCACTAGTCTGCGGCTGTTTGATCACTAGGGAAAAAAAAACAGAAAATGCTAGTGGTTCAGGGCAAGCACAAAGTACATTCCTTTTTTATCCTTTTTTCATATGGTTCAACAGTGTGAGAACAACGTTCGCTCCGCCAAAACGGAGGGCCCCGTCCCGTCTCACGCCTCCCACTTTTCCCAACAACTTGGGCAATATCCTCGATAGAGGTCCCCTTCACCTCCGCAGGACTTGCACCATGCGGTGTAAGCCTGGCTGAATCGAAGAGCCCTTCACCAACTCTTTCCGATGAATCGAAGAGTGAAATTCTACATGCAATGACCATCATGACAGTGTCATCCCCAGCGGATGGGCGCTGAAACCTATCATGGGTGCAGTAAATCGTGATAAATCCATGGCATGTCCTATTCTAAGCTGGTCATCTATGGAAGATACCAGCATGAACACTTCCCCATGGATAGTTCCATGTTCTCCAATGCGACTACAGTCTCCACTGCACGAGGAGGGGGCGGCGTCCGAATCGGTCACCAGGATCGGTCACCAGGATATCCGAATCGGGAACTAAGAATCGGACACCAGTATATCATCTGAATCGGTCACCGGATTCTCAGGATCGGACACCAGGATAGTAGAATCGGACACCAGAATCGGACACCGAGAATCGGTCACCAAACGGATCAAGACATGTTCGAGTATACCAACTATACCAAACCAACCCGAATCGGTCACCAAGCAGATCAAGAAATGTTCGAGTATACCAACTATACCAAACCAACCCGAATCGGTCACCAAGCAGATCAAGAAAGGTTAGGGTATAGCAACTATACCAAACCAACCCGAATCGGTCACCAAGCAGGTCAAGAAAGTTAGGGTATAGCAACTAAACCAAACCAACCCGAATCGGTCACCAAGCAGATCAAGAATTGTTAGGGTATAGCAACTAAACCAAACCAACCCGAATCGGTCACCAAGCAGATCAAGAATTGTTAGGGTATAGCAACTAAACCAAACCAACCCGAATCGGTCGCCAAGCAGATCAAGAAATGTTCGAGTTTACCAACTATACCAAACCAACCCGAATCGGTCACCAAGCAGATCAAGAAATGTTCGAGTATACCAACTATACCAAACCAACCCGAATCGGTCACCAAGCAGATCAAGAAAGGTTAGGGTATAGCAACTATACCAAACCAACCTTGCTCTTCGTGCGCAACATGCCTCTGGCAGTTGCTGCCCGGGATCCCTCCACGGAGATACCATTGCTAGGCGCTCGGCAATGCTCGTGCGCAGGAAGCTTCAAGTCCATCTTGGTATCCCTAGACGTCCCTAGGCCTACAAAAAGCAGTTGCAGCGACTTGGTCGTCTGCAAACAGCACTCTACATCAAAGGATGATCATTTAACAGTTCCGTACATTTCATACGGTTAAAAGAAAATTCAAGAGGCGGATCAACATGATGAACTTGTAATGCAACATCTTGAGATCAGATCACACCACGTTATGTATGTTTGCGTTCAACCCAGCGCTCACTCTCAATGATCAGTGGAGGTCCACAGTAGGTAAAGCAGCGAGTTCGTGCCCTTGGCCCAGGCTTCAATGGGATTTGTGTGGAGTTGTTTCCTCAACCCAAGCCAAGCAGAAAGTAGGCGACTTTGGGTTGAATGCGAAACTCTGCATTTCCAAACAATAAATAGAATCAGTGCGATCAATGAATTCTATCTGCATCATTGCGCATCTTGCCTCGGATGAAAATGTGGCCACATAGCTTTAGTAACTATGGGTGAAAGGATACGGGCTGAGATCTTGTGACGCCCTCACACACATACAGATATGTTCGGGTCTGAATGCTAGCCAATGTTCCGAGTATACGGTAGCGATCCAGGCAATCAAAGTAGTTCAAGAGCCCTGCTCAACAACACTTCAAACATTTTCAATCAAACCCTTCTGCTTAAAGATAAAGTAATGTCTATTGGACATCTCCCACTCTGAGCATCTAGCCTCCCAACAGGGCCAGACGAAAAACGCGTCTCGGAAACAGGAAATGATAGTGGGTGATGCGCGGCAAGAAATTTATCAACAGTAAGGGCCTCTAATGTTGATGAATTCGTCTGACATCAATAAGACCATTTCGTTTTCATGCGAAATTAGTCATGCCCTGCTCAACAACACTTCAAGCATTTTCAATCAAACCGTTCAGCAAAAGAAACAACAGCTTCCAATCGACATCTTCCACTCTGAGCATCTAGCCGTCCAACAGGGCCGTGAACACAAACGAAAAAAATGCGCCTTGGAAAGGGGAAATGATAGTGGGTCATAGTGGGCGATACGCAGAAAGAAATTTATCAACAGTAAGGGCCTCTAATGTTGATGAATTCATCTGACATCAATAAGACTGTTCGTTGTCATGCGAAACTAGTCAGACCCTGCTCAACAACACTTCAAGCATTTTCAATCAAGCCATTCAGCACAAGAAACGACAGCTTCCAATCGACATCTTCCACTCTGAGCATCTAGCCGGCCAACAGGGCCAAACGAAAAACGCGTCTCGGAAAGGGGAAATGATAGTGGGCAATGCGCGGCAAGAAATTTATCAACAGTAAGGGCCTCTAATGTTGATAAATTCGTCTGACATCAACAAGACTATTTCGTTTTCATGCGACACTAGTCATGCCCTGCTCAACAGCATGTCAAACTTTTTCAATCAAACCATTCAATCCATTCTGCAAAAAAAAATACTTTGCTTTGAGTGATCCCCACCATGGCATCCAATTCATCCCATCTGACATTCTATCTGGCAAATCTTCTGGCATTCTATTTGGCATTCTGTTTGAGATTCTATCTGGCATATCTTCTGGCATTCTATCTGTCATATCTTCTGCCATTCTATCTGGCATATCTCCTGACATTCTATCTGGAATATCTTCTGACATTCTATCTGGCATATCTTCCGACATTCTATCTATCCCATCTGACATTCTATCTGGCAAATCTTCTGGCATTCTATTTAGCATTCTGTTTGAGATTCTATCTGGCATATCTTCTGGCATTCTATCTGTCATATCTTCTGCCATTCTATCTGGCATATCTCCTGACATTCTATCTGGAATATCTTCTGACATTCTATCTGGCATATCTTCCGACATTCTATCTGGCATTCTATCTGGAATATCTTTTGACATTCTATCTGGCATATCTTTTGACATTTTGTCTGTCATATCTTTTGACATTCTATCTGGAATACCTTCTGACATTCTATCTGGCATATCTTCTGACATTTTGTCTGTCATATCTTCTGACATTCTATCTGGAATATCTTCTGACATTCTATCTGGCATTCTATGTGGCATATCTTCTGACATTCTATCTGTCATATCTTCTGAGATTCTATCTGGAATATCTTCTGAAATTCTATCTGGCATATCTTCCGACAGTATATCTGGCATTCTATCTGGAATATCTTCTGACATTCTATCTGGCATATCTTCTGACATTTTGTCTGTCATATCTTCTGACATTCTATCTGGAATATCTTCTGACATTCTATCTGGCAGATCTTCTGACATGCTATCTGGCATATCTTCTGACATTCTATCTGGCATATCTTCTGACATTCTATCTGGCATTCTATGTGGCATATCTTCTGACATTTTATCTGGCATATCTTCTGACATTTTGTCTTTCATATCTTCTGACATTCTATCTGGAATATCTTCTGACATTCTATCTGGCATATCTATCTGGCAGATCTTCTGACATGCTATCTGGCAAATCTTCTGACAGTCTACCTGGCATATCTTCTGACATTCTATCTGGCATATCTTCTGACATTTTGTCTGTCATATCTTCTGACATTCTATCTGGCATATCTATCTGGCAGATCTTCTGACATGCTATCTGGCAGATCTTCTGACATGCAACCTGGCAAATCTTCTGACATGCTATCTGGCATATCTATCTGGCAGATCTTCTGACATGCTATCTGGCAGATCTTCTGACATGCTATCTGGCAAATCTCCTGACATTCTATCTGGCATATCTTCTGACATTCTATCTGGCATATCTTCTGACATTCTATCTGGCATATCTTGAGACATTCTATCTGGCATATCTATCTGGCAGATCTTCTGGCATGCTATCTGGCAGATCTTCTGACATGCTATCTGGGAAATCTTCTGACATTCTATCTGGCATAGCTTCTGACATTCTATCTGGCATATCTTCTGACATTCTATCTGGAATATCTTCTGACATTCTATCTGGCAAATCTTCCGACATTCTATCTGGCATATCTTCTGACATTCTATCTGGCATATCTTCTGACATTCTATCTGGCATA
This sequence comes from Cladocopium goreaui, assembly GCA_947184155.2. Lineage (NCBI taxonomy): Eukaryota > Dinophyceae > Suessiales > Symbiodiniaceae > Cladocopium > Cladocopium goreaui. The sequence goes on from CAMXCT020005890.1 coordinate 1,190,179, forward strand.
TCTTCTGACATTCTATCTGGCAGATCTTCTGACATGCTATCTGGCAGATCTTCTGACATGCTATCTGGCAAATCTTCTGACATTCTATCTGGCATATCTTCTGACATTCTATCTGGCATATCTTCTGACATTTTGTCTGTCATATCTTCTGACATTCTATCTGGCATATCTATCTGGCAGATCTTCTGACATTCTATCTGGAATATCTTCTGACATTCTATCTGGCAAATCTTCTGACATTCTATCTGGCATATCTTCTGACATTCTATCTGGCATATCTTCTGACATTCTATCTGGCATATCTTCTGACATTCTATCTGGCATATCTTCTTACATTCTATCTGGCATATCTTCTGACATTTTGTCTGTCATATCTTCTGACATTCTATCTGGCATATCTATCTGGCAGATCTTCTGACATGCTATCTGGCAGATCTTCTGACATGCTATCTGGCAAATCTTCTGACATGCTATCTGGGAAATCTTCTGACATTCTATCTGGCATATCTTCTGACATTCTATCTGGCATTCTTTCTGGCATTCTCTTTGGCATGCGATATGGCTTTGTTTCTGGCCGTTGAGGTCCGGTTGAAGTCCGGCGAGGCCCACGGCGCGCCGAATCTCGCCGGTTGAAGTCCGGCGAAGATCACTGCATGCAAGAGCTGGCAGATGAGGTCCGGCGAGGAGAACGAGAAGAAAGAGGAGGAGGAGAAGCTGCGCATCTGACATAAAATCTAACAACCCTCACCTGGCAGGGGTTTATTGGGGTGGCTTCTGTGGGTCTCTATCTATCTCTGTCTGTCTATGCCTGTTCCTGTCTGTTTTTGTCTGTCGCAGTCTGTTTCTTGCACTTTCTTTTTGTCTTTTATCTGCTGAGAATCGAACATATCATCTCAATTTTTCCTCCTGTTCATCATCTGAATCATGATCAATACATCTTCAAATTACAACATATCTTATCATATCTTTTCTGTACTCCTTACATTCTCTTTATAATAACACAAGAGTAACATGCTCTTCTGCGCTCTCGGGCCATCCGTCGTGTAGTTCAGATATTTTGCAAGTTCTTTGGGTTTCAAGTTTCAAGGGTCTCTTTCTTCACATTCTGCAGTCAGGATCTCTCTGCCACCTCGTGGCCAAGTTTCAGCTTAAAGGGCCGCAATCATAGATCCGTCGTCTGCCCAGGAATCCAGCTTCGCTTTGGGGCAGCCGGTCACTGCGTCATGCACAGCATGTCCTACCTGAGGCAAGGCCGCCACTAGGCTGTGAAATTCGAAATTCCATTAAGAAAAAATGGGAATGGTTGGAACAGGTACCGCCGGTATAGCCTTTGATTGAAAAAATTAAAGGACCGGATAACCCCACATGTTACCAACTTCTTTAGACTTAGACTGAGCAGAGAAAGCGAGAAGGGAAGAGGAAGTATGAGAGTGATGGAGGGACGATGGTGGTATGTATGTAGGTATGTATGTAGGTAGGTGAGTTTGTGTGTGTGTATGTTCAAGTACAGTGAGTGAGTGA
>CAMXCT020005891.1:0-17873 GCA_947184155.2 Cladocopium goreaui
TCGCTAAGGCCCAGCAAATGGCCAAACATTGGGTTGCTTGCATCTACGGCTCGGCCTAAGACTAAGCTATCTAAGCTACTGGCTGTCTTAGTCGGTTTCTTGACTGTCTGCTTTACAAAGCCAGGGGAAAATGTTACACACCACTCATTGGATTGCAAAATCCGGGCCATGTGATCCAGTTTCATCAGCTTCGTGCCTCCATCCACGAACATGTTGTCGGTGGCGGTCCACTTCATCATGGTGGAGTCTCGGCGTAGCATGCTGCGGATCCAAGCTATGGTGAATGCAAGGCTTTTCTGACTTCCATACGTCGGAGTGTCACTGTTGCACTTGTCATAGTTGTCTTTTGCATCGGTCACCATCTGCAAAGGGATCAAGTCCATGCTCTGCTCGGCAAACGGCTTTTCCATGGGGTAGCCCAACATCTCAGCAAAGGCTCCTCTGCAGAAATGTCCGGCATCCAAACCTTCCTCAGACGCAAGGAGTTCTGCGCCGAAGGTTGATCTGCAGACTCTTCCAAGTCTGTGGCTTCTGGCGTCGATCAGGTTGAATCGACCAGGCTTTCCTTCCATCAACTGTTCATCAGCCAGCAAAATGACGTAGGTCGCCTGGCTGAAAACTCTTTCCACCAACTCTCCTTCACTGCTTCCAGCCTTCGTCACATTCCCCAGAGAGGCGTCGGTCACAACCATCAGCCCACACCGTGCAAGGTCTTGAGGAACGTAGCGGAGCGCGAAATCAGATTGCAGTTTTGCTTGGCGAACAAGCGAGTTTGCTTTGAGTAACGTCCCCACAACTTGTTTATCCCCTTGTAAGGTGGACAACTGAAAACCTAAATCAGCCCTAAGTTGGGAAACCAACCATTGCAAACTTCCTAACAAAGCTCTGAGTTTCTTCTGCTCATCTGGAGTCAGCGGAGCATCAGGAGTGCGGCGCCGGTGCATAGGAACAACTGCAGGCGCCAGGTTCTCATGGTACTCCTTCATGTCAATGGAGATGGAGTGGTCAGCATGTTGTGTGATGCGCTTGCCGCAGTACACAAAGGATCCACGTTCCAACGAACCAAATCCCAGTTCTCTGCCGAGTGCTTCCAAAGAAGCAATCGCCACCGGGCTTCCACCCATCAGCAAATCATCCACATGGCTCACCACGATGCCTTCCATAGTTTTACCATCATCACTCCAAAGAAACCACATCGCAGCATCCAGTGAAGATCTCTGCCAACCCAACTTCGTCAAGGATTTGTGAAGACGAAGGTACCATCGCCTTGGGCTATCGCTCAACCCAAAAATCCCTTTTTTTTCAGTCTTGCAAGTTGGCCTTCACCAAGAGGTAGAAGCGGCTCATCGCCATCTTTGACTTTGATCTGGCCCAGGTAAAGTTCTCTCTCACCTGGGGCAAACTCTTCTCCTTTCAAGAAAGCTGACTTCACGTCAGCGCTCAGCAAAATCCATCTCCGGGAACTTGTGAAAACTAACAGCAAGTGGAAACTCACCCTTGAACACGTCGGGGCGTCTTTTCGCAAAACATGAGCTGTCAGGTCACGGTATCCGGGAACCACTAATCTTGCAGAGGCTTTCAATCCAAGGTTATTGGTTGAGGTGCGAAGTCCGTCGTGCTTGTCTGTGAAGACGAACCTCGGTGTCAGTATCTTGTGGCCTTCGCCACGGAGTTTCAGTCGCTGGCGAATTTCTCGGGCTTCTTTTGGCGAAAGAACTTCGACAGCTGAATTGTCAACCCAAACTCGCCAGCCATCAGCAGCTGCAAGGCGGAAACTTTCCTTGTAGCTTTCATTCATCTCAGGCCATTTGTATTCTTTTCTCGCGGTCTGCACCGCATTCACTTCAGCACTTCCAGAAGGCCAGGGAATACCATAGTGCTCATGAGCCATCCATTCAGATCTGCTTGGCAGCGGCCAACGACCATCCCAAGAACCATGATCATCGGGGGCATGATCCAACGGCTGCTTCTTGTCTTGCTCGGCCAATCGCACGATCTGCTTGAGCGGGTGCTCATAGTCATTCAGGCTTTCTGAAACTGTGGAAACCTTCAAAGTTTCATGGGATTCGCCAGGTGCTTCAGGAGGCGGGTTGCCTTCAGCATCTTGAAGGCGTTCAACTGGAACATCAGAGGCGCGCTTGCGACGCTCATCCACAACTTCAGCTTCACTAGGGGCTTGGCTTGCGGCAGCTTCAGGTCTGCTGCGGGGCAACTGAGATCTCGGCGTTCTCGGCGTTCTGGAACCACTGCGTGCAACTTGAGGCCTGGAAAGTCCAACGGAAGGTTGCACTGGAAGTCCAGGAATGCTGCTCAGCAAACTGCTGCGTCTCGAGGGAGGAGCACTGGCAACAGGTTGAGACAAAGCTGGTGCAACGGCGGCAACAAGTTCTTGAGGTTGGAGAGCAACAGAAACAGGTGCGGATGCTTCTGCAGGTTGACTGGCAGCACCTTGGTCAGCATAGGCTTCTCCACCTTCAACAGGAGGCTCAACCACTAGAGGGCCTTGAACTCCACCATCTCGGTCATTCATTGCAGCTTCCACAACATCTTGTATCGCAGACTCCCACTCTTCCATGGTGATCTGCTCCATAGTGGAGGCTTTGCGAACATGCTCAATTGCAGCTTTGACAAGTTGACCCTTGTGGGAAATGAAACAGTTGCTGTGTCCTTCCATGGCCACTAAAAGTCCAGGGCCATGCCAACGCTTCAGGCTGAGCTTGCGCTTCGAAGGACCTGTCTTGCTGTTGTATTTGCTCATGCGGTAGTAGTAAACTATCATACCAGGCTGCAAGGCTTGGGCATCGGTCACAGTTGGGGTGCGTGACCTGGCCATTTCAGCTCTTCTCAAACCTCTTGAAAAATGCAACCTCAGCATGGCAAGCTTTGCAACTTCACGCATTGCAACTTGTCTGGCAAATGAGGGTCGGCATTCGACCAAACCATGCTCGGACAAACGCTGTCCAAAATCACCCAAAACATCACCAATCATCCTGGGCTGACGGCCCAATGCAGCCTGCGCCGGTGTGACACCAGCTTCATTGATGTCGCTGTTGTAGGCCATGACTGCTTCTTGAACGGCTAGGTCGACATCGTCAGCTCCAAGCAAGGATTGGCTTTTGATGACTGCTGTTGCGATGGCTTTCAAAATTCCACCACCTTTCTCACAGACACCATTCTGCCACGGGGCTTGCACTGCCGTGTGCCACAGCAAAATTGAGTGCTGTGCAGCCATTTCTTCAAACTTCCAAGAAATGAACTCACGTCCCTGATCCGCCACCAAAACTCTCGGAGGGCCGAAGATTGGCATCCATCGGCGAACCATGAAGTTCACCACAGCGTCAGCAGATTTGTCCTTGAGCACTTCAGCCATTTGAAATTTGCTGACACTATCGATCGCATGAGCGACATAAAAACGGTTCTCAGCCAAATCATGCAACTCAAAGAGATCTATGTGAACTTGGTCTCCAGCATCTTTTGGAGTAGGCAAGGTGGCAGGACGTCGGGCACGTGGAGGACGTCTCTCTTGGCATATGGAGCATTGAAGCGTTTTGGCGGCTGCTATCGCCTCAGGTGGCGCACCCGCGATGGCGAGTGAACGAGCCAATCGCCTATTGGAGCGATGGCCAGTGTTGCAGTGAAGCTTCTTCACGGCTTCTTTGACCGCCGCTGAAACCTTCATGTTTGCTGGTAGAACTTGAGCTTCATCGTCGCTTTCATCGATGTCTCTAAATTCCATTGGGGGATCGACTTCGCGATCCAAGGCTTCTTCAAGGTCGCCATCAGTCTCAGCTCCATCAACTGCCAAGGTCTCATGGATGAAGCCACATCCATAGGTCTTTTCAAACTCTTCCTCCAAGCCCTTGATGATCTCACGTGCCAGCTCTTTGGTGTAAAGTCCAGCAGCAGCTGTGACACGTGATCCTCCCATCACATGCTCATGTTCATGGTCTTTGTTGCATCGTTTGCCATCCAATCGATCGGCTATCTTCTCTGAGCTTGTGACAACCTTCGTGGGCTTCTTGTGCAAAAGTCCAGATGGCCCACGCAGCTTGAAACGGCACTGATCGAAAACTGCTTGGTGGCACTCAAGTCGCCGAAGAAAACGCTTCAGCTCTGGCAGGCTCCATGACTCCGCTGTCAATGGGTTTTCCAAAAGAAAATGCCTGCCATGTCGAAGCTGCAGCTCGGCTAACTCGATTGCAAACTTGATGAGAACACGTCCTTCAGCACGCCGGAGGGCAAGGTCTTTGGACGGATTCAATCTCATCAAGGCAGACCAAGGTCCACAGGGAAATGCTAAAGCCAGCAAATAAGGCTTTTCCTTCATGACCACCTCCTTCGCAGCTTTGCGGTCAGCTGCTTTCAGAAAATTCCAACCAGTCTCAAGTGACATGGCAGAGCCAACTGAATGGCCTTTGTTGGCGGCTTCCTTGATGATTCTCTGAACTGTCGTGAAAACCTCAGAGACAAAGACGCCGTCAGGCTCAGGGGGTGGCCGAAGTCCAGGGGCCAGGACAAGTGAAGAAACAAAACATTCATTGAGGCATGATTCCATCTCACCCATCCATTCAGCTTGCATCACCGCATGAACATCACCCTTGGAAATCAGCTCCTGGTCACGTTTGTGCTTTTGCCAGGCTTGGGCAATCTGCTGTGCTTGACCGGTTTTGATGCGGTCAGCTTCAAGTCGCCACTCCGAGGTGCTGGGTTCATCGGGCATTCGAAGTCCATCGGCCCGAGCCTCAGAAAGTCCAAGAGGCTTTGATTCCTGGGGTATTCGAAATCCATCGACCCCGGCCCCAGAAAGTCCAAGTCGAAGGGGCCTTGACACTGGAGCAGCGTCTCGAAGTCCATCGTCACCAGCACCTTGAAGTCCATTCGGAGGGCTCAAGAAAGGTGATCCACCGCATCGGCTCTCTCTGCCGGTGTCATCCATTCCATCTCCTCTCCGTGCACTGCCCAAAGTTGCTCCTCCTCCAGCTGGTCCGCATAAGCGGCGTTGATCTCGCGCATCTCCTCGTCTGTGAAATCCCTCGGGACCGCAGCTGCTGGCACTTGCTGCAAGGACACCATGTGTTGCATCATCTGATTCATCATGGACTGGAATCGCAGCTCTTGCTGTGCCAACATAGCTTGGATTTCTCCTGTCGTGTTTGCGGAGGAGAGAGAAGGTTCTGCAGGATGATCCGCAAGAGGACGTGGAGGTGGCGCACTTTGCGTCTTTGGTTTGGCTCCTCTCTTCGCAGCCACTTTCGCTTTTGCGTCCACAGCGTCTGATGAGCTGCTGGAGGTTGCGACGCCTTTCAAAGTTGCCAACATTGGCTTGATAGCCTCTTTGATTTGCTCGACCTTCATCTGGTCGTTCAATTCCAAGTTGAGGAGAGCGCCCAGCTTGAGCAAGTCTCCTTTGAGGGTGGGCAGACCGCCCTTCGGCCCGATCAGCTGTCGCATGGCTTGCTCTTTCGTTCCAGCTGCTTCCAACTTGGCGGCCTCTTCCTTGGCCTCTCGCAACATCTCCTTGCGAAGCTTTGCAGCTTGGCCCTTCATGTAGCGGGCTGCGAGCATGCCATCCAACAGGGGGCTTTCCAAGAATGCCAACTTCCAGCCCACTCGATTGCGGAAACCGCTGCATTCTTGGAGATTCTTGGCCGTACACAAGCCCATGGTCAGGGCCTTTTCTCCATGTTTCTTCATCAAGGACTTGTCCAGCACCATGTCCTTGATTTGTTGCGCCCACTGCTCCGGATTGGTTGTTGCCGGAAAGGGGAACGGCAAGTATCTGATTGCAGGCCGCTGCACAAGCCATAAGAGCAGCCCAGATGCGTGCCATTGAGCGCGAATGGCCAGCCGGAGTGCCATTCGACACCATCGGCTTTCGGAGCTTGCTTTGGCCTTTGGTGCTTGGTCCATGACTGGTCGTAGGGCTCGTCACAGGCGATGTCGAAGTCGGCACACCAACTTCGGAACTCGTAGGGGATGTCGTCGGTCGTGGTGGCTGCGTCTTGAGAGACATAGCTTGAACCGAAGGGCCAGGCAAGGGAAAGGTCAGCACTGCCAGGTGTGCTGCATTGAAACCCTGCTCAGTCACCAAATGTTCATGACTGCCACCATGCTTTTCAAACTGCTTTGACATGTTCAACTTGCGTGACAACCATGCTTGTGAGGTGATCTGTTGCTCTAAAATTCCATCAGGCCCCCAACGACGCCATCTCAAACCACCGAGCCTCGGCCAGGTCGAAGGCACCAGGCTCAAAGCAAAATGCCCAGCTGCGACCTGGGACAAACTGATGAGCTTGCCATCCAAAAAGTCAGGGCGCAGCTTCTGCTTGGTAAACGAAATCACGGCTCCAATTCCGTCCAAGAAGTCACGTCCCAACAGCAAACCGAGGCTAGGAACTTTCACCACGCTAACCCAAACTGCTAACAAGTTGTTTCCAACCATCACTGGCAATCTATACCTCACGCTGCTTCTCTGAGTGCCCCCGTTGCCAAATCTGAAGAGCTCATTCTCCTCAGCAGTTGCCACAATTGCTTGAACTTCCGGGGGTGCATGTTGCAAGGTCAGCAGAAAGTGCTGAATCCAAACTTCACCAGCACATGTGCGATTGCATGCAGAGTCCAAAGCGCCCATCAAAACTTTGTCTCTCGACAGGCCAGGCACGGGCTTGTCTTCCTGCTTTGAGGATTCCAAGGCTTCCTCAAATCGCATGCTATCGTGATGAACCATGTTGATCTCGTTGGAGACGGGCGGCTCATCCAGCACATGTTCTGTATTCAAGCTTTCAACAACTTTCACATGCTTCTGAACAGCGGGGCGTTTGCCAGCCTGCTTGGGTTTGTGAAGTCCCGCCCCAGGCTTAGGGCATTGTGGGTCTCCTCCCCAGTGCCCAAATTCACCGCAATCCCAACATTGCGTCTTGGTTTTCTTCTTTTCAACCTGATTCCCATTCAGCTTTGGTTTGGACCCAGCAGGAGCGCGACCAAAACCGCGGTCCCGCTTGATCTTGTTGATGCGGGACCGAGCTTCCCGCATAGTGACAAGGGATTCAGCTGCTTGTTCAACTCCAGCTTCAAGTTCTTCTAAGACTGCGGTGTCAAATTCACCGCTTTCTTCCAACTCTTGTATCTCTGCAGCCAAAACCTCAGCCTCGCATTGCAAAACTTCTTCCAGGTTCGGACCATTTGCATTTCCAACTCCGTCATCAGGAATCAGCTCCTCATCGCCCTCAGGCTCAACTTCAGTTGCATCCTCAACCACATAGGCCTGACGGCCGCTGCTGGCAGAGGAACTGGGCCTTCCAAAACGGTAGGAGCTGGAAGTCTTGAAGGACTTGACTGAAGATCCAGCGCTGGAAGGGGCGCCACTTCGCAGGCCATGTTGATTGCTACTTTGAAGGAAACGCTGAAGTGGGTAGGATTTGTTGTCATTCCCACCAACCGGCTTGGACTTGTAGAGGGGGTCAGAAACATGCAAATCTCTAAACAACCTCAAAACTTCTCGTTCCACTTCTTCGTAATCCTCTTTTCCTTGAAGCGCTGTGTCAAGGAGTTGAATTCGAAGTGCGTCCAAACCCAAACGGTCCTTGAGAAACCAACCAAGTTCACCTGCAGGAAGTGTTATGCCTTCCCTGCGCATTTCACCGATCAGCGTTCGGTATCTGGTGCAGAAAGTGGAGATTCTTTCACCTGCAGAGCGACGGATCGTCTGGTAGAACTGCTTTCGCAACTCAGCTTTGCGATCCATCTCAGTGCGACCCATGCTAGCTTCCAGTGCTGACAGAAGCTTTCGGATGCCAGAAAAGGGATCAGCTTCTTCTGCAACAACCTCAGCTCCTGTATCAGGATCGGCACGTCGCACCTCTGTAGTTCCTTTCAAATCTGCAGGGTCGAACTCTTCACAGCGAGCTCGAACAACTCCGCTCTGCCTCAGTGCCCAACGGGCTGCAACGTTGTATTTCTTGCAACTCTCAGGGTCTAAGGAAGCTAACCACCATTCCATTTCACGTTTGAAGCTTCGCCATTCCGATGGGTCGCCAGACCACGTAGGCACTTTGTACCATGAAGAGGTACCTTTGTCCTCCTCCGCCATGATGACGACGAAGAGGCAGGGCCAAAATGGCCAGGTAAAACCAAAATTGTAAAAGCTCTTGCAAAAAGGAGTGGCCTAGTTACCACTCGGCACCCTAGCTGGTGCCAGCAAGGTGAAAAGGTAGGGCTCGGACACCAAGCAATGCTAAGTCCAATCCAAATTCCAAAAACCAGAATCCGCAGGAGTCAAAGGCCAGGAGGTAGGATGAACAGCAGCGCAATGCAAAGTGCAAAAGCCCGACTGTCAGGTCAAATCCAACAGCGATGCCTTAGGCAGTAACGTTGAAGTAAAAGACCTGGAGCTCACCGTCCAACACAGAGACCTTTGGATCCAAGGTGAAGCAATCCACCGAGGGCAAAGTCAAAGATGTCGAAGGTGAGGTGGTTGATGACCCGAGCAAGCAAGTGGAGCGGCGCAGCGGCTATGGCAAGGTGCAAGGATCGATAAAGGCTCCGGTGCCACTGAAAATGCACAGGTGCAACCTGTTGCAGATGCAAGGCGCCCTTTTGCCTTTGACGTCGGAACCAAAATGGCTTAGGCCTGCGGTCACACATTGAAAGTGTCCTGTACATGCAAGCAGGTGAAATGACATGCCAAGGGTTCTGATGCAATGCTCAAACTTTCTCAGATATCATATCATTGATCATCATTGATCGATATGAATCATCGCAGCCTGCCCACAGCTCATCTTTCCTTAAAAGCGATGAACCTCCAGAGTTCACCCCGAACGGTACCACTGAGGAAATTGATCTCTTCCAAAATGGTGTCTGTCAAAGTGTTGAAGGCCTTACCACACCGCTGTGTTCAAGGCATCTTGTTGGAGGGAAATGCTGGGAGTCCTACTCCAATTAGTTCTTGTTAGTTCAATGCTAGTTCTTACTTGCATGGACGTGATCTCTGTTCTCTGTCCGTTTTTGACCTAACCCCTGGTGCACATCATGGAGCATTGATTGTGCAAAAGGCGAATGCACGGCCTTCAAATGGCAGGGTTCAATCACTTCGAAGCCGGTATTTTGATGGGACAAAATGGTGATCATCAAAATGATAATTCCTTACCCTCTGGTAAACTAACATAGCTATTGAACATGGCCCATTTATAGTTGATTTACCTATTAACAATGGTGATTTTCCATAATTAGTTATGTTAGTTTACCAGAGGGTAGAAATTGGGGGGGACCCGATTTTCAGACCAGCCCAGGTTCGCACCAGCCGAGCGGATCCCTGGCTGTTGCCTCTTTCAGAGTTCGAACTTGGCTCTGAAGAAATTCGAAGGAACGGCGCCTGGCAGCCGATGACACTTGGGAAGCGATTGCGGTGAGGAGAATCCACTCATATTAATCATACGCTAAAGTATACTATAGTCACTACCACAAAGATAGACTAATGTCGTTGATTGCCGGTTCCAAGGTGCCAAAGATATCCGGTGCCATTTTTCTTCACTTTTCCAGGTCGGATAACGAGCCAGGGCCACGAGGACTGCTCAAACTCGATGTTGGTCACACTCTCCAGCGCCAGCTCATCATGCAACTGGTTCACACGGCTCGTCATCCTGGACATGACATCGTTTGCGTTTGAGCTATGGCAGCTATGGATCAAGTTGTAGCTCGTTGTGGGTGAATAATGGTGAAATATGGTGAATATCTGAAGTGGCCATCTTATAATTGGTGAATAATTAGTCAGATAATGTCAGATATATCAGTCCCTAAGCTCTGGAAAGCTTGATTTTGGATGATTTTGGCATCCCCAAAGTTGCTTCAAGATTCCCAGCTATGCCAGCAATGCCTTTCCATCCATCCCCTGCGCCGCGCCTGCGCATGATGTTGCCATATGCCGCAGGTTTCTTCTCCTTGGCCAAGGTCAAGGGCCTCGGTGGACGTCGCCATGGTTGGTCGGTGGAACTTGGGAATTCACCACGGATTTTTTGAGCGGAAATGGCGCTTACCATTGTTACCATTATCATCCATGAATCCATGATCCAAGTTTGAGCATTTATAAGAACTCAGGATAGACTATCGTAAACCATGATAATCTTAGCTAGACTTGGACTTGTGAATTCAGCAAAGTTGGCTAAAAATGTGGGTCCTCATTAAGCTGATCAACCAAGAGCCTGGCGCTGCCATGACACCTGGCATGGGGATGCTTGCCCACAGTTTGGTGGATATTTGATGCTGGTTGATGATATTTGACTTTCTGGTGTAGTTGTGACAGCTAGGCAGCTGGAAGTGAAACGAGTCTTGCTTGCTTTGCTGGTCTGGTGCAAATGGGGAGCCAAAGGACCTGGTCTTGAAAGGAGTTTGACTTCAAACATATTTTGGCAACAACTGCACCATCAATGTCAACCAGTACTTGAGACGCCCACACTTCTGGTTCGACCACGCTTTGGATCGTCAGGTCGTGAGCCTGTCAGCAAGCTTTGCACATTGCTGCCGTCTATCTTCTCCACAATTTAAATCTGACTTTAGTCGGTAGAAATTTGGAAATCAGCAGCGTGGCATTGGCAGTTGAGAATCTCCTCATTTCTCCTCCTACTCTGAAGATCCAGAAAGTCGAAAGAAGAAATCTCATCTGCCACAACACTCTCATTATCTTTCATGATAAACATACCCAAAAAACTGGGTATAGATTATGTCAATTTATGTCATACATCAATGACCTGAAGTACGTCTATGTTGGGATAGAGTTACCTCGCCTGTGCAGCCGAGCCCGGACACCGCAGCTGAGCCAAGAGGCACCCGAAGCAGCAGCTTGCAATGGGTCAAAAAGCGACGAGCACCCAGAAAATGTTGCCAGAATTGATGATTTATAATGATTGACTGATTTGATGTATGTTTATATATAATATATATATATATGTTTATGTATGATGTGATGGGATGGAAATTTCACGTTTAATGACTTGACTTATAGCCAAATCTTTGGGACCTTTGGTTCAAATTATAACATGGGTTGGTTAGTCAGTGAAGTTTGCAAAGTTCCGCTGGCGACCAGGAGAGATGACCTGTTTTCAGAAAACAGAAGAGCATGATGCGAGAGTTGACTTGTTCTGCCGTGGTCAAAGTGCGATATCATGCGATATCATCACGCTTGCAACTTGCAGTAACTTGCAACACCTTTCTCTGTTCCCAATTGCTTCCTCGTGCGTGAGAGCTGTTGACTGAAATGAGACGCCCCTACAACAACTCTCGTAAGATCCTGTACATAAGATACGGCCGCCTTAAGCCTGAAATCTATTGCCCTTTTGCGCCATGGTCAACAAAACCCCAGAGCCCATAGCTTTGAGGAAGGGCAAATTCATGCACAGAATTCTGAGTGCTTGACATCTGCATGTCGGAAGCACGAATGAATTGACTGCGAAACTGAGCACCGCTCTGGCACTGTGGATGTATCCTGCCAGTTGCCAAAGCATCGCTGCTTGTGCGGTTCACCCAACGCAAGCGACCTGCTGCTGTTCGGATCATCACAGTGTCAGGCTGGTCCACCTGTGAATCGCAGGCCTTGGAGTGACGGTTGATATCGGTTGATAGTGGAATGACCCCAAATCTCCAAACACATCACTGCGAGCGGATCAAACATCTGAAGATATCTGAAGCATTATGAACACAGAATACGGTACCTGAAAGGCTTGGCCTCAAAACTGCTGTCATTTATTGATTTTATATGATTTTATTGGCTTCTTACAAGCGCCACGGTGCTTCGACTAGCCAAACACATCCATACAAATGCCTGGGGAAACCGTTGATCCATGGGCCCACTTCTTTCTCTTCTATTGAGGATACACAATAGTTCAAAGGAGCAAAGGGCAGTGACTCTTTGGTGAACTTGCAATGCACGGTCTTTCATAAACAGTCTCAGTCTTGTGGTGTATGTGGATTTCCTTTGAACACTATGGTTCAACATTCATGCAACAAGTTAAGCCACCACGAACCCATTCATGCACACTTTGTAGGTCAAGGAACTCTGGACATCATTGGCGTTGGCGAAGCAGTACAGCCCTTAGGTCCACATGATGGCTGCATCGGCTGCATGGATTGCACGGGCTGCATAAGTTGCACGGCCTGCATGGGTTGCACGGGCTGCATAGGCTGCACCGGCTGCATCAGCATCATGGGTGCTGGGGCAACGGGAATTTCCCGTGATTGAAAGTCAGGCGCAGCAAATCCATCAGCTCGACCCGCTCGACCCGCTCGACCTTCAAAGCTTGGAGCTGTCTGCGAGGACATGGCTCTCACAGGTGAGGCAGAAGATGCCAGCGTCTGAATCTGGGCGCCTCAGGGGTGCCATGTCCATGTGCCCAATCCAACGCTCAAAATTTGGAGATATGGCATATTATGTCATGATACGTCGTCAGTTCAGGTTCAATCATTGTTGGCTGATATATCCAGCTTTGATGCTTCTTCTCTTTTTGGTGCGCATGGCAAAATAGTTCCTATCTGAAATATCACGCGACGGGTTCAGCCATTTATAGCCAACATACCAATAGTGATTCCATTATGTTCCGACTTTGTGATCATTTGTGATCAATATCAATATCCATCAATTTCCCCAATGAATTGGGAGATATTGGGAGATTAGGTTGACCCATGCTTGACCCTTTAGTGCCTTGTCTCGCCCGCGCCAGGGCCACTGTAGCTTCATGACCACTGAGCTTCTCCACTCTCTGTCGCTTGGCCTTCCCACCTGGTTCTGAGCTCTGGGATGCCACAGATGGGCCAACCGCCATGCGATCCATGCGCACATCTCCAAGGATCTGAAAGTCGTCAAAACCAATGAGATCCTCATAGATCAAATGAACCACTAGTCCGGTGCTGTTCTGCAAGTTCAACAACAAACCCTGAGGATTCCGAGCTGGAAAACGTCGATGTAGCAACAACTGACCACCTGGTGCCCCATAGGCCACGCAATGCACAAAACCTGTGCCCAGCTGGGATTCGTTGCAGTTCAGCGGTGATCCACCACAGTCGATGGAGATAGTGCCATCAGTTCCCTGGGGGCACAAGCGCAGCTTGATGCGAGGCACCGACCTCAGCTTCTTCTGCAGGGTACTGCTAAAGGGAGGACGCCGTCCCAAAGCGATCTCAATCACACGAGGGTCTCCAGACTCGAGGGCCTCACATCGTGGCTTCAGTCACACTTTTCCGACATATTGTCATATATTGTCCAACATCTTGTCCAGGAACTGAAAATGCGAAGAAAGGTCAAGTTGCATCAATTTGCCATCATTGTGAATATGGGAAGTGTTGTCGGATGCTCTACAGCATCACTTGAAATCTTGGAATTTCCACCCGACACAAACTGAAGCCCTGAAGCCTCAAGGGACGACAGCTGGCGCTCCTTTAGGGCCACAGCTCCCACATCTCCAATGTTTGGAAGCTGTCGCACCAGCATGGTGCTGTTCTCCCAGATCTGCTTGCGCAAACCTGGTAGCACCAGGATACAGCTAGCTGCTGCTAGCTGTTTTTGGGGCTTCACATCCAGAATATGAGGATGATCCAAGTCAATGGGGCCGTGAAACAAACATCATAGACAGCTAAAAACCACATAATCTTGGATTGAAAGTATCAGCTGACAGGAGCCACCATCACAACAGTAATCTAAGTGCCAAACAGTTTCGCATCAACATGCAAGCTGCCAAAGCACGTCCTGCACAGCTGGTCACCCATCGTCTAGTGCGATCCTGGTGTTCAACCCTCTCAAGAAATGTATATACACATACGCAGAAAGCAAGCTGACGTCCTTCTTTCCGAGTTTCAAAGAGCTCCGAAACTACCCGCAACAAGGGCTCAGCGCGTCGAAGCACCTGCCACGCAGTGATTTAATCTTAGGTTGTTGAAGAATCAGAAATCGAAGCAGGATCCTTCCAACTCCTTCATCATTTTTATATCATGTGGTAGCACCAGCCAGCATTTAAAATAAACAAATCCATGGTTTCTATCCCTTGGAACCCATGGATCTCATTCTGGAACCTGTTTTCGCACTACCCCCCTGCAGCTGGCGCAACCTGCGACTGCTGTGATTTCAACTCCCAGGACAGCTGCGAACGCGGTGAGTCAGCTAGGGCCAGCATCAGCAACACCAAGACCTGGAAGCATCTGGCAGATTCAATGACCACTGTGCTGTATATAGTATATTAATATTATATAATAATAATATATATATATATTATATTATATAGTATAGTATATTAATATGTATGTATTAATGTATATCTAATATGTTAATAGTTAATATATATATATATATATATGTATTATATATACGTATAATATTATATTGATTCAAAGCATCAGTCTTTTTAGATTTTACGGTGCATTGCGGTGCAAAACACGGAAAGAACCATGATCAGTAACCTATCTATTGTTGAGATGTTGCCAGGTCCAGTCAATGATTGGTGGCTGCAGTCAATCTCAATTAACAATGATTTACAGACATCTTGAGATCACCTATGCATCATTTGCCAAGGTCAATTTGAGCACTCAAACAGTGCCTTCTTGGCTGCAGAATCCACAGGGCCTGCCAAAGGCCAGCCTCAGCAGGACGACTGGTCAAGACTCTACTGCACTGCTGAGATGAACATGAATTCCAGGATGTTCAAACACTCTTTACACTATACTGAGTATACTGGCTCACATCTTTCCTCCACGGGGGTTCTATGTCATAAATGTTCATCAATGTTCATCATCCTCGTCATTCACAGTATATCACGGCAAACCACCGAGACTCCGCACGTACCGCGTCCTTCTTCGCCAAATCCCTCAGCTGGGTCTTCTCCCCATGCCTGGGTCGGTACTCCGCAAAATCGGCGCTTTGGGCGATGAGCCACAGAAGCTCCTGTGATGAGGGTAGCTGGCCCAGACCCAACAAGATCAACAAACATCTACTGAATACGCTTGAATCATCTTGAATCTATCCGGTTCCTCAAAAAATATTAGACATGTGACATCAACTCCTATTAGGATTATCAGGATCTTCATCTAGTTAGTCTAGATTTCTTGTGACTGGACTATGAAATTGCCATCTCGAAAGGTCTGGCGTAGGAATGAACGTTCTGGGCACACGAGGGTGCAACATTATAACACGAAGAATCGAGAAAACCTGAATAGCTGGAAATCATCGATCATGATATATCATACATTATAGATATGTATCCATTGGAGAGGCGACACGCAGTATCCCAGCATCCTACTGGTGGAAAGCTCCTTGAGATCTGCCGGTGCCGGTGCTTGCTGAAGCCAACGAATGGTATCATAGCGCACGGAAAAACGACTGGCAACTTCACCTGGTTGGAGCCACTGCAGCAAACAATGTGAGTCAAGATTGATATCATCTTATATCCCATAGGATCCATGTATGGTATATATGCGAACAGTGGTATATTGATGGTAAATGTTACCATATATACCATACATGGATCCTATGGGTATATATATATATATCATCTTATATGTTGTATATATATATATATATTATACATTGCATAGTAATGAATAATTTAATTAATTAATTAATTAATTAATCAATTAATTAATTAATATGTATATTTTTAGAGCCTTCAGGGATTGTTGGATGAAACGTAACAGGCTGAACCATTACTGACACATTCTTTGAACATGTTGGAACATCCAAAAACACACTGAAGCCACGAACCAGTCACCAAGAGCCGTGGCTTGAAGCTCCGCCCCGTCACAAGTGATCAGCCCTGCAGTCACCAACTTCTCCAACTCCTGCTGGCTAAGGGCACGGAGAAACTGCTCCAGATCTGGCCCGTCACTTGAGAGCAAAGGATGGACACCGTTGATGAAAACTGGACACAGAGTTGCATAGTGACCTGGATCTCTTGCACATCGCACTGCTAAGAAAGTACTTTTCAACCAAGTGGAGAGGCTCTGAATGTTTGGTGTTGTCTGAGCTACCACTTCAGCAAGCAATGCCTCTGTCAAGTTTCCAGGCAGCCTGCTTTCCAGTGGCCGACCTGCCATGATCTGCTGCCACCGACCCGCGTGTGCGGTCTCTGTCATGATCACCGCAACACCCTGACGGTCAAACTGCGGTCGCCCTGCACGGCCCATGATTTGCAACATCTCCAACTCATCATACTCCTCCCAGCCATGATCCTTGTAGGCAGTGGTGCCTTTCACAATCACCAGCCGTGCAGGGAGGTTCACGCCCAAAGCCAAAGTCTGAGTGCAAAAGAGCACCACAATGGCGGATTGAAGGAACAGCTGTTCCACAATCTGTCGATCTGTCGCATTGAGGCCTGCATGATGATATGCCAGGCCATTTGGTACGAGGCTTCTCAGAGTCGAATCCGTCAAGGACATGGCTTTCTCTTTCAACAACAACTGAAGATGAGGATCCAACCATCCCGTACAGCGCCCTGAGCCTTCCTGTTGTAGGGACTTGGCCGCCGTTTCGCATGCACGCTTGGTCACACAAAAGACTAGGGTGGCCTTGCCATCGGAGAACTGCCGAATGATGGGTGACAAATGATGATTCAAAGCTTCTTGGAACACAAACTCATTCTTCGCGCTTTTGTAGGTCTGCACATGGATGGCCAAAGGAACCGGTCTGAAGTCCATCCCAAAGGTCTTCAGAGCACCACGATCACCACGATCATCTTGAAGCCATTTGGCCACATCGGAGCCATTGGGCACCTGCCATTGGAAGCCCAGAGGGATGAGCAAACATCAGCAGACCATAGTAACCATAGCAAGAACTTTGTCATCCAACAATTACATTACAAATTCTCCTGTTGATATCTTTAAGTTTATCCCACAAACATCAAAAGCTAGGACCTAGGAATTTGGGAGAACTATAATATCTATAATGAACTATCGAAACATACAGTAACATATAGTAACATATAGTAGCATATAGTAACATATAGTAAATTAGAGTAACATATAGTAACTATAGGTTCTAAGTCAGATTTCTTCAACCTCTCCCATCAGTAACTCAACCCTCATCCAGGACTCCCAGGACTCCGAACTGTGGCTGATACCGCCACGAAGCGAGGCTTCACCTGTGATGAATTCCAGGGATGTGGTGATGGTAGGATGCTGAGAGTAAAATAATAGACATCTCTAGACTATAGATAACTATATATATATAATTATATGTATATATATAATTATGTATATATATATATATATATTTATACATGATATATGCATAGTCTATATAGATCTATATAGTAGTAAGATGTAGGAAAAAATGTTCAAAACTTAATGTAATGACTAATGATAGATGATCAGGATATATCAGGATGCTGTGAACAAATGTGAACAGAATTCCAAATAGCAATTGTGTCTGGTGTGTTGAGGCGTTTTGCAGCTGAGACATGGACACCGTAGCCACCATTTCTCAACCTCAGGTATGTGCAGTTCTTCAACAAAGAAACGCTGTTACATCCAGAAAAGTACGGGGTTGAGATTGGCAACACACGGGGATTCTTTGAACGTTGTCTCGTGTCCAACTGATGAATTCTACCTGCTGCACCTGAAACATGGATGTTTCACACCGTTTCTCAGTCCTCGCCGAGCTCGCTACGCTTGAAGCCTTGCGATGACTGCTTCCAGCAATGCACCTCTCTTGGGCATGTTCAGCATATGTACCTGTGCCAAGGAGCTAACATCAAAAGAAACACTTCTGGTGGTTGAGCCATCGCATAAATCTGATCAACTGGGGCTCATCATCCCCATAGTTGATCAAACATACAGAGATTGAAACCATCAACACTAAGTCTCTTTTGCTCAGATTGCACTTTTTTGCAACTTCCATGATGCAA
>CAMXCT020005891.1:17973-63726 GCA_947184155.2 Cladocopium goreaui
TTTTTGCTGTTGTTATAGTTTATAAATTTATAAATTTATAAATGTTTATAATATACAACAGGTACCACTGTACCATCACAACAGTTCTTACGGTTACCCTGGTTATTTTTTGCCTTATGATTCCACTTGGATGATCGGTGGCCTCGGCCCTTTAGTGCTCGGAAGTCCTCGTCCCCAGTGAGCTCCACAACTTCCTGTGTGCACAAGTTGGTTTGCAAATCCCATTGACATCTATTAACTATAGATACATATCATATAATATGATCAGATTAGATTATATGACCATATATGTGCATTATATATTTACATTATATATTAATTATATCTACCATAAACCATAGTTAATTCAGTTACAAATCAACTTACCGGTGGCTATGGTCCAGGGGCACCAGCTTTTAATGGTTCGACCATCAACCATCACCTTGCTCACCCGCGCCTCTCCAAGCTCTCCGAAGCTTTGTTTCCATTCGCGCACCTTTTCTTGACATAGTGCCTGAATACAGCGGCTCGGCAGTGCCCCTGTGCCCCAGGGAGCTTCGAGATTATCTGACATGAGGCTGTCTTGGATTGTCTTGCCCTTGGACCATGGTTGAACCCTAGCAACAGAGCTGTTGTCAATTTCAACCATAAAAAGAAAACTTCGACTGTCAAAGGCATTATTGGTAATATTACCGTCAGCTCATTTCCAACCACTGGCTGAATCCTCCACAGGCTTGTTTTCATTTGTTTTCAAGCTGTTTCTGGGGTGTTAGGCTCAAGCAGCTCAGGCCTTCAAAGGAGCCAGGTACAAAGCTTTGGCCTTGTCGGAAGTTCGAAACCTCATTGCACCGCCGATTTGACAGCTGCAGTGGCTCAGATTTGTGCTCAACGAAACCATGAAGAATCTTGGCATCCAAAGACATCTTCTCGAACAACCCCCAAAAACAGCAAGTCAACTGGAAAGAGTTGTGCCGACATGTGCCGACCATGTTTGTAATTGTGGCACTTTTGCGATCACCCCCAATGCTGCACCATAGTTCTTCGCACTCCTATTTTTTAACGGTTGTTTCTTTGCTCGCCGCCTGTAATGCGCCAAAAGAGCATTGAAAATTGACGTTGGAACTTGCTAGGGTAGCAACTCCACAAAATGGAAGGCACCCGTCTGACCCTGACATCAGTGGCATGTTGGATGTTATGTCATTGAGGATGTCGCAATTTCAATTCGTACTTCAAACCAACAAATACCAACAGGCTGATGAGAGTCTCAAACAGTGCCTTGAGAACACCCCAACTTCAGCGACTTCTTGGAAGTGCATTGCTGACCATTAGGGTCCAAAATTACTGGTCAAGCCAGTCCTTTCCTACCAGAAGATTCAAAATCACACCAAAACAAGTCTATTTGTCGCAGAATGTACAGCAACTGAAGAGAGGGTCGAATCAAACAAAACAGCTTCGGAACCAACATACTTATTAGACTTATCCAAGCTTTCTCGTCCTGGCTATGTGGCATAGGCCAAAGAGGTTCAGCACTCGTCGCTGACATCGCTTTGCAAACGTCACGACTCACTCGCGGAACTCCGGGCAATGCCCACAGCTGTTGGAAACCGAGGTTTCTGTTCAAATGTCTTGCAGTATTTTCCTTTGAATCTTGGTTGTACAGTTGTACATCTCTCCATTTCCTCTGCTTTTGCCCCTTTTGAATCTTCTCTCACTATCTTGCAAACAATGTCTAGTCTAGCTCCATCCCCAAATTACAACCTGGCGCTTCACGCGCCGGGCTTCTGGATCTGTGCCACAAAGGACTGGCGAAAAGAGCAGCAGCACGCACGGTGGAAGAGGAATGGATGGTCCATAGGAATGGAAGAGTTGAATGTATTGTACGTGTTGTAATATGTTTGTAACCACCAGCCAGATCATTTATCTTGAGGAATATTGGCTTGAATATTGTAGTAGTTATAATCAAACAAATTCATCCAAATGCGTTCCGTGAACCTTGGAAATATCAGATGGATCAACGTGGTGAATATTTTTAGAGACGGTATGCGACGGTATAGAACAACAAATGACGTCGAAATACCTCAAACATGACCAGCATGTCTTGTCGCGACTGCCTCAATGTCCTTCGCAATCTTGCCAGAGTCCTCTTTGAAGCATCCAAAGAACCAAACATGGATTCAGACGCAAGAACCCCAGAAGTCTCACTGTATAATACTGTGAAGGTTTCAACCTCCTGATGCGTTTTGTCATTGGGGATCATCATCCCAAACATGGTTGAAAATATGCAAACCATCTATGAAATCACCACATATGTTTAGTCTAAGGGTGTAGAAGGATGTTCGGTGTGGACGATGTCTCCCTCTCGCTGTAAGAAGAATACTGCAAATGACGGTTTGGAACACGTTTTTCATAGTGTCTGTCGCTTTTGCAGGATGACATCAGATCTGTTTCTGGTAGGAAATATGATCCCAGGCAGGATGAGAAAAATGTAATCCGGTTTCTTTGCTGTAATGCCTACCTATAGAGTTGGACAATCCACAGTTTGCATCTATCTGTAAACAAGTTTCTGGGAAAACATTGGATTTTCATCGATTTTCCACATCATTCCATTTCTATATTAATTACTTTGCGATACTTTGCCCTACCGGGTTTTTAGCGTATTAAAACACGTCAAAACATCCAGTGGCCCCGATTCAGAACGTCCTTGAGGCCATCCTTGAGATGCTGAGGAATGCGGGAAGAGCCATTGGCAGCTCCAATCAAGGCCCCCATGACCATGCCTCAGGGCCCGCAGGGCCAGATGTATCCAGTAGTCCCATTGGAAAATAGGTTGGTTCTGTGAACATTCAAACCATTTAGACTTGTTGAAAGACTTAGTATTTCGATGATTTTTGGAACATTCAGTGAGTTTGGACTTATTTAAAAAAGGAAAACAATGGAAAACATACACACACCAGGAGTCGCATGTGTGCGAAAGGATACCTAAATAACAAGGGTCATTGATCATGGCTTCTCCTGGAAGTTTCTGAACCTTTGTATACGTTCTCTAAGAATTTCTTCCTTTGGACCCCTCTCCTTTCTCGCGCCTCGTGCCACATTCTCGCCACCACAATTGGCGTTGGCCAGCACGGCAGTCTCGAAATCAGAGCCGTATTTGTAGGTCATCTGCAGTACAGTTGGAAAGTTGGAATCCAAATATCAGGCCACCACGGGATCAGGTCGACTCAAGCATGCCGACAAAGATCTTCCAGAAACGCTCTCCTCGGCGAACTGTGGAACGGTAGAAGTGCTCTTTATGTGGGGTATTGTGGGGCTTTATCATTCTTTATCTTGCCATCAAAACTTGGATCAGGTCTGTTTTGGGGGGAGTTTCTACAGAACCTACACTATAATTCATCTATAATCACTATACAAATGTCATCAAATGTCACAGATTAGGTGAGCAGTCCAGCTTCCATCACATCTGCGAGAGCCTTGCCGTCAATGATCTGCCGAAGCATGTCGGAAAGCCTTGGGACTTCTTCCGTTGAGTCCGTGAATGGAAGCCGTATGGAAGCTGTATGGAAGAGCAGGTAGGAGCCAGCTCCACATACCGACAACCAAAGCTAGGCAAAAAAACAAAGAAAGGAAAGAAAGTAAAGTAGTACAGTATCGAAAATTCCAGGACATTCAACCATAACAATCTTGCTAACATTGCGGCAAGAAACAACCCAGCATATTCTTGGCAAGGGCGACCTCAACATGTGGTGCTTCCCTGTATCAAGATATCCACTGCCAACTTGACATGTCTGCTCTCCCTTGTCCGTTTCACCGTTGAATACCCAACGTGCCCAGGGAATGCAGTTGTGGTTCTGGCACGATACAGTCACACGAGAAGCTCACAGAGGAAAAGTCTCCAACCAATGCTGCCAACACACTTTTTCGTGTAACGGAGACAGCGCTTGCGACCTGCTCACAGTCTCTCTGTTCAAAAAACGCTTAAACTATCTTAAACTTAAACTCAAGTCATCTCAAAGTGAAATTCCAGTGGTTTCAAGGCTCCAGAGCTGGGCGCTGCACTTGCTTGCGCGCTTCATCTGGAGCCAAATGTGCTGTCGCTAAAGCCACTGGAACCTGCCACTGATGGCAACATGCGCAAATAATGAAGTCAGCTATCAATCCATTCCTTCTGTTGCCCTGAAAAAGGTCTTCAGTCAGTCTTCGGCCGTTCAGTATTTAGCTTTTTTTGTGGTAGCTTTCCAGCACTGGATGCTGAATCAAATCTGTTGCTCTTACCCTCATCACTTGAACGCTTTCGAGGCACTGTCATAGGAAGGCCGCAAGTTGTGTCCACGTTGTGACCTCAAATGGCAAATCATGAGGTGCTTAAATCGTCCTTGCTGGTCTTTCGGACTCTTTCATTCCCTTTGTATTTTGAAGTTATGTTGGACCAATCCAACATTTAGCTGCTAGCTTCTGCAACGAAGCAGCATCTGCACGGATAGCTACATCTGACTGTGACATGATGCCAAACAGTTTTGTGCTGTTTGATTGTCGGCTGTCATGAGTAGGGGTGTGACCTGTGACATAGTGTAACCACCTGTGTGTGTGTGTGCGCGTCCGTTTGCCTCCTGTTGTTGACCCTGCCCTCGCAACTAAGAGGAATGATTGTTGCTTCTGATAATTATACAGCACAGGGCTGACTTGAGGAGAAACCTCAACAGACTCGGTAACCTCCCAGCATACACCAGGAATTAGTACAATCAAGTGAAAATGCCCAGAGCTACAGCAAGCACGTCCAACTATCAAAGAAGCTTTGAGGTTGTCATGTCCCTTTCAGAAACTTGCAATCATAGGTATCCAGGTATCCAGGTATCCACATGTATCCAGCATTTCATTACCACCCCCAACTTCATGCCAACCTTCCAAACTGCCATTTTCCCGTGCCGAGGGGTTTGCCATCATTGTCAGGACAACGTTCAATGGGCACTCCACGCCTGAGTTGAAAGGCGAGCCATGGCAGCTATGGTCTGTGAGGATCACACAGACCAGGACCAGGTGGATAGTTCTTGAAACCAACAACTGAGACTTAGATTTCCAGCATTTCACTGGATTTCACTGGGGGGAAGCTGAGTTTTTGAAGTCTGTCATTACAGCGTCCGCCAAGATTTCCTGGTGAAGTCTGAGTCTGGGATTCCCGGCTGCTTGTTGGCAAAGAACATGCGATGCGTTGTACTGATGTAGCCTCTTGTGGGTTAGCTCTTCATCCAATCGAGTCATTGGGGGGTGTCCACGGTACATGGGGATTTGGTCCAGGGATATTCTCATGGCTAGATATTAAGATGGGGATACATTCGGATACATCACCAAATAACTTTGAAACATTCACCAAATAGACCAAATCATACCAAATCCAATCTCATATGATAGCTATAGGCTACAGGCACCTTCTTTACATCTCAGCTATCCATCAATGTGATCATGTATCCAAAAGCACACCATAAAATCTGTGGGCAGAAAGGAAACGACTACACGTTGACCCGCGCCCAGCTGTTCCGATGTCCGAGAAGCAATCGTTGTAGGTCCCGGGAGTAGTCATGAAGGTCACGTAGTTGTCACGAAGTCTCTCCTTCAACGGATCGATTCAAAACAGACAGCGGCAGAAAGATACAGTACCTGGAACGCAGTAGTTTGCCTGTAGTCTTCAGATGTCTTCGAATTCAGTTACTTCATGCCAGCGGCGATTTTGCGAAAAGAGGCACTTCACTTTTTCGCAGAACTATTCGTAGGGTGCAAAGTACCAGAAATACCTGTAAAATGCCGTTTAAACATATCAAAGTGCCCTAAATATCCGCAGGTTTCCGGTTAAAAGGCGACTTTCCAGTGACCACGAAAAGGAGAACTGCGCGACATCACCAAAAGAGACCAAACTAGGTTTTCTATAGGCAATCACACAAAATGGCAAACGATTTCCACCAAGAGGAAATATCAACAAACTTGCAAGAAGCAATCAATCAAGTCACAAACCAACAATAAGATACTATAAGTCTATTCATTAACATCTTTTAACAACGAGTCCAGTTAGACTAGCACTTTCACCCCAAACAACGCAGTCTCCGTTCTCTTTGCTCCAAGCTTCTGGGACGAACTGTCCACCGGCTTCTGCAATCGTCGTGTAACACAATCGCACCAGATCCTGGAAATATCTGGAAATCCGCAGGTTCCATCGGATTCCATCCCGAGTGAAACGGCGGTTTTCATCGGTTTTCGCTATCTTTGGGACTTTGGCATATAACATGGTGTGACGTCATACGACTGTCATAGGCCATCTAAGTTCAGTTGAAGCCAAGTCTCGGCATCCACAGTGTTTTCACCTCATGGCTTCGGGATGGAGAACTTTCTGATTCCATTGGACCACATGGAATCATGGAATATCATGGATACGTCCTGCATATATCTCCAAATCATTCAACATTAGCTATCCATAGCTATCCGACATACTTCCAAACCGGCGTTGGGCATTCTCAAGTTTGATGCAGACTGGCAATGGAACCGGATTCCTTGATCAACTCGCTGAGCTTCCAGGCCTTTGTCCAAAGTGCAGTGGTAGTGGTGCGACCTTGCCCTGGCAGTCGGCAAGTCATGACAGTCATAGAAAGTCTGCTTGGAGAAGCCTGCAAACCGGCCCAAAGTCAATGAGTTCCCCGTAGTCATTTAAGGCGTCTTTTCAAAGCACGAGAATGACCATCCCCAAAATGCATATCCAGCAATGCTGATCGAATCGTGTCTCAAACCATCACAGGCGCACCTTTCAGCACTGACACCCAAGAAGAATCGTATCTTGACTTATCTTGACCACCCTCAGATCCCGAAAAAAATAACCGAGTTCTTGAAAGGAAACTACAATCCAAGCAACCCCGCTTCGGGGAAAGTTCCAGGGTACCTATACCTTGGCAGTGTCACACCGTTGTCACACCTGGTCCAATAGGGCTTCTTCCCATGGGCAATCACCGAACCGATGATGTCACCGTCATTGCTTCCACGCCCAGCTCCTGGCATCCCAGGAAACTGGGCCACCGCTCGGAAAATCTCTGTTAAAGACTATATAAAGGCCACAAAAAAAACATAGACTCAGTTCCAACAATCATTAGAAGCCATTCAAAGTTGCTGTGGGATGATTGGGATGATTGGGGACATATATTCTAGTTACCATCATTTATATTGCAAAAGCACCGTCTTTGCCATTCTTTTCAGCGCCCATCAATTGGCCCATCAGCGTCCTCCAGTGTTTGAAAGAGCCATGATCGATCCACGCAACTCCACTTTGGGTTTCACCTTTTTTTGCCGCGGCGCCAACCAGAAATGTCCACTGATAGCAGTGTCAAAAGTCATGGGAGGCCACTAATAGCAGTGGTCCAATTCTCATTGGCCAATTCTCTGAGTCCTCGGCATAGCCAGTGATCTTGCCGTAATCTGATTGCACTTGTGCCTGTCCTGCGGCAACGCAGCTGCAAGTCTGACGCTGTCAGAATCGGAATGTTGGACTCCCTATTTGGTGGAGAAAATTTTGGCCAACTGCATGAACCCTATTATTATCCTATATTGATCTTATATGATCTTTTCCATCAATTTCATGGAAATTATATCTTCATCGTCTCTTAAGAATCTTGGAAACATCAAGAAATCTCTCCTCCGTAGTACCAGTGAGTTGGCATGGCAATAGCATCTGCGATGTGCATCCCCCACAGGGCTCCAGCAACCTTCGGGCGACGGCCCAGTGGGACTTGGGAATCCGTGCTTCTTCGTGGTTAAGCTATGCAAAGGAAGACTTTACCCGGCAAAATCATGGAAACGTAAATTAGACCACCATTTTTATAGAATTTGGCCTTTGCATCTTTTTTGGGTGTTGCATGGTGTTGCTATAAAGACCATTTTCACGAGTTTTTGGGAATCTGACACTCTGCACATCCTGAGGCCGAGCGCACGATCGGCAAAAGTGGCGGAGAACACCTCCACCGGAGCTTTTGCCGCCATCTTTCCTGCCAGGAGAACATCCGAGCCACTTATAGGTTTGAAGTTGACCTCTAAATGTAAAAGATTGCAAAAGAAGGTAACAGAGATCTTTCACAAACCGTACCTGGATGTACATGGTTGTGTAGTATTGAGTGCCGAATTAGACTACAGGCAATAGGCTGCAACTCAAACCGTTTCCAAAGTCGCGCCTGTCTTCGGTGTGGCCAAGTTGCTTGAAGCAACTTGACCCATAAGTTCGACTATCAGCTGCAATGTGCTTGAGAAAAGCAGCAAATACGACCAAGAGCATCATGTTGTTTAGCGCCGAGAACAATTTCTAGACCCTGCTTGTCATCATGAAGACTACTCAAATACTATGGGACATGCGGGACATGCGTGTCACAAAGTTGATCTCCAGGAATTCATTGGTCACCCTTTCCCCTGAGGGCTCTGCATCCCCAGTATGGCCAATTCAAAGAGCACAGTCTTGCCCGCGCCCGTGGGAGCAGTCACAACCATGTTGCCATGACCCAGGTAGAGTTCCTTCCAGCACTCCGCCTGGCAGTCAGCGAAAGCTGGACACCGTTGGGAAGCACGGGATAGGTACAGGGGTACCATCCAACTCTGATTGTTTTCCCGGCAGCCCCAGGTGGCCACATGTAATTATGGCAATCGATGTAGAAGTAGGTAACCATAGGCCATAGGTACCCCCTGGGTCCCTGAGACATCCTGAGACATCCTGAGACCCATGGGACCCATGGGACCCATGGCACCTGCACGGCGTTGAAGTTTTCAAACTTGAAGCAAGCTGCATGCTCAGACCTCATCAAAATACATCTGGAATCCAGACTTCAACCGCTCAGCCACTGCGACACCCAAGCTTTCACCGCTCCGCTGAGCCCAGCTCGAGAGGCAATCTCGGATACGCCTCAGGTGATGGGTTCCAAGTCTTGCACTCTTGAAAGGAGTTATGCAATCCTCAAAGCTTGAGTAACTTGGTGCTTTAATATCTGTCATCCACCGAAACACCAAGCTTGCCCATACAAGGATGAAGCAGAGACCATACGAGTGAGTTCCGCATGCTGTTTATTCTGTTCCAAGGGACACTCCAGCGCGATGCGGTGCACCAAAGCCTGCATGTTGTTACACAAACGGACTACACGATCTCAAACGTCTAAAATCGATGGGCTATGCATGGAAAACGAGCAAAATGCTGCAATTTTGACCAGCACAAAGAGTTCCATGATGTATGAGATGTTTTTTTTTGCATTGCGTGGACTTCCTGCCCGAAAAGATCTGCTAAACAACTCACAGCTGAAAATTGAGGACGGCTTTCCCAATCAGGCAGCAACTCTGAACCATATCATCATATCTACCCAATCAAGTCAAGAAATCTTGAAGAACTCTACTGCATCTTGTCACATCTTTTAACTCTGTGTTCAAACAGGTTGGGACGATGCTTTCACAAAACATAAAAGGAATTCATCACATGATTTCTCCCTGACGGCATGCCTTCATCTGTTGGCGCGTCGGATGCAAACCTAGGTGCGTGGGAGCGACAAGCTCTATCATTGCTTCGTTCTGTTGCCGCCCGCTGGGCTGAGGCATAATCTTCATGGTGATCGGCGTCTACGACATACTTTGGTATGGCATCGTGTCGTCTTCTATCATTGTCATTCTCATTCAGGATCTGATGCAGTGGGTGTGGAACCAAGCTGCCTATTCAATGAAGCGAGCATATCCTACAGAATCTCAAAGATAAATCAGACAGGGGCATTCTCAATTGACCGCCATATGATCTCTGCTCGAAGATCTTGAGACACCTGATATTTTGAGGGTCAGATTTGATCACCATTCTACAGTCTGAGCCGAGGTGGTCGCATCAGTTTGAGATCGTTTGACACTTTCCCATATCCAGAGCTAGATATAGGATGATATAGGCCAATATGATTCCTCTTCATCAATAGATTCCGATGCTGAGCCCCAAACAGCTGGCGTGGCTGAAGCTTCCCCCCAATGTGATGTACCTCCATGGTTTGCGGCGACTGGCTCCGAAACGCCCAACTGCACAGAACATCGTCCAGAATGAGTTCATAAAAGGGTAACGCATCATACCCTGACCTGTTGCGGATACAACTGTTAGAATCCAGCAGAAATCCGCCTGCCGTCGTCCTCGCTCCACTGGAGACTTGGTGATGGCATCAAACCTTGTTGCGCACGGTGAATCCCAGAGGATTGAATAGGATTGACGCACGGTAGACAGCAGTAGCCGCTAGTAGCCTATCCTGATCTCATGACCGCTGCAAGGACTGTCTACTCATCCGTTGCTGACAAAGATCTTGTACTACTGACTGGTAATTTGCTGACTTGGATTCCACCCCTTCCATGAAGTCTGCAAAATCAGAGGGTCCTTCTCCCTGGTCTCCAACGTGCACAGCTTTTCAACTGTGTCTGGACAGAGCTGCCGACTGATGTCTTGGTGCCTACGCTACAAATGTCTTGACCTACTCTACTCCTAGTCCTACATGGCTGTAGTGACGGTGTTCTGACCCACCATCAGGGAACCCAAAATCATCAAGCATGACGCACCCCAATTACAACCAAATAGTCTGAGACTGTGACTTTCCAGTGTCGTCTTGGGACCCAAGTGAGTCAATGGCACACCATATTCTTTGCACAGCAGCCGCAAAACTGAATTGCTTGGAGCGTTCCTGTGACGAGTTGTTCTCTCACCGCTGCAAGTGCAACATAGTGCAACAGTCCGTTGAGCCAGTTGGGGCGGCTACTTGGTATGGTCTTTCTGAAAAGCAATTTCTGTGTAGAGACACTCCACAACTCCCCGCATCTTTGCTGACCACCTTGCGAGGGCAAAGTGATCTGTGCACGCGCGTGTGAAGCGATGGACCCTGCTGTTGCCATTGATCTGCTGGAAACGGTGGCTCCTTTGGTCGATTGGTCATGGCTGGTGGCGATTTATTTCATTCTTAACAAGGGCAACTCTTACACATCGTCTCAAAGAATGTCGATGCGAAAGGCTGAGTTGTGATGACAACGTTGCTAGGAAACCACCAACGGAAACCGGCGACCACAGGGTGACTTTCCACCCTGTCTGTTGGATGGTCACGAGCCAGGAAATCGAAGGGCAGCTACCAACTGCTCCCCTGTTTCCGGAAACAAACAAGAGGACTGACACACATACCAAAGGTATTACCTTTCCCATGAATTCCCTGGAAAAGCACTGAAAGTCAGGCGTGTGTAAAGTGTATAGCTGCAAGTCAGTGGCAGTCCTTCTGGCGGCGGCTCTGCAGTTTCATTCAAGGCAACGGTTACGCACTCTAGAGCAACCTTCTGCGTTGTTGGAAGATATCTCAGCATGCAATCGACTCAGTTTGCAGCTGACAGAAACAGTTGCTGCGGGGATCAGGATAGGAACTCCAAGATCTAGATTCTAGATCATGTCTTGATTCTATGCTGAAGATGTGCAGGAAATGGACCAGCCTTCTATACCTCCCTCGCACATCGTTCAAATTCTGGTGCAAGGCCCTGCAAATGTGGCCAATGCAACAAACCATTGAACCATCTCACCTGCGAATCTTTGAAGCCACTCTGTACTGGGACGGTTTAATAGATTCTAGTCGTGATGATCAAGTTCTGCGCTTTCCAGCTTGGAATTCACCTAAGCACCTGCAGGACCTTGAGATCAAAATCAATGCGGTTCAGCTGATGGCTGCGAGATTCTAAGCATGCAGCAAGCTGAAGCGCAGTTGACGCTGGGAGGCAGCGACGCGGCACCCGTTTCCAGGAAGAAAAACAGCAAATGGGCGGCAAAGTAATAATTAGTACAGTAGTCTTTTCAGCGCTTTTTGTTGGATATTATACTGACATATAATTAATGACTACAGACATCTATAGACTAACTATATAACACAACTATATATACATCAAAAATCATCATCAACATCCTTAGGAAAACTTGCTTGATTCAAGCGGCAATGTATTTCAGGAAGAACCTGACAGGTGACGCCGAAGCAGCGGCAACACATTGTGTGGTGCACCCTCCGAGCTCTACGGTCTATGCACAATGAAATAAAAAACGAGGTAAAAAAAACAATGGAACAAGCTACACTGTACAGATCTTGCAGCCACCCTTCGGGAAGTTTACTGAGGTGAATTCTTGAAACAACTGATCATCAGGGCCAATAGTCTTCTGGTTTGGGCTTCGGGAAAGCCTTTGGCCTTGAGCACCTCGCGGTACTTCTCTTCGTTGTTTTCAAGCTTGTCGGCAACTTCCCTCTTGATCTCATCTGTCGGCATGTTCGAATCGATCACGATAACGTCCTGCAAACCAGTCCGGAAGAAAACGGAAAGTGAGTCAGCAAGGGGGCAGAGGGTAAGGCCCGAAGTGGCCCAATATAAGCCTATATTTTGGGTCTATGCAAGTGGATGCAGCGGCCAAACATTCGTCAAAACGGGCCCCGGCACTCACCTACCCCGTCCTCTCCCTTTACTGTTGGGTTGACGTTCACTTTATTTTGGGTCTATGTTGGTGCATCTTGGGACTATGTTGGTGCCAATCTTGTTCTTGCTGGTGTTCTTGTTGTGCTTCTGGTTGTCTTGTTTCGGTTCTCGTTGTCTTAGAGGTTGTTGTGAGCTCGTTGATGTTGTTGGTGCTTCTTTGCTTGGCATGTTGCGCCGTCTTGGGGTTTATGTTGGAGCATCTTGGGACTACTTGTTGAGGCTATGTTGGGGTTTGTTGGCCTATGTTGGCCCATCTTGGGATTATGTTGGGCGTTCCTGGGTTGTATGTTGGGCCATCTTGGCTCTATCTTGGGGCCATCTTGGGACTATGTTGGGTTTTGTTGGGTCGTCTTGGGCCTATGTTGGCCCAGCTTGGGACTATGTTGGGCGTTCCTGGGTTCTATGTTGGGCCATCTTGGCTCTGTGTTGGCCTGTCTTGGGGCATGTTGCGCGATGCAGCAACTTGACTCCTTGTAATTCTCCCCAAAGAGCAGTTTTTACTGTAATTTACAATTTTTTTTGCACATTTCCAACACCCAAATCACCCTGCCCCCCCCCATGGCTCCTTATGTTGGGCGTTCCTGGGTTCTATGTTGGGCCATCTTGGCTCTGTGTTGGCCTATCTTGGGGCATGTTGCGCGATGCAGCAACTTGACTCCTTGTAATTCTCCCCAAACAGCAGTTTTTACTGTAATTTACAATGTTTTTTGCACATTTCCAACACCGATTGTGAGCTCGTTGATGTTGTTGGTGCTTCTTTGCTTGGCCTATCTTGGGGCATGTTGCGCCGTCTTGGGGTTTATGTTGGAGCATCTTGGGACTACTTATTGAGGCTATGTTGGGGTTTGTTGGCCTATGTTGGCCCATCTTGGGATTATGTTGGGCGTTCCTGGCTTGTATCTTGGGCCATCTTGGCTCTATCTTGGGGCCATCTTGGGACTATGTTGGGTTTTGTTGGGTCGTCTTGGGCATATGTTGGCCCAGCTTGGGACTATGTTGGGCGTTCCTGGGTTCTATGTTGGGCCATCTTGGCTCTGTGTTGGCCTATCTTGGGGCATGTTGCGCGATGCAGCAACTTGACTCCTTGTAATTCTCCCCAAAGAGCAATTTTTACTGTAATTTACAGGGTTTTTTGCACATTTCCAACACCGATTTTGACCCCCAAAAGTCTGCAAATCACCGTGCCCCCCCCCACCCCCCCCATGGCTGCCGCCGATAAACGTCTCGGCGTTTCCAACGCTTTCCGTCATCTGCCACGGATTCCCAGGCCTTTCTTATCCTTTCTTGGCCT
The DNA here is from genome assembly GCA_947184155.2 of Cladocopium goreaui. NCBI lineage: Eukaryota > Dinophyceae > Suessiales > Symbiodiniaceae > Cladocopium > Cladocopium goreaui. Next base: position 31,751 of record CAMXCT020005891.1, read on the forward strand.
TCCAGCCCACCTAGGGGATCCAGCTGTTCGAAAACTCCAACAGCTATGTCAAACCCTGTCCTTGCGACCCTCGTAGAGACTCTCATACTTTGCCAGCAAATTCCGCAAATACTCTTCAGTGATGTCTTTCTCAAACCACCGGCCTTCCACTTTAGCTCGATTCTGTATGCGCATCATGGCTGCCTCCACCGTTATCTTGAAATGAAGAATGAGTGTTGGTGCGTAGCGAAGATCTGCATCGATAGCAGCGAGCTTTTCCTCAAACTCTTTGAACTGACCTTGACACACAATGCGGCCTAAAAGTCAAAATGACGAAGCTGCAAAACAAAAGTGCTACCTCATGCAACTGAGAGTTTGACTCCATGTTCTTTTTTTGTGATTCTTTTTGTTGAATTGCAGCAACTCCACTGCATTCTTGCAGCCAGGCAAACTTCACAATGCAGCCGATGGTCTTACACACATGAGTTTATCATAGTTGATCAGGCCACAAGGTAAAAGAAACACCCTCTGTGCTTACTTGAATTATTTTTCGTTCCATTTCTTGAGTACAGGTCAAAAAGATATCAAGCATCGATTGACGTGCATCTATTCTAAAAGTTAGTTAACATAACTATACAAATCTGTACGAGTACATCCTCTAGACTAACATGGCAAGGACAGACATGTTCCAGGGCAAAGGTTTATATGTCACATAACCGAGGAGTTTTAAAGGATAGTACCAATTGCCAAGTTAGTCTAGTGGAAGGAAACGGTTTCAGGCATTGGCACTGTCTGGCAAATTCCCCTGCTCATGCAAGGCCGCACAGAACACCTGCACCGCGGAAGAACAACACCTCTCTGTGATTGCATGTGCGCTCCTGGTGGTTGCAATGCTTCTGTGGTGTTCCCATATTGTCTCTTCCAACTTGAGGATGGGATCAAATGAAAACTCTGTGGAGCCAGGTTTGTGCAAGTGATTGTAAAAGTCCTCAAGCAATTGCCACCAGGTGTTATCAGCATCCTCTGCGACGGGCTCTCGAAAAATCTGCACTTCAGGGGGCCCAAGTGGCATGGACCTGGAAAGCTCGTCCAAGAACGTGGTCTTACCACATCCAATGATTCCATCGCACACAATCAAGAAATGATTCATCGGTAACGGCTGTAACTGTTGGATCCAGAGAAGGAAATCCTCAGACAACCTCTTCGACTCTTCTTCAAAGCTCACAGAAGTGCTCTTGGTTCTTGTCGTGGCTGTGATGACACGACCACTGCCTCCGATTGGGCTGATGTGCTCAATAGTTGTTACTTGGCTACCCTCGGTCTCCTGCTCCACAGCACTGGTCACCTGTGAAATGACATACCACAGACTGAGGTCCTTCTCATGCAAAAATCTGGCCAAAGTCCGGGAAAATGGATTTGAGCACTCTGGGTCTTCTCCGTCAAGAACAGCGCAGAACTTCTCGCAAGCGTAAAAAATGCAGACCTCATGACCCCTGGCAGACAGTGACAATTTGTTCAGCTTCCTCCGGATAATTTCATTTTTTTCCCTATTTGCTCCACGGAAGCGAAAGCTGGAACTAGCTGTTGTTGGGTCATCCTCTGACGATATTTGGCAGCAGTCTAGAGTGATCATATGCAAACATCTCTGACTCACACACTTACGTAAACTCGCAACAATTGAGTGGATGGGAATGTTGTCCTCGTTGCGGGCAGAATCGGATGGGACCAAGCAGAGATGATCATTGTAGCAGACTCCGTGTCCTGAAAAATGGAACCATGTGAAGGTTGCACCTGTCCGGGCTGCTTGAGTAAGGCGATCAATGGCCTGAAAGATCTCTCTGCGTGTTGCATCGCGGAGCTCCAAAGTAGCTCGACCTGGGAATTGTCCTTCGCGCAAGGCTTTAGCCATTTCCTCAGCATCCTTGTGGCAACTCAGAAGCTCCTGATGGTTCAAATAGCCCCGGTTGCCTATCACCACAGCCCTGCATGAGTGATGTTTTGCCCAGTGTTGTTTCCGCCGACTAACCTGTAGGCACTGACCGATCATTTTGTACATTACAGTAATATCCTACATAAACTTGACAAGCAAATGTCAGCAGCGAGACAGGTGGTCAATTTCACAAGGAACAACCTCTAAGGTACTCTAATAAGCATAGTGTAGGAGTTGGAAACCACGCTCAGAAGAATCTCAGAAGTAGCTCATGCAAGTGAAGTGCACAAAACCCCGCTGGTCGAACGTGTTGGTTTGCTTTCCCTGATCCGACCAGCGCTTGGGCACAACATTTGCCAAGGAGCTCAAGCTGGTGGCTCAAACCTGGTCGATGTTGCAGTCTGCACATGGCCAACCCACTTCAACCAAGGACTGGTCTGGATTCTACTGGTTCAAACATGTTCAAAGATGTTCAAAGTAATTTAAAAGTTAAGTGTAGAATGTGTTCCTGTCCCAAAACATGTTCAAACAGTCCTGCAGAATGTCTTGGAGCAAAGCATATGCGAAAAGACAACACATCGAAGCTTGGCGTTCCAGGTGTCATGAAAAGAACAGAGCTGGAGTCCGGAGAAGAAAAATCATGAATTTATGTAACATACTGAGATGGGAACCTCGTGAAACATAGCTTTGTTCAACAGCATCAAAGAGTGGATGACCAACAAATCCAGGACATACCCTGAAACTTCAAAGTTAGACTGACGGAAACATATCAGACATGACATGATTTGGAATTGTGGCACTTGATAAAGCATGTTCCGCTTTCTGTGACTAAGTCTTCTGCGATGACCGCGCCGTTTGGGAGTTCGAAGTGGGGAGAAGAGCTCCTCGCACGACATGGCAGCACTGGTTGGGCTGCAGTATGTTGGAAAATGCCAAGTTTGGACAAACACGTCAGATTGTTTCCAGGTTGTAGGGAAAGGCCCAGATTGTTCGATGCCTGATGCCTGGGCAAATAGTTCTGATTGCTCCATGTTGCCCTACGCTTCCCTTCTTGATCCATTTCATCACATGTGCCCATTCACAATCCATGAATCAGGAATTGCAAGGCTCATCCGCGCGCATCCAACATTGAGCAGCAACTCTGCATGGGTCAGGCAGGTTTGACTTGCACAAGCGGGTATGCACAGCTCCATGTTGAACGTGGTCCCACGATGTACCAGGATGTCCAGCAGGCCACCAAATCTCCCCGCGATCACGGTGCTTTTGACTCGCAGAGCGTCTCCGGATCCGCACCGAATCTTCCAGGGCTGTGCGAGGAGTGGAAGTTGACAAGGCTGTGGCTTCAGAAGACTTAAAAGAATGGGACAAAAAATAAGGGGTTCCCTTTCTGCATGTGATGGCAAGTGTCGATATTTTGGCCCAAAGGATGCCCAAAGGTATGTGTCTTTTGTATTCTTTTGTCATTAATTTTGCTTGACTTGCACAAGCCAGCTAACCACAATTCAACAGCAACTGCAGCCGTCGGCCGTCGCTGACGCTGACAGGCCGCAAACCGTTGCACTTGACTCTGTACATTCTTCAACAATCCATTCCCTCCGCAGGCAAGGCCAAATAAGGGAAGCACACTTGCTTGAGGTTTGGCAAATCTTCCGGGGCGAATAAAAACTTCGAATGCCTTGGCCCTGAGGAGGCACATCATCGGTGACTGCACAATCTGCACAGCTCACAAATCTTCATCAAGACCCATCCTCAGGCGGGGGAACGCAGGCCCAACAGTTCAGCCGTAGTGTCTTAGATCAAAAGTCAAAACCCAGCTGTATCTCAAGCGTCATTCCACTATGGGTTGTAACAACTCGAGGAGTTTGAGGGAGTTTGAGGTCCTAACCAGATTTTGTGGGTCATCAGAGTCATCGGCACAACATTTCTTCATGAATACTCTAATAACAGTGCAACCTACATGTCACAATCACAAGGTTGATCTCCGTGACTGCTGTAATTTCTATTCGTTCATTAGCAAGGCAGATCTTGTACTACGCACTACCGACACTTCATTGGGACACGATTCTGAAAGAATCTTCAATGTCTCACATGCAATCGTGTTGGTGTCAAAGACCTTGAGACATGCTCCTCTTTGAGGAACCACCCCATGTTACCCATCTGACCTTGGATTCCACCCCTCCATGAAGTCTGTAAAATCACAGGCCCCTGGGGCCCTTTCTCCCTGATCTCCACAAAAGTGCAGCTTTTCAGTTGCGTCTGGACGTGGTCCTGACTGATGTCTTTTTGTGGCCTAATCTACTCCTACCATAGTCCTACGTGGCTGTGGTGATGGTGTCATGACCCATGGGAACCCCAAAACCATCACGCATAAACTTTGGGGTCGAATCTACAAACAACTATAGTTGCGTTTTGGAGACCCCAGTGAGTCAATGGCACACCATAGTCTTTGCACAACGGCCGCAAAACTGAATTTCTTGAAGCGTTCCTGTGATGCTCGAGTTGTGGAATTTATCTGATCAGCGAGACAAATTCAACAGTCTGTTTAACCGGTTGGGGCAGCTACTTGCTACGGTCCTGAACCAACACATACCAACACCCATTGTGATGATTATGTATAACTTTCCACGGTGTGTACCGACCCCGTTCAAGAACTCAAGCAACTCAAGTGTCTACTTTGATGGAGACCAAATGTGAGCAGGGCCACTTCAAGGGAGCTCCTCACTGCCACAAACAGTCAAATATTCATTACGCCATGTCTTCCCTGAAAATGGGATCTCATCAATCTCCCCAAACAGTCCAGATCTGGAGTTCATGGCTTTGGGCAGTTTGGGGAGTCAAATTCGGTGATGCTGGGTCTATCCATAATGACTCATATTGTCATGTCTCGACTACTGTATCTGGGAAGCAAATTGTGTCACCAGTGAAATTCCACAACTCCATCGATCACCTAGCGAAGGCCAGACGATCCGTGCGGCGCCTGTAAAGCGATGCGCTCTGCTGCTGCCATCTGCTGCAAAGGGTGGCTCCCTTGATCGATTAGCGATGAATATGATGAATGTTGATGATGCTGCCGCTGGTGATTTTGATGTTGTCCCAATGGCAACGGCAACTACACAAGGCGTCAAAATGTGTCAGTTGTGATGAATCCAGCGGATGTCGTTACGAAACTGTGCCGGGGAGCCACCAACGGAAACCGGCGACCAAAGGGCGACTTTACACCGGGCAACTTTGCACCCTGCACCCTGTCTGTTGGATGGTCTGGAGCCTCTAGACATGTGAAGAGCAGCTGCTATTTGCTCTCCTGTTTCCGGAAACAAAAACACAATAGGACTAAGAAATGCCCTGCAAACCAATGAAAAAATGCTGTCTAAGTCTGTCTAAGAGTTGAAAGTGTTTAGCCGTAAAGCTGTAAGTGGCAGTCCATCTGCCTCTGGCTCTGCGGTTTCAAGGCAACGCACTCTGGAGCAACCTTTTGTTTTGTTGGAAGATGTCCCAGCATGCAACCGACTGAGTTTGCAGCTGGCAGAAACGGTCGCTGCGGGGATCAGGATAGGAACTCCAAGATCTTGATATGCATCGATTCTATGCTGAATTAAGATGTGCAGGAAATGGACCAGCCTTCTATACCTCCCTCGCACATGGCCCTGCAAATGTGGCCAATCCTACCTTGTTTCAACAAATCATTGAAGCATCTCACATGAACGAATGAATCCATGTTATGCAATCCTGTGGTCAATATTGTCGAGATTGGCTCTAGAAACTAGTAGAAAAACTTGCTTTCCGTCTTACATTTTCACAATTTTTTTTACAGCCATGCAGGACCTCGTTGAGATCAGACCAGCTGGTCGCAGCCATTCAGCGTCCGATGGCGGAGAGGTTCCAACCATCCAGCGAGCTGAAAGGGTGACGCTGGGGTGGCCCCCTATGAGGCGGCACCTGTTTCCCAAAAAACATATGTTGGATGGCAAATGGTCCAGTATTTTTTCCCAGATAACAAATCCGCATTTTAAAAATGATCTATTCGATCTATTTGAGGGGCACCCGACACGCGATGCGGTAAAAAACCATGGAACAAGCTTACTGTACAAATCTTGCAGCCACTCTTCGGTACATTGGTTTAATTGCTGAAAAAACTTATCATCAGGGTCAGCAGCTTTCTTGCCTGAGATTCTGGGTAGCCTTTTTTCTTCAACACCTCGCAGTATCTGGCTTTGTTGTCATGAAGGTGATCTGCAACTTTCTTCTTGATCTCATCCGCAGACATAGTTGAATCAATTGCAATCACAACTCAACCACATCCTCCAAGTTGTGGGGATAGCCCGTGGCGGCTGACCCAGAATCAAGTGGCACAGAACATTGAAAACATATTTGGTTCAACCCTGTCCCAGTCCTCTCGGTTCTTGTAGTGGGTCTCATATTCTGCCTCCAACAGCTTCATATAGTTTTCTTCGATGTCCTTCTCAAAGAAGCGAGCTCGCTTTTTGATTCGGAGCAGCGCCTCTTTCACTGGCATCTTGAAATAAAGAACGAGTGTTGGCTGATGGCACGGATTCGCTTCCATGGCTTCCAGGTCTCCCTTGTACTTGTCGAACTGACCTTGACAGCAAGTGGCGTAAAAGTGGAATCATTGGTTTTCTGGTCGACTCCTAGAGTCCTTACCTTGAGAGCAGATTGACGTGTATAACATTGCGTGCCTGAAAGCCTTAAAATTCAGCCATGCAGGGTCAGCGAGTATTTACACAAGAGATGAGAAAAGCTCCGAAGATAGTCAAGATTCAAGATTATTCAAGATGATTCAAGAAGGTTGCAGGAATGTTCTACTTTTTCCGTCAAGAAACTGGGCTACTCATACGTTCGGTGAATCAAAAGGGCCAGTCATAGATTTGGCGAGCCGAGCCACAACTTGAACAAACACATCCGTGCCCTCTTCTGACTGAGAGAAGCCCCGTGCCATATGCAGTGTCTGTTTTACTTCCCAAATCATCCAAAATCTTCCAAATATATATCGACCAAGTAAGTAAACAGTACTACCAGATACTACCAGGATAGGCAGTAGGGTCAAGTGACACATTTTTGGTGATTTTTAACCCCCTGTCTCGTGGACGCTATCATGAAAACTGTGCCCAGGAACTCTTCGGCAATATCCCCTTATCGTGCAGAGCCTTGCAAAACACACGTACAGAGGAAGAGAAACTCCTTTCCGTAATAATATGTGTGCTTCTGCTTGTGGCGATGTCGTGGTGGTGCTGCAAGATTGTATTTTGCAAATGGATCACTGCCTTGTGTGGAGATTGCCTCGGGCCAGTTGTGCTCATGGCATGGTAAAACTTCTCGAGCAAGCTCCACCACGATTTCTTTTCGCTCTTTGGAACGGGCTCTCGACAGATTCGTATGTGTGGCATGTGTTGAGACCGGCAAAGTCTGTTCAAGAAAAATGTCTTTCCACATCCTATGGTTCCATCGCAGACAATCAAAAAGCGGTCGCTGTCCCGCGGGGACGACACTCTCATGACGTAGTCTAGCGCAAGCACAATCTGTCCTGCACGACCTTTGTGCTCCAGATCTTGCCTAATTTGGTCGCTGCACCAGATTTCATCTGCTTGTGTGGCAGCTGTAATAATGGCATCATAGCTCTCAGGGCTCAGGTGGCAAATCGTTGGCCTCTGCTTACACTGGGTTTCCGTCAGCACCAAGCGATTCACTTTCTTTATAAAATCCTTCAGTTTACAATTCTCTTGATGCAAAAATTTGGCTATATGCCCAGAGAATGGGTTTGACCGGGTTGGATCCTCTCTATCTGGAACGACACATAACTTCTCACAAGCACCAAAGACTACGACTTCATGACCGCTGGCAGACGGTGAGAAGTTATAAAGTTTCTTGAATAGTTCGTCTTTCCTTCCACCTCCACGAACGCCCGAGCTGGAGTTGCTATGGACATTCTGGCGCTCTGGCAGCGTTTGGCAGCAGTCCAAAGTGATTATGTGCAAGCATCCCTGAGTCTCATGTTTGCTCAAAGACTCCAGAATTGAGCTGAACGGAACATTGGCTTCAAAATAGCGAGAATCAGAGGGGACTAAGTGGAGATCATCTTGGTACCATATTCCATGTCCGGAATAATGGAACCATGTGAAGCGCGCACCGCTCCTAACCGCTTCACTGAGGCGGTTGATAGCCTGAAGAATTGTGGTTCTGTCTGCATCATAGTACACCTTAGCTGCTTCACCTGGAAACTGCCCTGATCGCAAGCCTTTGCAGATTTCCTCAGCATCCTTGTGGCAACTAGGCAGCGACCTGTGACGATCGTAGTGCCGGATACCAATCACCGCTGCCACTGCAGGTACTGCCGTCATAAGTCGCGAGTTTCTTGGTGACCCACTGCAGCTGCTGACCCTATAGGTTCATTAACAATCCTACAAAAAACACTTGAGCACAGCACACGCCAGCGCGATGATGCTATCAACTGATGCCATGAGACAACATGACAAGAAAAACGGAAAACTGAACTTCCAAATCTCACATTGAATTGGCCACATCTGAAACAGGTCAAGCCCATTCAAGCGCACTAAAATCCGCTGCAGACATGTGTTGCTGTGCTTTCCAAGTGGCTCTTAAAGCTGGTGGTTCAAACCTGGTGGACACTGCTGCAGGGACATGACCAATTCACTCCAATAACGGCCGATCTTATTATTTTGAGATCGCTTATAGAACAGGTGTAAGCACATGTAAGCACCATGTTGATTCCTGAATGCCTAATCAGACAAATCGTGAAAACTTGAAAGCAACTTCAAACGATTCCAAACAGCATCCTGCGGCCTGCGGCAGGTGATATTTGAGATTCAGCTTGGCGATTGAGGTGAAATGGAGATGATAAAGCTGATCGACAGCAAAAGATAGCATACGGACATTACTCAGCCCTGCAACTGTGAATACAGAAAAATGGAAGGTGCAATATCAGAGAGATGATGGTGGAATGATTGCTGTGACAATGGCAGAAACATGTTCCACTTCCCCCGGCTAAGTCTGCTGCGACCGGGGAACGCTTCGGAGTTTGAGGCGGCGAAAAGAGATCATCGCCATGGCAGCACTGGTTGGCCTCCAGTTGAAGAACTACTGCGTTTTGACCAAGACACCCAGATTATGGTGAAATATGGCGAAATTGTATGAAAAGTGCTTGATGCTTGGGCAAAAAGAAAAAACTGCTCACTTTTTTTTGGGCCGTTTTTCCAGCCATTTGGCGACCCATGTCTTCGTTTGCCAATGGATCATTTTTGGGCCCACGAATCGCACCAACTCTGCATGGAAGTCAGGCAAGTTTGAAATGCACACGTTTCTTAAAATGGAGAGACCTCAAAATCATCCAAGATAGTTATTTATTCCAATAATAGTAGGCAAAACATGGCAAAACATAAGAAAACCAATCTCGGGATACTCCAATGGTGAGGAACATGCGAATCTTCCCGTCTCCCCGTTCGAAGCTGGCGCTACTTTTGACTCGAGCGGCTCTAGCGTCTCCAAATCCGCACCGCCGTTGGATTCTTCCAGGGCTTATGTGCGAGGAGTGGTGGTTGGCACGGCTGTTTTATCAGAAGGCTTACAAACTCAGGGTTCACCATTTGAAGGAGGGAATAACGTCAAACTTTCGGCGCAAAGATCTGCAAATGCTTGTTTGGGGATGTACAAACCATCCTGCTGTTTGGCCCAAGTTTGATTCACAAGTCCCCATTTCAGATCTTGACACATGGCTTTCCCAGGCATCTTCAGTGTCATATTAAGATTTGGAATGGTTGGAATGGTCTCAAGCGCTCATGTACAAACTCACAACATCTCACAATCATCTTCCCTCGTTTGCTTCCTTCGTTTGTGCTGATGACATATTATACTTGACGTGATACTGCTTGCACAAGCCAGCCAACCACCATTCAACAGCAACTGGGGCCGTCGCTGACGCTGACAGGCCGCAAACCGTTGCACGTGACTTTGTACATTCTTAAGCAATGCCTTACCTCCGCAGGCAAGGTCAAATAAGGGAAGCACACTTGCTTGAGGTTTGGCAAATCTTCCGGGGTGAATAAAAGCTTCGAATGCCTTGGCCCTGAGAAGGCACATCATCGGTGACTGCACAGCTCACAGCTCACAAATCTTCATCAAGACCCATCCTCAGGCGGAACGTGGCACACAAAACACCCTTTCTGCAGGCTCAACAGTTCAGCCAGTGAGTCTGACTCATCGAGGCAACAACTTTCGGTGTTACACCGGAACTGAAACATGCTGGTTCATAGGATTTCTTCCAATGGATTAAACAATGCCCATGATATTGGATAGTATATAACCCCATATGTTAAACAACCAACAGGGCTTTGGGACAGTGATTATATCTTGCTTGGGACAGCAAAAATCTCGTCATTTCTATCACCAAAAAAAATCCGTTGGATCACCATTTTGTTGGCGAATCAAGGCAGCTACTGTGCTCCGGACTTATAGGACTGGTGCGCCAACCGACGGTTCATGAAGTTGTCCGTGTCGATGGCCTGGAAGCCAACTGGCTGTCTCAACATCCACAGTCGATTGGTTTCGGGGAATTATTACAGGAAAACCATGGAAAACCCGTGTGTTTACCATCAAAATCATCAAAAGTTGGGGGGTACTGAGGTACTGTAAATTTATGCAAGTTCCCCACCACCTCTTGGATGCGAGATCTTTGCAAACATTGGATTCAACAGGTCTTAAACGCCATCCAAAAAACAGGGGGACTCTGGCTTTGACCCAGATCAAAGGTGTTGCAGCTCAGTGCCACATTTCCAGGAGCCGTTGGCCTGTGGAACTAGACTCTTAATTAGACTTTGATGTTTCAAGACTTCTCCCCTAGAGTATTGATGAACAGCTCCTAGAAACATCTAGAATCTAAGAAACAATAAGACACCTTGCTGTAGAAATGGATCTACTCATTTTCGGTGTCTCCCTTTTTGAGCGATGGGGTGGCAACCATCCCAATGAGGCCAGTTTGACCCATCCTGCGGAGGTAAAAAATCATCATCCTCCAACCCCTCCACGGCAGGTGGAAGGATAGGTCCAAGGGAAGGTGACAGCATTTCCTTGGCGGAGTTGCTTGCGGCTGAGGTCATATGTTTTAAAAAATGACTGATATCAAAGGATGTCACTTCAGGGTACAACATGAGGCAAAGGTAGTATTGTTTTTGCTGGCCTTTCCTGTGGAATCCGTCCATTTTGAAGATGGCAGAACATACAAAGTGTATCCAAATAATTCCAAATGCACCCTCCAAGAAACATCTCAACATGTTCTGTCAACATCTGTCAACCAGTTGACCCATCAACCTCAAGCGTCGAAGTTTTGCCTTTGGCTGTTGAATGATTGACTATCACGAGTGAAACCACTAGAGGGAATCCATGGGCATCGGTGGCAGGGGATTGTTGGAAAGGTGAGACTCTGTCCGCAGCAGTTGTGCTGGGCACCTCTGTCCTTAAACAATTGGAAAGCAAACCATGGTCTTCATGTGTGGTGAAGAAATGTGAAGAATGGTCAATGTAAAATAATGCGACCTCCATCGTCCTCCAATAACCTATATTTCTCGATTTCATTGTGGCAAAGAAAAAGCGAGTCCTCAATGTTCTTGGATATAAAGAAGCTCCATGGAACCATTTCCAGGATTTTCGAGGTAACAAAACGATCAGGTGATATGAAGACCATGGAATTCATTACATTTCACCACTCATCTTCTGTCGGCTGTTGACGACATCGTTTCGGACACTTCGCCATCACGGCTGATCCCTCAGCTATTGCAGGATGGTACATTCAATACTGGAATGGAATAGGTGCCGGCCATGACCGCACATATCAAAAAAAATACATCATCCAGCATCCGTTTGTATCTGAATCTGGCAGTTTCAACCGGTTTCAACCCATCCCAGAGATATCTGTCGGCTTGAACTGAAAGTGTGAGAAAGAAATAAATTGCTCGCTTGGGGTATTGAGATCTTAATCATATATGTAAAGCCACCATGCGGTCATACGCTGCGACACCGAAGGTTCTTACTGAGACTGCTCCATACATCGTTATGGCCCCCAACGGAGCGGGGGGCACGGAGAGGACACTGCAAGATCCACCGAAGTCTCGCGCGAATGCGACCTGCAACAAACCATGTTCCCTGGAGGATCCCATGCATTGTGCAGTTCACAACTCAAAAAAATAAGAATCAAAAGACATCAAGAGATAGTTTCAACATGTCTCAGCATGTTTCAGCATGTCTCAGCTAACTGAGCTAACTGGTACCGTGAAGGTTCTTTGAGATAACTTGTGAAAATGACAATGAAGGTGAGTTGATGTGCTTTGTGCTCCCAAAGTCAACTCAGAAGTGACACAACGCACCTGTCAGTCCAACTTGACTCTCGAGCGAGGCTCGTTTCTTCTCAGACTCCTCAATTTGACCTTGCAGCACTTGAACCACTGGATGGCGGCATGTGTGTTCTGTTGGGGCTGAAGTTCCAACCCTAAGTCCTAACCCTCCAAACCAAAAGGGATGTGAGATTGTGACACTTGCCACTGCAGTTTTGGATCATGGGGGTCGGGGTTCACTGCAACCATGGAAAGCCATTCACCACCAAACGCACAACACATCGCACGTCATGTGTCATCGTGGGCCCTGGCCAGCTCGCAACAGAAGCTTGTCACGAGTCTCGATCTCACCCAACCTTGGCTGCCAGGAGATGGCATTCCTGGAACACCCAACAACCAGAAATAGATCTGCTGTTTCCCCAAACATTCCCCATTTGTTATCTATTGTTATCTAGGGATTCTTCACTAGAAACCACCATGTATTTCTGGTTGTTTGGGCTTCCAGGTTGAGTATGTTGAGCATGAAGTCTCCTAGAGTTTGCTCAACATGGAGTAGTGGCGATGATTTGAGTGTCTTCTCTCGTCCCTGGGCCACTCACTTTTCACAAGTGTGGGCAATCTCCACCAAGTAAACGGCCACATTTCGATGCTGTTGCCTGTCCAGAGTTTCAGATTTCAAGTGATTTCAATTTTGATCATTTTTTATTGGCGCACGCTGATCTTTATTAACCCCATGTTCTTGCCTAGAGTCGAGTTGCAGTTGTGAGTTATGACTTATGGTTTGCAGCCCCCATGCAGCCCCCATATTGCTTCAAAAAACCAACAAACACACAAACCTTCATTCCGATATTGTTCAGACCGCCAACTTTGCGTGGAAACCGCATCTGTCGAACGTTAGAGTTGGAGAAGTTGATTTGTTGAACTGTGGAAAATTGTGGAAATGCCCTATACCTGCATCATCCTGCATCATGCTGCATCCCTCAGGTCTCGTTTGCCACCAAATCGCCAGCGGTTTCCCAAACTGCCAGCCGGGTTTCCCAACCCAAATTTCAGCTCCATGATTCTCACCGAACGTTGCAGGAGTACCTGAGGACTGAGCTGATATCGGTTCATGGCCTCCGAAAAGCCCACAGGAAACCCTGATTTTCGGCTGAAAACCATCTCAGACCATCGATTTAGTGGCTTATTTCCACTAGTGACTAGTGACCAGTAAAGCATTCAACTTCCTATCCCCCAAATCACCTGGTCTTTCAAACTTCGCACATGGCGATCCTCCGCTACTTCCGGCAAAACGAACAAAGGAATTGGGAATCGTGGGGAAAAGTGGGGAATAGTGGGGAAGAACATGGAATAACCCATAGGATCCATGTATGGTATATATGCTAACATTGGGGGTATATTAATGGTAAATGCTACCATATATGGCATACATGGATCCTATGGGTAACAAAGGTTTGAATGCAGGCCGTCTTCCAAACCGTTGTTTTCCCTCGGAACTCGTGGCCTTCTTTCGTTTGAAGTCTCCCAAATCACCACAGGTCTGTGCCAAGGCCTTGGAGCCACAGTCCACAAATTGCGAAACTGAACATCAATCAACTGTGAAATGGGTGTGTTCACATTACGCATTCAACATCTGGGGATGCACAAAGTGGTGTATATCATTTATCTTATTGAAGTAATGTGCTTTCGTGCTGCCTGATATCTGATCTTGAGAAAGGCCAATCACTGATGTTTACACTCTCATTGATAGCTGTGCCACTGGCAGCCAAGATCACACCCACGTTGTAGTGTTCGATGCCTGAGGGCGTACTGTTTGCTGTTCGTGACTGCGGTGTAAGGAAAAATCAATGTCGAGCGCAATGGCCTCTTGATTCCTTTATGCCATCTATCTTAAAGCTTTCACTTGGCATAGTCCATTATTATCATTATTTATGTCCATTGCATTGATTATTACATTCGTTTCGCAAGACACATCTGTTGTCACATCAGGCTTCTGCCTCCAAACATCCGAAATCCTCCGAATCTAGAAAGCTGGGGGCTTTGTTTAGCCTACTCCAACTATACTGACCCAGAGTTGGGTTCAATACAAAATAGGAATGTCAACAAACTCCACAAAGAAAAACTTGAGTTCAGTCATGGAAGGTGGGATGGCAGGACCCGATGATCACATGTACAATTTTCTACATCGACCTGGGCACAGGTAGTACGAACGAATTGGTCTTCCAAGCCCAAGCACCATTAAGCTTCAATCCAAGCACAAGTGTGATAATGGCTATAGGATAATCCACAGACCATTCACAAGTTCTTCCAAGCTTCCAACCTGCCAGATTTTTTTTTATGTGGTAAACTATGGTAAACTGGTAAACCTGTTTTTCAGAAACCTCCAATTTCTTATCATTTTTTGCATGATGCTTACCACTGTTACCACCCAAAATGGTGATTTTTTGGGGCTGGGTGTCCTGGCCGAAGCTTCGCTCCATGATGCTGACGGACTTCTCCAGCAGCTCCTGGAGAAGTCCGTAGCTGGACGGAAGGTTTTCCCCCAGTCAGATGGGAATTTCATGACGGTAACTTGGCCCATGATGTGGAATATGTATGAATATGTCATCAATCCTGGATGAATATATGATATTATATGATCAACAACTCAACATGGTCTATATATTATATATGATGTATTATATATAGATGGCAATAAGTTAAGGAATACGGTGGTAATGAGAAACACATTGCTGTCAATTGGATAGACAGGAAAAAGGGATCGATATCTCTGTGCGAATCAGCAAGAGCAAAACAGAGCTTCCGCCATGTGCACAGTTGAGCAAGAACACTAGGTCTCACTAGGTCTGGCAAATCTGCAAAAGTGAGGTCCTATGCATATAGGTGTATATACAAATATACCAAGTTAAGTCATGCGTTTCATAGGTTCGATTCAATGGTTTCTTGGAGGTTGCAACCAATCTGCGACATCAGGGTGTCGTTTTTTGCGCCTTCTTGCGGTGGAAATCGCGCAAACGGTCATAGACCATACTCAAGCCAGTCAAGGAACTGAGCCTGCAACCAGTTCTTAAAGACCCCAGAGAGATTGGACACCCGACCAAGGTTTGACACACCCACCATCAGGGAAATCGATTCAGAAACCTTATGGAGAAATGGGTATGGATCAATACCTATTAATACCATTTTTACGGGAATGAACATCCATTTACCAGCTATTTTGATGTTCACCAGGGGTACAAGGTTTTGAGACAGCCAAATTTATGATCCTTCAAATTGTTTTAGATGTGGGTTCTTGACATTGATCATATATCAAATTATGTTAACTATTCAAACAAATACATACATGAGTATACCTAAGTGACATATTTTCCAACTTGGGCATCTGGAAGAAACTGAGGTTCTAACAGCTCCCAGTGGTCTGAACCAAAGTGTCTCTCCTGCTGGCAAGATCACATGCAGTTAAAGACGAGAGACCAGGACGGGCAACTCATAAATGAGATGTTGCAGTCTTGTCCTCAAGATTTCATTAAAAATCATAAGAATGTCCTGGTTTAATCATATATCATATCATATCATTTATCGTGAAGAACAATAAATCAAAAACTCCACCAACTCTACCCTCCAAAAAACATCTCTGGCTGGGAAATCCACTCTCGAGTCTCTCTGGCTGGAGGTCTGAAAATCCGTGGACTTGGGGATTTTCCAGCAAATCTTTGACGACCGGATACCGGGTACCATAGATTCTTAAGCTTTAACTCCCCTATCCCATCATGGATAGATCGTGGATACTATCATCTACCATCATAGATGTTATACTATCATAGATCCAATTCATCAACAAAAATGCTGTATATCCTAATATTGTCTATATATAAATCATGGGACCATTATTATACAATACTAATAATATATATATATATAATATAATTATATGCCATCAACATCATTTAATAATTAAATAATAATTAATATGGTCATACTAAACTTGTAACATCATGGTGATGATATCTGTCCTGGATGTTGAGAGCCTTCTCGAGGAGCTCCTTCTGGTGATAGACGTTCCCCAAATCGCCGTAGGCGTTGCCAAGGCTCACCTTCTACTCCCAACAAATGCCATTTTTGCAGCTCTTTTTGATGGGAAAAAAGGTGAGAAATCCATGAGAACCCATTGGAATTCAAGATGCTGATTCAAGGCATCCCACATCCAATCTACTGAAGGACGGAATCGGCCCCCAAAAAGCCAAGGAACCAAGGCTTTCGCTACTTCAGCATGCTCGGGTCCGAACTCGCGTTGCCTTGGCCAGGCCGGACTCCCCCAGTTCAGTGCCCACTTGCGAAGTGGCAGTCATAGTTATAGGAGTATATAGGGGTTCTATTCCAACTTATGGGAGTTATTGCCACATGATTAATTATACCATATTATACCCCTAAAAGGACCCCCCGACTGCAACCCCCAAGTAAGAAGCAAAGCATCATGATCCAAGTGATATCATATTGAAATCACCAGGTGATATCCTTACCACAGAAAGATCCTGAAAGTTTAGTTTTACAGGTCAACATGGGCCAAGAATGGTACACATGGGCGCAAAGACAGCTGGTATTTCTGTGTTCGAATCCTCTCAATAAATGATGATTCTATCCCCATTGCCACACTCCTGGTTTTGCCAAGATATCTGCACGTTTGGACTTACTCATTGGCTGCACCACAATTGTTTGGCGATATCATAGCCATGATCGTTCCACTATTTTGTTTGTATACACAGTACATCTAATATGTATATATATATATATGATTATGTATATATATATATATAATATTATTATCATATATATATATATTATATACATCTCATACTATTGCAGGTTACATCCCTATCTTCCTCCTCTGCAAACACTCTGCTGAGTTCTCAGACTTAATCTTCAACGATCGTTCCAGAAAATCTCGCTTGGCCCCAACATCACCCAGGCAGCCATAGACATTGCCTGGCTTTTGAATTCAAGCGTCCAACATCTCTAGGGGAGGATCTTTTTGCCACTGAAAATTACAATTAGGATATTGGAGGATCAATACAATATGTCTGGCATATATTGACATATTATATGTCTGGATATCATTGGCTATAATAGGATATGGATGATATGGATTAATTATTATTGTCTGGCATATATTGAGAATTTCAGAGAAATTCCATCCAAAGGAAAACCCACTCCACAATGGCAATATTGGACATGTCCCTGGATTTCTTCAATGTCAAAGCTCACCAGACTATGTGTATGGGGTCTTGATGGCAATCCCGAATCAAAGGCTTACTAAGTTGAATACAGTAAGTCTGCTCAAAAAACTACACCAAGATACACTAAGTCAATCTGTCAGGTTCCATTTTCATCCATTTTCCTTTTCTATCCTTTTCTTAAGCTTTCAGATCTTTCAGATGATCCGAATGCAAACTGCTTCGATCATCTTCGATCCACCCTGTCACTGGCCTAGATTCAGGAGGGTGTTGGCCACAGCTCGATGGTCATGACCTCCATGCGAACATGTTGATGGCAATTGATGGAGTCAATTCATCCTGAAAAATTCCATGTTAGTCAACTGATTTTTCGTGAGTCACAACCCAGAAACTGAAGCACCCAGGTCACCAAAGAAGGCCTATCCGGCTATCTTTTTTCAAATGTCGTGGAAAAATCCATCTGCTCAGCAGCAGGCCATACTCCTGCTCGTTGATCTTCAAAGCCCGCTCCAGGAGGTCACGCTGGGCAAACGGAGGACCAACATGGAACAACCCTGCAGGATATGGATCCATGGTATATTTTTAGGTATATTTTTAGGTATATTATGGACCAACATGGATTAACATGATGAACTGGATCTCTGTCAGTCTTCTTGAAACTTCTTTGTCAGCCTAGTAATATACCACAATATACCATAATATATTGGGATGGTATGGGTCAAAAGTTCAGTACTAACCATCCATTTCAGGGCTATTCCAACGGGCTGAAGCGAACAAAAAACGATGAGGCACCTGTCCCTTGACGTCCCCCAAAGCGCCGTAGGCAAGGCTCAGGTTCACCAGGCTGGCGGACACCTGGAGAATCCCCACTGAGAACAGCTGCTTCAACAACATCATATCTCAGAATCAACAGATTAAAGGAGCAGAATCAACAATAACGAGTCATAACAAGTCATAACGAGTCATAAGTCATAACTAGTCATAACTGGTCATAATATGTCATAATATGTCATAACCATCATGATCCCTTCCCCCTTGTCACGAGCCATACACATGCATACACAGAAACCCACCCAAAAACCCAGTGATGAAGACAAATCCTCCGGATGCACCATGCTGCGCCATGCAATGCACCTTGTGACTGTTGGCCCCAAACTCCGCTTCCATAATCCCCAAGGCGCGCTCCAAGATGTCGCGTTGCGTCTCGTGCTCGCCCAGCCTACAGGATGGCCCAAATCAAATTATATAGATGGATGATGGATGTTGTCAGTGCATCTGGCATTTCATGGCACTAGCACAGTGTATTACTGTATTACTGTATCTGATCTTGTCTAAGTGACAGAAAATGTCATCCGCAGTGATCCCATCTCTCTGCTGAGTACCTGGACACCGCAGGCACCGCACCTTCCATAAACGCTGCCCAGGTTCACCAAGGTGGTTGCCACGACATGATGATCTGGACCTGAGTCTTTCTTCTCCTACGACCTCAAAAGAAAACATATAAAAAAACATGCAAATAATATTGAATAGTCATGCATCACAAAATAATCAAACTATAATGCATAAGAATCAATCCGAATTGCCGTGACTAAATGCAAACACATCATAACACATCCGGATGTTGGAGTTTACCAGCGCCCTGAGAGCCACACCATACTCTCGTTCATTGATGTCCAGGGCCCTCTCCAAAAGTTCTTTCTGCTTTTGGATGTTTCCCAAGCGATCGTAGGCATTGCCCAGATTTGAGAGCGTGGTGGCCACATCGCAGTGGTCAGGCCCAAACTCTCGTTCCTGGCCGTCACAGCCCCGCGACAGCCCCGCGACGTTCTCCCCGGCCGCGATGACGGTCCTGGATTTCCAAGGCCTTCTCCAGATGAAGCCGCTCTTGCGCTGCATCTCCGCAAAGACCATACCTCAAAGCCAAGCCAGGCCAGGTGGATTTGATCCAAACGAATCCAAACGATCCATCTTGATGGATTTGACATCCAATTAGATTGGAATGAATGGACCATTCCGGAGTGTGTAGAGTGTAGAATGACAAGTTGAACATGGTGAATTCATGTGGATCTCTGGACGAGCTGCGCCACGCCGAGATTGTGCAAGGCAGCTCCAACCATTGCGTGTTCTTCCCCGTAGCGGGTTTGCAACCTGCAAGCTCTGCAAGCTCTGCAAGCTGGCCAGCTTGCATCGACTTCAGCTGCTGAAAAAGTGGAGAAACGAGTTGAAGTGCTCATGACATCCATGACATCCATGACATCCATCACATCCATGACCCGGGAAAGGCATTGGCCGGTTGGTGGGACCTGAGGTCAGCACTCACTGAGCGCCACAGCACCCATGCGGACTGCTGCTGGTCCTGTGACACGTCCAACCTTCCACCTTATCACAAGCTGCCAGGTACAACTCCAAATGCGTCTCTGAACCTGGGAAACAATATATGATATATATCTTATAATAATTCACTAACCTGAATAGTTCGGCCATTTGGGGATGATTTCCCTTACTATCCATGATTCCAGTGAGGTCGCAGTGAGGTCGGTATAATTCACCCAGATATATATTTATATATATATATAACATTGATAATGTATACTTACCCATATATATATATATATATATATATATATAATATATATATATATATATGTTTATAACATTGATAATGTATATATGATCATGTTTGGCGATCAGGATCTGGTAATCAAGGAAGGGCAAACTCCAATGACGAGCCGGTCCTTCATAGTGATGCTTGCATGTCGGGCAGGCCAAATCCAACCTGATCGTAGCATGTCCAGGATCACTGGACCAGTGGCTATGCAAACCTATATGCAACATTGTCAGTGGAGGTGAGTCTCGGACAAATAGCCACGTGCTCGAAAAGCAGCTTCGATGCAATCGATGTGAACGTACCTGCATGGCAAAAGATTCTATCAGATTTGTTTAGTGCCAAGATGCATCTTGAAATAACTCCAGGTTTCCCCAAGTAAAAACTTATATAATTCATGGAGGTTTCCAATAAACAATGGGGGTCAATCATTGAAAAAAACCCATTACATAGTTATAAAACTAGGAAAACAGGTAGCCTAAGTAAAATGATTGGTCAAATCATCCAATCATTGGACCGGGTAGCGCACTTGGCGGAGCCACGACACACGCACGGACTCAGAAGATCTCCTCCTTCCTGGAACTTCGACCCTGGAACTTGCCACCCAAAAAGAGTGCCTCAATAATCTTAAGAACATCTATAAAGTGATTTCTCAATAAATACATATATGTTATCTGTATATATATATATATATATGTTATATATCATATATATATATATATTATATATATATATATATTATATAATTTCAAGAGTTATATAAAAGTATACATAACAGTCATGCAGATTCCAGGTTCTCCGCAGTCCCAGTCCTCCAAACAGATCCGGCAGCATCGCCCTGGAACCTCCTCTGCCACCTCGGGTGGCTGAGAAGTCTCCTGGCACCGTTGCCAGGGTGCGTAGTTGAGAGACTTCTCACATGGAAAACAGGGCTGTTTTTGGGAAAAACTTGGAGGAAACCAAATAATCCAAATAGACCAGGATCTGAGGATATCATTCACATCCAGATCATCCAACACATGTTTTCTTCCCCATGGTTCTTGCTGTGGAAGAGTTTCAGAACCTGAAGCCTTGAGCTTCAAAGTGGAATGGCCAATGGTTTCAGCCGAACAAAAACTGGAATGGATTTTGATTGGAATGGCTTCAACCAGATTGGGTTGATGTTGTTTTCACACACATCATAGATCATCACAGCATGTGGGGATGGGTCAAAACCTTGTACCCCTGGTGAACCTCAAAATAGCTGGTAAATGGATGTTCATCACCCTAAAAATGGTACTTATAGGCTTATAGGTATTGATCCATAGCCATGTCACAGCTAAGGATCCTTCCAATTCGCCAAAGGACTGGTGTTTTCCATTGTCCAATTCGCCAACATAACACGCCCAAAGCTCGCCTGATCAATGCCTGGAGTCTCGCCTGCGCCATGGAATCAACGGGCATGGCATCAACATGGCATCTGGATCATCTGGCGAAGTGGAATACATTTTAAAAAAATCATGATCCATTGCTATAATGAATCATGAACTTTTTTAAACTAGCTTTTGGGGTGCACAACTTAGCTAATTCCAATCAATTCCAGCTTGATCAGCTTCACGCCTGACGCATTGTCGGCCTCAGGCTAGCATCCGGGATGGGGGCTGTACACTGGGAGGGTTGTGGATAGTTGATGTTTTCCTCTGGCAATCCAACAGCTATGGAAAATAACAAATTTCTGGATGATGTAGCTGATGTAGCTGATGTAGCTGATGTAGCTGTTCAAAATTGTCATTTTCCATAGCTAAGGATTACAATTTTCCGAAGTCAAACCCTTCACAGTTTGACAACCAATAGTTTACACCAATACATCCACATTTTTGCAAATGGTTGATGATAGTTCTGGCTGCATTCCACAACTAGTGCACAAGATCTGGATTGATAACATTTGATCTCAGGCTTTTTATTCCAGTGCATTATAGTATATTGCATACATACGTATATGCGGATAATATATTCAGCAACATGTTTAGTCCAACATCACAAGATAAATCCATCGAAATTTTGCCCCTTCCCCTTGGGTTGCTGCTTGCCAGGACGTTGACAGCTGAGGTGTCCAGACGTGCCAGAGCCGTCGACATGAAGTCCAAGCGCTTCTGCAAAGCTTTGCCTGGCCCATGGCATCACCTTTTGGAGATACGCATCACATGGATATCACCAGGAAGTGCTACAACAAAGGGTAGGAGAAAAAATGATAAAACACATGTTTTTTGTTTGCCGTAACTAAGAACTTACTTTGACCCAGAAGCAGTGACACATGCTCGATATGTGCCTGAAACACACATGTACAACATACCTCAGCTGGGGGCACAGCCAACATACACTTGGATTACTTAATGGACACAGAGCAGGGATTTATTAACCGAAGCTACTGTACAACCACTAGACTAGAACATAGAACCAGCAAACAAAGTGAAGATAGAACACGATTTCATTATCTGCCACGATTACAGATTCTGAAAGTCTGACATCATGGCTGGGATGAATCTGTAATCGTCATGGGCTGGAAACTCCTGGAAAGTCACTCATCCAATGGTGCCTGATTTGGGATAAATATAGGCACCATTGGATGTCCATCAACATATGACCTTCCTGAAGCTGAAATCGTTTTGTCTGAAATCACCTATTGAATAGTTTCCCAGCGCATTAGCCTTTTTACCACAGAAAACAACATGGTTTTCCACAAGGGATTCGACAAAATTCCAGATTTTGAGACGACTTCGTTATCGATAGTTTCCCAGCAGTTGCGACCACATCCTCTCGTTGCCACCCACCAGGGGCTGACCACAGCCGCACAGGGAAGGCAGCATGACCTTGGGACACGCCATTGGGATGATCCCAGGCATCAGGTCCACTGGTCCACCATCAAGGCATGAACCGAAAAATCAAACGCTTTAAGATGCTTTAAGATGGTTTAAGTCATGTACCTATGTCTACCTTGTTCCACCAACCATTTTGAATACCTGGGCCATTTTTGACATTCAAAACACCACCATTTTTTGTACCGCCGTATTACGACCTCGCTGTGGATTCCAACGTTTCGCTCATGGCGAGAACCCAACGGGCCGCTGAGGCATCATGAAGCGAAACACACGGCTGGTGTCATGAGAGCTACTAACTTTGGTATCTCATGTTTTTCTTGGGGTAGAGATGAGTATGTGGCTTCCAGATTTGGGGAAAATTGCCGAGTGCAATGTTCACACCATGATGTCTGCAATTCTAGCAAAGCCACTTCTGTTGGATCACAAAACAATTGGTCTGGGGAGTGGTTTCGCAAGGAGTCAGACTAAAATGGTGAGATTGGCAAACGCATTTTGAGGCCCTTATGTCTCACTTGCCCAAGTAGACATCGACAAAATGTGCAAAAAATGGTCAAGGTGACTTCCAAAAAGTGCTTTTCTTTTCTACATGCCTCAACCAATTGATAACCATCTTGATTGAAGTCAAGCCTTGAGCCAAGATTTCACATGCTTCCGCTGTACTTCAAGCCTGCCAAGTCAGAGAGCTTACTCGGTTTACCGCTCTGGGTCATCTTTCTGGATCTCCAAACCACAACTTTACATTGCGCTGCCGGGTCGAGGTTGGGTAGCGCAAACATTAGCGCAAACTAGCTATTCTTACGTATTCTTACCTAAGTGATCATAGGTGAATTGATTAAACAGAACAGCCAGAACAGCTGGCACCCCATTTTTTTCATCAAAAAATCTCATAGAGAAACTGGAATGATGTACTGAGAATAACCAGTCAATGAAAAAATCCGTGCTTCTCCGAGGCACCATATCAGCATCAGGTCGAAATGCCGGAGATGGTCCCACCTGTGGCGATGGGGATGGATCTGGGTGGAACCAAAACAGATCCTTTTTGGGTAGCAAAAAAAAACGATCCATCTTGGAAGTTGTTGGCTATCCTAGCTATACCATCACATCTCCATGAGATTCTCGTTGTTCCTATCTTTTCATTGCAAATCCCATAATCGCATGATATTGACACCATGTATCCCATCTTGCTTCCATCATAATCTCCCCTGCCCGGCAGTTTTTACCTATGGAGATGTGTTTCCCTGCGAGATGATCTTGAGGGTTTTCCATATCTACTTAAGTTACTTGGACGTTGAGCCGTTGAACATATCCCTATCCCATGATACTGGTCAGTAAAAATTCCCATTGTGAGATAGAATCATTCCCGGTATGTCAGCTAGTAACCACTAAATCCCGTAATATGGCTTATATTATGTTTTCATAATTATTGGTCATTAATTGTAGTACATATTCCAGTAATTACTCCTAGCCCAACAAGTATTCCCAATCCAGTTATTTCCAGTTCCTACTGAACCAGTTATAATATAAGTTATAATGATTCTAACATCATATAACTTATAATAGGAATTATATAGAATCACTAGGAATATATCATTCCAGTTATCATTTCTATAGGGCACCCAGTTCCTCCCGAATTTTCGCACCTGGGGAGTGAAGCCTCGACTCGCCACGTCCGCTTCATCAGTGAAATCATCCTGGTCATCCTCCATGTCCGACGCCTCAGAGGAGATGGAACTCGCCTGGTGATTTTCCAGTGATTTTTCCCGAAAAAAAATGGTGCGTCCTCTGGGAAAAAGCTGGAAAAACACTGGAAAATCACTGGTTGATCAGGGTGTTGAGCTGCGATGATGCTGAATTGCTGCCTTGCTAGGACGGCCCAGTAGCAAAATGTAGCAAACTGTTGACATTGAGACCCCGCATGCTCAACCGAGCGTTTGTAATGCCACTCTTGACTGATCTTGACTGTAATTAGCGCCAAAACTCCTTACCGGCTCAAAATGACCAGAGTTCCTAACGAAGTGGTTGTGCTAATTCCGGTTGCACTAACACTCCCAACCACCAAGCCACCAATCACACAGTATACACCCACAAGTCCCCAATGCCCCGAGGTCTCTAATTCAATGCTACGTTTCATAAACTTTCATAAGAAAGAAACTTTATCATCTTTACCAAAAATCAAGCCAAAATGTGGCATAGTTTCAGCCATACAAGGTTATACATCCATATGGCCAAATGAGTTGAAACCTCAGTTGGAGGCGAATTCAATCTCCCAGGCATAGGTGCGCACCGAATGGGATGGTGTGATGGTGGCTCAGTGTGGCGACAATGGGCGACACATTTTGGACCACCCATTGAAACTACCAAACAGATCCAAGCAGATCCAAACAGCAGATATTTCTTTGAAACTACCTATCGGACATGTCTATCCTATCGCCCGGTCAGTGACTGTGTCATAGTGGAAAGATGTCACTGTTCTGAACCTTCTTTTGGATCACCATGTTTTACATCTTGCAGTATTTGCTGACTTGACGCCGACCACCAGTAACAACCTTCAGACTTCATCGTGTCCAAGCCACACTGTCTGAAGGTCTTGAAGATTCTGCCCTGTTGCGAGCCTGTTGAAGTCGTCAGTTACGACTTTGGGGTCACTCGGTCGCCATGACTTTGGGGACATGAGATATCTGAAATAATCTCAGATATGTGACTATATGATATCTGATATCTGATATAGTCGTCATGTTTGTTGCCAATGACTATATGTGACTATAATGCCCAGACCTGCCTTCAGGTAGTTTTCAGCCTCCCTGTCTGACTCCTGGATGATCCGAGCTAGTGCCAGCAACCTGTTAGGCTAGCTACACCATGATTGGGACCATGATTGGGATGCTTACTGTTATAATGGTGATTAAAATCAGTTCATACTATTTCTAGCATGGTTCTTAAACGTTCTTAAATGCCTCACCAGGCTTAATTGTTTCGCTTTCGACATCCCCAAGTGACCGGTCCTCATCAAAGCCATCATCGCCGCGTTGCCAGCTCTGGTAGATGCCCATCCTCAGCTGCACCAGTGGACTTCAAACATCTAGCTCTGTCATGATATGTGAAATGCGGTATACAAATATATATATATATATGTATATCTATAATATATATATATATATTGTATCTCCAAATAGTATAAGTTATAGCCATAGCCATCTGAATAGAGAACCGCTGATCAACCACTGGATTTGGGGGTATTATCTTTTTTTTGAGACAAATCCATCTTCGCGCTGCATGTCTTGCATCACAACATATCCCAAGTCCTGCGAAATATTCATTCAGAAGTCATCACAGGTGATCAGATTGACTCTGCCCCGTTATCCCAGTTCTGAGACCTGTACAGAAAGATATTGGAATGAGCCAGCAGGAACGGATCAAATGGAAAATATCCAGTTCCTTTCAACAGCATCCTTAGTTTCCACGAGTTGCTGATGGCTTCGGGTATGAAAACGGAGAAAATGTGCATGTTTCATGTTTCATTCTCCCTCGCTAACGCCTGAAAAACATCTGACAACTTCATGGTCCTATGGAAATCGGAATCGGAGTGATGGAATTATGGACATCGATGGAATCATCTCCTAGGGCACCAACTCATCTTCCTCTGCAACGGGCGGTACCTCACTCCAAAACAACCGTTGGAACTTTGGAGATGAAATTCCTGGTATTGTCATCAATGATTCCACATGTGCTTCAAACTTTAAGGCTTCTTAGGGCCGGAAAAATCATGTTGGATATATACTTGTGCATCATGTTGTTGTATGTTGTCCATATTTAGCATTGAACACTATTCGTCACGTCACTTTTGGGGGATCACCTTGACTGTTGGCCGTGTGAACCACCAGTGGGTTGGGCACCATCAGCCGTGCTTTACAACTTGGGGCATTTCATGTCTGAATCGAGACATGAAAATATGTGGTCAATATGCAAATACTTAAGGAAACATCAACAAAGTAGTGCCTCTCCTTCAGTCTCGCCATAGCACAAACCCATCAGATTCCTATGCACTTGGACCATTGGACGCGATAAAAGTCCTGACTGACTACCTATACTAGACCTGTACTTCTGCAAAATTGGTAAATGTGAAGGTCATGATAAATGTGGAGGATCTCCAACTGCCAGCTTTGATTACCACTCTGGCTACCTGGCTACAGGTTCAAGATGGTTCAAGATTGCAACAGCCTAGTACGGTAACGTCTGGCAGTAACACCTGGCAGTAACACCCTGGCAGTCATCCCATCTTGGCATCTCCCACGTTGTACAGTTGCTGCTGCAGGACCTCCGCTAGCTTTGGTCTGGTCTGCCTAGGCTGTACTGGTCAGCAAACCAGCAATGGGGAACACTTGTTGAGATGGGGTTTAGATATGTTTAGATATGTTTTAATCAGAAAGTTGAAGCTGCCAGCTGAAATTCAAGTTCTTTACCTGACCTGGATCTTTTGTGTTTCAAACAGCCGACATCCGGCCTGATTGCCCGACAGAACTCCTTCGCGACAGGGCGTCGCATGAGAGAAAAGGGCCTCAAATGACGGGATCAGCGCAGTGGGATGATCACTGTTTTTTTTGGTAAATGAGCAGTGGATCACTACCAACTCATACAACTTGTGATATCTCGTGATCATGATGGTTGTTGATGCTGTTGGGATCACAACTTATGTTACGAATCTATTTACTGATCTAGTCTGTTCACTAGCTTCAGGGATTATCCCCGTCTTGAATTCATCACCAGCTTCCCAGCTTGAGATCTTCACATGTAACGGCTGGTGAGCACTTGTGTCATAGCTGTTTTGTCCATGGGCTGTCCTGCTCGCAAGCAGCACAGCAGGGACCAGGGAGCGATCAGCAGAACTATGGAGGTAGAACCCGTTATAACCCGTTCCCCGTTGAGGTTCAACGACGCGGTTTGAGGGATTTCTACATATTTGCAAATGATATCTAATTAATTAAAATTATATAGGTATTAGAATCCATACATGAATCTACCGGATTCTTCGGGGAACCTGGCTCTACTGCTAAATGTCATTCATATATCTACCAGCTCTGGGTCCTAGGTCTGGCAATACTTTGTCCAAACCATTCACGCCGTTCCTTAGGACTCAAGCAGTCGCACTCGCATCGTGTTTTTTGGCAGGAGATGATCTTGTTTGATTGGATGCACACTCCTGTTCTCACAGAATCTAGTTGACGACATGTTGAAACCAGGTTCAAACAATCACGTCCATCACTTATGTCCAGACCTTGACATTTCCCCAAAACCCGCGCATGCGATTCAACAAGAGCAGCTTGAAGCAAATGCAGTGCAGCAAATGCAGCAAATGCAATTCTCAGTTACTACGTTCATGGCCACAGAGAAAGTCTTGAAACCAACAGGCACTCCGAACCGTCTTTCAGAGTCCTGTCTCGACTGAGAACCCGACTCATCTGTCTCTTCCCTAAAACCCTGTCATGGCTGACACCAGCTGCTGACACAAACCAATGAGGGCAGAGGCGATTCAAACAAAAAGGTCAAAAGTTGGTTTTAGTACCACGAAAAACGGATAGATTATAGATGTTTATAGTAACCATTAGTAACCTCAAATACACATATATATATACCCATTAAATGTGCAGTAATCTACCACTCGTTTAATCATGTTTAAGTTTAATCGTAAGATTTGAATCTTTTCCGGGCGATTCCTCCCAGTGTGCCGGGCACCTCTACATGCCAAACGATGATATAGCAAAAAGCCTCCACAATGAATGATGCTTTGGGGCGATGACCAAAGAAGTGGATGAGATATGTTGGGATAGTTTGATATATAATATAATATAATATAATATAATATAATATATAATATAATATAACATATATATATATTATGATATCTGTGTGATACTTCGGATATCAAATAAGCATAGATTTGCGCAACATGCCAGGCTTGGGATGATCCTTGAGAATGTCGGCGGGTGTGGCTTCGACGGCAGCCTGAACCAAAGAAGCCATCAACTTCAGCCTGGGCGGGTCATCAGCAGTAAATAAGCATAAATGACCAGTATTGGTTGGTGTACAATGGATTATCCTGGTTGCTTGATTGATCTTAATTGGGACTTTTGCAATGGATGATGATAATCCGCATTGGATAGTTCCTGTGGAGCTCGTAACTTTCCAGCAGGTAAAACAAAACAGCCCAATTGGCTGAGGAAATTGCAAAAAAAAATGTATTTTTATTGGAGGAGTCTGTTTGGCACAGATACAGGCCAGCTATCTTGGCTTCCTGGCACGTCTTCTCTGGTAGATACTCCGATCTGTTCCCGAATCCCGTGGCCAACCTCCAGCTCCTGGCGATGGAGTCACCAAGGGATGCTGACATATTGCGAGAGGAGCGCAGAATTTTTAACACCTGCCTGAAGCCAGGTGTTGCCAAACAAAGCTAAGTGCCTCGGAACATCTCGCAAATCACAAAACTTGCAGGTGCCTCTCTGGAAGCAAACTCAAAGTGCTGCCAGGGGCCACACTCACAGCTCCTCACTGAATACTTCACGTTCAGGAATTTGGCCCTGCCTAAGAATGAAGCCAAATACCTCGGCCCACAGTTGATCCCTGTCCCACAGCCACTAGCATTCCTCATTCTTCGAAGTTAGGTCGGCACAAGCTATCCGTCGACTGCAAGCTATCCGATCAGGGCAGAGGTCAGGAATCTTCTGGGAAACGCACGAGAAAGCAACACATCTCTTCTCAAGCTCCTGACCAGGGGACTGACTCTAAAGGCTGGTGATTTAGAGCAAAATTATACAACAGCATACAACAGCCATATTCTCCCTTATTTGCCAACATCATCCAACATCAATATCCTTACAGCATCCAATCGCCCTAGATAGGCGCTGTCCGAAGGCCTGCAGTTTGTTGCTAGCATTCTCCAGGAGCAATTGCAAAAAAGCCTGTAGCAGTGCCCAGGAAACAGCCAAGGGGGCCAAGCTATCATCCCCCAAGCTTGTGGTTGACACGGCTGACATTGTTGATTCCAATAGCATCCAATAACCCTCCATTAAACCATATTAAACCAGTTTATACTTCACAATACAACTATCAATGTTGGGCTTTGCTCACATGAGTCGTCACAGCATGCTGGAAATCAAGACCAACTCCAACCTGAAAACCCGGACGGTCCCTAAGTGCCGGCTGCCTTTGTTTCGACAGGCCTTGATCTCCAATATGGATATCTATAGAATCATAGATATTCATACCAGCATCCGTTGCAAGAAATGATGATGCTGCTGCTGCTGATGATGATGATCAGTCTTATTAATGTATGTGGCGCATACATTATTTTTACAAAGCATTCTTATCATATCCGCCGACCCCGGCAGACGCAAGGGGGAGCGCGCCAGGGAATAAGACATTTGACTCTTGTCGGACTACTACTACTACTACTGCTACTACTACTGCTACTGCTACTGCTACTGCTACTGCTACTGCTACTGCTACTACTACTACTACTACTACCACCACTACTGCCACTACTACCACTACTACCACTACTACCACTACTACCACTACTACTACTACTACTACTCCTCCTCCTCCTACTACTACTACTACAACACTACTACTACTACTACTACGACGACGAGTTTCGAAAAAGCTGTCTGGCTGTTGGTTTCTCGCCTTGGAGGCTGGTTGATGGCACGGCAGGAGCAGCAGCAGCGGAAGAACAGCAAGAGCAGCAGCAGCAGCAGCAGCGGAAGACAGCACCAGCAGCGTGCAGCTGCAGCTGCAGCTGTTTTCGTCCTTCACTGCTATGGTGTTTCCCTGTCCGGGACCCACGTTTTTGCAGCAGCCAGCAGGCAGCCAGTACTATACAGTACTATATATAGTCTAAGATTTTCTAGGATGTATAGTCTAGGATTCTCTAGGATTCTCTAGGATTCTCTAGGATTTCAGAAGACACGTTAGGCACTTTTTTGCTGCGATTTTGCGCCATTTTGGCACGAAATTAGGTGGTGTTTTGCTGTTTCGAGTGAGTTTCGAAAAAGATGTCTGGCTGTTGGTTTCTCGCCTTGGAGGCTGGTTGATGGCACGGCAGGAGCAGCAGCAGCGCAGGAACAGCAAGAGCAGCAGCAGCAGCAGCAGCATCAGCGGACGACAGCACCAGCAGCGGCAGCTGCAGCTGCAGCTGCCTCCGTCCTTCACTGCTATGGTGTTTCCCTGTCCGGGACCCACGTTTTTGCAGCAGCCAGCAGGCAGCCAGTACTATACAGTACTATATATAGCCTAAGATTTTCTAGGATGTATAGTCTAGGATTCTCTAGGATTCTCTAAGATTTCAGAAGACACGTTAGGCACTTTTTTGCTGCGATTTTGCGCCATTTTTGGCACGAAATTAGGTGGTGTTTTGCTGTTTCGAGTGAGTTTCGAAAAAGATGTCTGGCTGTTGGTTTCTCGCCTTGGAGGCTGGTTGATGGCACGGCAGGAGCAGCAGCAAGAGCAGCAAGAGCAGCAAGAGCAGCAAGAGCAGCAAGAGCAGCAAGAGCAGCAAGAGCAGCAAGAGCAGCAAGAGCAGCAAGAGCAGCAACAAGAGCAGGAAGAGCAGCAAGAGCAGCAAGAAGAGCAGCAAGAAGAGCAGCAAGAGCAGCAAGAGGAGCAGCAAGAGCAGCAAGAGCAGCAAGAGGAGCAGCAAGAGGAGCAGCAAGAGGAGCAGCAAGAGGAGCAGCAAGAGGAGCAGCAAGAGCAGCAGCAAGAGCAGCAAGAGCAGCAGCAAGAGCAGCAGCAAGAGGAGCAGCAAGAGCAGCAGCAAGAGCAGCAGCAAGAGCAGCAGCAAGAGCAGCAGCAAGAGCAGCAGCAAGAGCAGCAGCAAGAGCAGCAGCAAGAGCAGCAGCAAGAGCAGCAGCAAGAGCAGCAGCAAGAGCAGCAGCAAGAGCAGCAGCAGCAGCAGCAGCAGGAGCAGCAGCAGCAGCAGCAGCAGCCGCAGCCGCAGCCGCAGCAGCCGCAGCCGCAGCAGCAGCA